>OX453262.1:6880078-7480078 GCA_949709985.1 Luffia ferchaultella
TTAGTGTGAAACCGGCGACATCCTTGTTCATACTTTGTCAAAACAATTCAAGTATTCTAAATTCATTGCAATCAGCTGTTATATTTCACTTGCAGTTTGATTTATAACGCACGATTTGTTTAACTATTATAATAATGAGAGATAAAAACGCATAACAAAATATTCAGGGAAAATGGAGGCATTATTCTATATGAAATGTTTTTCGATAATTTTCTTATGTGATTTCAGGTAGTCGACATTATGAAAACAAATGTAGACAGGGTGCTTGAAAGAGATGCCAAATTATCAGAACTAGATGACAGAGCAGGTGACGTCCTTTCATTTTACTATACACACATCAAAAAACTATAATGAATTATATCGAAAAGAAATGGATTCTTACTTTTTATAAGTTCTAGTCATTATTTGACGTAAATGAAAAGAAAATACAAAAGCTGTTTTTAACAACGGATAAAACTATTTTTCTGAAATTCTAGACGCTCTTCAACAAGGTGCCTCGCAGTTCGAACAACAAGCCAAAAGTTTGAAGAATAAGTTTTGGTTACAAAATCTGAAGGTAAAATAGATGTTCTGATAAATTATTTAATAGGAGAAAGGAAATTTCGTTTTGTGGTTACTTCTTATTCACGATCTAGACGGTTGTTGGATTGAGATAACTTTCTTACGCAGACAGTTTCTAAATTTAATATTTTTAAAAGCACACAATGAAGACACTTATACAGAACTACAATGTGAAAGTGATACATTTCTATTTATGTAAAATTTTTGACAATTTATTTCTATTTCAAATTTTTTTCAACGTTCAATTAGTTTCATGTCGAACATCTTGTAAAAAAACAATTTCAAAAAAACCCCGCGCGTTATGTTTTATTTCTTAGATGTATTAAAATATTTGAAAAATTAAAAAGTTTCAACTAAGTTTAGTGGATAAAAAGTATAAACCTAGTTATTGTTGATTTGAATACCATTTTTTTGCGCCAATCGGTTAAAGTACAAATTACAAATAAAGTACAACTGTTGACGCCGTTTGTATGGAAATCTGTCAGTACACATTTCCTTCAAGGTGTAGAAGAAATGAAATTAGGAATGCTAAAAACGGCAGCAGCAAATTTCAAACTGTCAATTCCCCAGCGACTTGATATTTATTCTAGAAGACACTACAACCTAAATGCTGTACTCCAACATTTGACTGACCGGATGGCCGAGTGGTTAGACACCTAACTGCGGAGCCAAAAGTCGCGGACTCGATTCCCGCACGGGACAAACATTTGTGTGTACAAACATGTTTATTTCGTTCCGTGTCTGGATGTAAAATATTTATGTATGTATATCAGTTATCTAGCAACAATACAAGCATAATACTTTCGTACTTAGATGGCGCTGTGTGGGATGTCCCAAGTATTATTATGTAATATTACTGAATTTACATTGTCTTTGTGATGCAATTTATTTCGAATATTTTAATAATTGTATAAATGTTGTTTTTAAAACGCTCAAAACTATTTATTTTCATTTCAGATGATGATAATAATGGGGGTGATAGTTATCGTAATAATAGGTCTTTTGTTTGGTAAGTTAAAATCATCTGTCAGAACTTTTATAGATGTTGTAATGTGACAATTAGAAAATGATATTGAATGTTTTCTTATGTTGGATGTGTAATTGAAACTGTTTACATGAACACATCGATTTGAATACAACAAAAATAGTATACAGGGTGAGATTTTAGTCACCAGCCAAAAAATTTCTAGATGTTAGGTATCACCAATAGACTTTATTACGTAAATAAAAATATTGGTCAAATATTCATAATCAATCAATCAATTATATCCTAAATATTTTTTAACAAAATTTGGCTACCTTCTCCTTCTATACGAAAGAGCGGGGCATGGGGCATGTGGCGGGGTGCGTGCACGCGCATTGGTGCCCTCGTGAACAGTTACTAGTAATATTGGTAATTTTGGGAAAGGTTTACGTAGTCTTAACTGAATATTTTCCTATTGAACGATACTAAAAAGGAACAAGACGGCCAACGGACAAGTTGGCCTTATTTTTTATATTTTTTATATATAAAAAATAAGGCTGGTCATTAAAACCTCATCCTGTATAATTGAACAGTCCCGTTGACATTTTACGAGACTTACACCACTTATATAAACTAATATGCTCAAACTACTATGTAAACTGGTAAAAGTACTTAATTTAGTAAATACTGTAAACTGTACTGAACTCTTAAATTAAGTAATTTTACGGTTTTGTTGCTACTTACCTACTTTACCACTCTGAACCCGATGGACTTACCCTGTGTTACGCCTCTTAGAATTTTTCCGTTTAACAATAACTCTAGAACGAAAAATTCTGACTTACGTAAATTCCTTCTTTAGACAATGCAAACTCTTCTAGAATAATCTGTCTAGAATGGTCTAAGCTTGTCGCGTGGCAGTGTGTAGAGAGCGCCTGCATAGGCATATTTCACTCGCGTTTACAGGTGATAACATTAAACAAATGTTTGGTTAGTTCGATACCGAGGTACACCGAGCTTGCCCGACTTGCATATGGACAAAGCCGAAGATATCCCACCCCCGACCACCGTATCGCCACCGAAACACTGTGAGTATATCGCTTTCTGTCTCTTTCTACATCTCGCTTAGCTTTTATATAGAACGAGCTTAAAGCTTCATTTACTGTACTGTACCACAAATTTTTATTTTATTACATGGCTTTTATAGAATCGCTGGTAATATGCCTTTATTTTAAATATCACGATTTCGTTCAGACATTACTCAATCGCACTTTAAAACACAGTGACAAGGTATTTTCACGCATTTTGATTTTTTGTGTAAACAAATGCTTTAAAAGTACAATTTATATATTTTCATTTATTCTCATGAGCAGCCGTCATAAGTGAAAGTTAAATTATTAATAAAATTAACTTTCTTACATAGAATATTTCAAAAACGTTATTAGGTGATGATTATTATTAAATTTTTGATGGCAACACCACACTCCATTTATGCCATTATGGCACTATGGCTTAGAGCTTTTTCGGGACAGGTCGTGTTCAATTATATTTGTACGTATTTTTAACGACCAACAAAGTTTAGATTCTGAATCTGTATTGTATTTGATGCCTATATAATGAATAAATAAGTCCTAAAAACAATTTTTGTAATACTTATAAATAAGTATATAAATTTAACAATGAAAAATCAAATAATATGTTAACAAACGTGTACCGGAAAGAATGTATTCAAGATTATAAGATTTGTAAGGGGAATGGAAATTAATAAAAATTTTCATCCATCCATCCATCACAAAAATATTTCCCAATAATAACTTATTAATTATAATTTTTTTTTAAATTTATAATTAATAATTTATTTCTTTTCATCGTACTAGAACTACTCATATTTGAACCTTCACCGCTGCACGCTAGGTGATAACTTATTCAGTAACCAAGGCCGCCACACAAATAAATTTTGTAGAGAAAAGAATGAGCGCTACGTTATTGATTCAGTCACTAGTAATTGTAGATATACATAAATACGATAGTTCAATACAGAAAACTCAAAATAATGATAATAATAATAACGTAAACATCACAACAACGTTTAGGCCCCAAACTAAGCATTAGTTTATGTTTTGGGTACCAAGCGAAAACAACACATACATATAACAACCAAGACCCGGTACCAGTATCAATATTCATCATATAAATACTGACCCGACCTGGGATTCGAAACCGGGATCCCAAGCTTCTTAGGTAGGATCGCTACCCACTAGGCCAAGCGGTCGTCAAATAATATCAATAATCATCTACACATTGGCAATGACTAACGAAATATTACTTTATTAAGCTATCTAAAAACTGTTAAAATTACATTCAAGCTTTCTTATAAATTCATTGGACAAACACAACACTCAACATTTATTTAATAATTTTTCTAACGCCATTGACATACCATAAGCCCATTAATACCCCACTAGGGGGCTTAGAGCTTAATCCACCACGCTGCTCCAGTGCCATAGACAACAGGAATATAATTTTAACTTTTCTTCGTTTATTGTTGGTGTGGATTGTTTGTAACACACAACAACACAATTTGAGCGTATTGAACGTTCGACAAAGAATGTCAAAGCGTACCTGTTTGGATTGAAATTACTGCTCTTTTTTATACTGTGGCTATTGTGTGCCATTGATTCTCATGTACTTTAGCATCATATAATATTAATACGCATATTTAAATTAAAATTATGTTCATAATAATTCTACTTTGAGAATAAAAAAAACTTCGTATATTTTGCACAAAATATAACGTCACGTTATTAAATAAAAAAAATATTATTTTTAATCTACTACTAAATTCCAAGATAAATATAACGCTTCACTCATAGAGTCATAACGAAGTCTAGCTTAAGTGAATTAATTCAAGCTTTGTGGATATGTCAGATTGTTTACAGAAAATAACCAATCAGTCGAGTATTTAAAAGAAAATTAGATTAACTAAAGATTATCTAAAGATTAATTAAAGAAACTTTAGATAAAGAGACTAACTCGCACCTCTCTAGGTATCTTAATATAACGTCCCAGTGGTAATTTAAATATACTTTTAACATCTTTAACATACTAATATTTTACGTTTGTTTCCAGGAAAATATTTCTACTGAACTAAAGCGCAATTCCCGTCTATTCAGTTACATTATAAGGAAATGTATTCAACACTATATTAATATTGTAAAATTATTATGTACTTCAAAAGAAAGGAAATCTGTAATTATGTCTGTATTGAGATGAGTGAGGGATATGCAATATTTAAAATGCCTTTTATCGTCAAATGACTGAACAAAAAACATGTCCCCGAGGACGATATTACTTAATAAATACGCTAGGAATAGTTTTTTGCTCCTGATTCACTTACGCACTAATATTTAAATATTGTTTTGCCTTCGTTCCCGTTTCTACATTTTTCTAGTAACATTTACTTACATTAAGAGGAATAGATTCTTATTATTGTGTTTCTTTATTAGTATTTTCATTATGCGTAATGAATAACATCTTTATTATTGAATAATTTGAATTGGAATTGCTGTTTTGAATTTATATCTAAAACCTCATAGTCTTTATGAAATATGCAAAATTTTAGCAATACTTGTTTGGATTCTGAAGCCAGAAAGAATAACAGTTTCTTTTTTATTTGCGTATGCGCAGAAAATATAAAGAACAGTGCGATTGTGTAATATAATAATAATAATTATTATTTTGCATACATATTTGCTTTTTTTTAATAATTTTTTTTGTTGTACTGTGGAGTTGATATACTATATGGTCTTTAATTTGTTAAAACGTCAATATACTACTGTTTTTCTGCGGATCGGGCCAATTTGCGTAATAGCATGTAACTGTCTACAGAAATCAAGGTGAAGTAAATCTAGCTCTACGGATTTAAGATTTCCATAACCTTTGGGTTACATATGTGAAAAAAAAAACGAGAATTAGGAACTCAATTTGGAAAATTAATTTCTAAAATTATTAGCTACGTCTTAGATTACTTTGCGTGCCTTGTATTAGAACCTATTTAGATAAGTAATCCTTGTTAATTTTATTTCTGTTGTCTTTCACACTGATTGTTATAGTTAGACGTTAGCGAAGGAAAAGTTTCAATTAATGATAAAATTTAAATCAATACTATTGTGATCATCGAATTAATTTATAATGATAAAGTAAGCATAGTGAGATCTTTTTATAGTTGCAATTATATGCCATTCAAAATACTTCACAGGAATATGTATAATGATTTGAGTGAAAAATTAAGTATGTAGCGATAGACTAAACTACGAGGGGTGAACCAAGATTAAGATTAAAAATTTAAACATTTAATATTTTATTTATTATAGAATAAAAAGTTTAAATCTGTCCAATAGTAAATCAATTATTTGAAAGTCGCTTAATGAAAAAAGACCAACTCGTGGCAATATTTAAGTGATGGAATTGATGTTTATATAGATAGGAAATTGCAATGCAAATATTAGTTCTTTCTAGAATATATTATAGAAGAAATTAAAAAGCTATGATACAGGGCAATTATTTCAATAAATAGTTAGTATTTACTTTGTTGTGTATTAGTTGCTATGAACTTACAATTTAATTGGACAGATTAACAACTTCAAGAAAAAATACTAGAGTATTCTATCATAATATTTAAATTTATTCGCATCTACAATATAGTGTTGCTCAGTTTGACAATTATAGTGTCAATTAATGTAATTATTTCAAGCATTAAAACAATAAATTTAGTAAATTAAATTTTTTTAAGCGAATCCTATTTCAGACGATTTATTTATTGTAAGAAATTATTCTTGCACTAAATATTATTTTAACAAACCTATTTCGATGTAGTTAAGATATTGTATCCTTAAATATATAAATTGGTTTATTTTTACTGAAACGAACGCAGTGTAAAGAATTATTGTATTTCAATGTGAATTATTCTGAGTATAACTGTAGTTCTAGGGATAAAGTTTTAAACTGCCAATTCTAGAATTATAACACTTTACTTCTAGCACGAATCGATTTAAAATTTATCACTTGTACGAATTTCTATAAAAGGCGCTAATAAAAAACAAAATTTTTGTAGCGTTAAACAACACAAATAACACATAATAGTTCAATATAAATATCTTAAATCTATACATAAATATAAACATTGCATGATGTTTTTAAAAACAATGGAAAAATTAAGTATGATTCATGCATACCAAATTACGATTTGATCACAGCGAAGAGCGGAGGCGGTAGCGGTTGAAAATGAGTAAGTCGTCATGAATCGCTATCGATCTATTTTATTATTTAATTTAGAAACAAAAAAAAATTAATTTAATAAGGAATACTGATATTTTCATAATATTGCAGATAAGTTGTTTTGGATGTTGTTGTGTAAAGATTTCCACAGCTTGTGTCATTTCGATTTATACACATAAACAAATTACGCCCCAATCTTAGTCCCTGATAGATATGCTGTATTTGAACAACAAAGTGAGCCTCGCAATTGTCTACAGCGACAATTCACCGACAAGGCTTATGTGGCGAAGTCGTAATTGGCTTGAAGCTTACGTCTTCGTCGCGGGGTTACGAGAAAATTTGTTACACATGCATGCTACAGCACGCAGCACGGTCGTGTATTTAATAATATGACAGATTTGCCGTCTTCAAATGATTCATCTCCGACGGTACATTATTTTCAAGGTCAGTTCGAAGTGATTCATAAATTCACCGTATTCAGGAAAAATATACCTCCGTCTCTTTGTTTTTTACTCGCCGCACTCACTGGCCAAGCTGAAATCAAACAAGTGTTTTGTATCAAGACGCTGTTCGTATGTTTTGTGGTTAAACTTTTAATAACCAGTACGACCTATGATTTGGTTACACACGCGCCCGCTCGTTCATCATGTTCTCACCCTTAAAGGATTGTGCTTAAAGTAAGTAATGTTTGGTGCAAGCTATTAATACTATAATGAAAAATACGGTGCCACTGACAATATTAGTTTGTTTGGTAAATAAAGTGTGATACAGGTGGTGAGAAAATTATCAATTAATAAGTAATCAATCTTTAATTACTTTAGTGTACAAGGTAGTAGGAAATTATTCTATTGGGTGTTGGGCATTTCGCTTTTATGTGATTTTTGAATTTAAAAATAATTAATGATAATAACCTGATATATTTAAATGAATCGATTGTGAAAAACGCATTAATTGTATAAAAGAAGCAAAAGTATGTGAAGTATTTAACTTACAAATTACAATTACAATTCAATAAAGACATACATAAGTTATTTGACGTAAGTAACTAAACATGTTATTTGTCATAATAAGCATTTTGATGATATGATTGTTTAATTGTATTTGATCATAGTAACCCAATTAAACGAATCATCAATATGCCTTTTCAATGCAATCGTTTCAAAACATGGTAACCTGAAAGAGTAATTTATTGGCAATAATATTTATTAGTTTGTGTCTCAATTAGGTATAAAATGTAAAATAAATAAGCACTATTATATTGTATTTGATTAATTTAATGTTAAAATGGCAAAAAAAAATGTTGTCTTAATATAGCATTCAATTGTTAATTGATTAACGAAAT
Organism: Luffia ferchaultella; assembly: GCA_949709985.1. NCBI lineage: Eukaryota > Metazoa > Arthropoda > Insecta > Lepidoptera > Psychidae > Luffia > Luffia ferchaultella. Next base: position 6,888,220 of record OX453262.1, read on the forward strand.
TAAATATATCTACCGCAAATTGTAATAAATGTAGTAACCTACCATTTTTCCTTTTTAGGGTTCTGGAACCAAATGGCTCTCTGTAACTCTTATAATTTCCTCATTTTCCTCTGCCCATCTGTCTGTCCGTATTTTACAAGCTTATATATCTGCCAGGTTCTTATTCATTTTTAAACAAATTTCATAGGCAGATAGATGTCTTATATGAACCGCCATTCAATTCTCTAGAGAGAAAATTAAAAAGAATTTATTTCAGGGTTCATACGATGGTTTTAGTTTAGTTTTAGTGTCGTGATAACCCAGAGCGCAACGAACCTGTCTCAAATTTATAAGGCCCCATAGGGCCATGGTTCGAATCCAGGCGTGTATCAATGAGTTTTTCTGACTTAAGTACACAATATCACTGACACCGTGCTTCGGAGGGCACGTTAAGCAGTCGGTCCCGGACGCTGTCAACAGATGGCGGTCGTTACAGTTCCCAACCCGCAGTGGAGCAGCGTGGTGGACTTAAGTTCCAAGCCCCCCTCCTCACCCTGGGGGAGGCCTAAGCCCCTGCAGTGGGGTAAAAATGGGCTTATGATAATGATGATGACGATGATTTATGGGCTATTTTTTTGGCTCGCCTCATTAGTTTTATTTAAATTATTTATCTAGATTAAAAAATCTGAAACATTTCAATTTGTACAGTTTTCGCGTAAAGTATATAAGAAAAATAAAAGCGGTTATAAAATTTCTACAAACAGAACTGCATACTAGAGTGTCAGTTAACATACCTTTTAAATTTATTGATAAATCTCAAATACGCGTTTGTTTGACTTGCATGCCACATTTTTTTTTTCATGATTCCTTCTGTCTCGACGTGGATGGTGATTTACGTCACGATTGTAATTTTCCATTATTCTTGGCAATTTTACATTCTTCACTCGTTTAAATAATTTCAAAACGTGGTCTAACGCATGTTATTACAGATTAAACCGTTTTGTCGTTCGACATAAACAAGCGAACAAGCATCTAATTTCCCCGCCATAGACACTGATCTTCGCAATAAGGTAATCGATGCGGTCAGTCTATCAACTGTCAGGTCGTCATATATTAGTTTATTGGCTTGAGTTTTCCAGCCTTTTGTACGCAACCTCTTGTGGTTTTCCATCCTGGCATGCTGTGAATGCCCCCCACAATTTATTTACAAATTCTGACAGCCGTCACGCACTTTGTTTTTCCTACACGTATAAGTAGAATTAAAGTGTCTGTCTCTGATTCCATAAATTATAACATAATCTAAATGGAATAAGCTATTTTTACGATATCTAAGCAAGAATGACAGTTTTTATAATATTTGTCTGTATGTCTGGATATTAGGCGCCGATACCGTAAAATGAATTTTGATAATAATTTTCAGTAATAGTAGGCTACTTTTTAAAATTTATTTTATATGAAAGAGTTTTCTAAATTTGAACAATGAAATAATTTAAAAAAATAAATATTTAATAACGAAGTTACGAATGCTTAATTAAATTTTCCTGTTGACAAAGAGGGCAATGTAGCACGGTGTGACGTCAGGCGATTTAAAATAATGTTAAACTTCTTTTTCAAGAAAGAGACAGAGATAAACTTTTAATAACTTATAAGTTCCATAGTCTATAACCGAATATAATTTTGTTTATAAATTTTGTTACCATATTTTTATACTTTGTTGATAAATATAAAATTTTTAATATTAATAAACTATCGTGTTATAGAATACTCACAGAACTTACAATCTGTTCTTCGTTTTAACTCAATATCTAAAAAGGTTCCTGTGATACAAAATATGTTATACTATACAGAGTTTCTAGAATACGAATTATTTTGAAGGTGGCGAGGCAGAAAAGTGTGTTTATGGTATTGCTAGAAAGCCAGAGCGCTTTCACAGGGGTGCAGAAAACTCCAAATAATAAACTTATAAAATAAGGACCGGGCCAACGACGCGACTAAAATGTCTCCAGTGCGCTGGCCCTAAAATGTCAATTTAGGGCCAACGCGGCTCAGTTGTCCGCGAGCGGTGCGATTGTTCGTTTGCTATTGCTCGTCATAAAAAATGCTAAAATGCTGCAAAAACTATGCTACAAAACTTAAAACCGAACATGGGACATCGTATCATAAATAAGTAATCTTACATTATGTTTGTTGTAGGTATGTTTGATTGGTTGAATAATTAAATAAACATATTTCTAAACCAGCGACTAAACGATAATATTATTAACGAAATCCATAAGATGGCGCTTCTTACAAGGTTATATTGGTTATATAGTACTAGTTCGAACTGTTTATGTCAGATGGTGCAATTTTTGCTTGTATGAAAAAGTTTTATGTAAAATGTTCAGTGGGGCGAATCCTTCCTCTCAATATCATTGCTTCTAAACGATAAATGCTGAAAACGAAAAAAAATGTCTAGATTACCGTTGAAAAGGACTTAGTAAATAGATATACACAAAATCACATAATCCAAATATTTAAATATAAATGGTAAAAATTGTTTTGTTGGCGTACAATAGATTCTAGCAAGAAAGTTGTCAAAGGAGGAGGAGGGGCAAAGAAAGGAAGATCAAGAAATTGCTTTGAACTGGAAAATTGATGCGCTATTAAGAACAGTAAAAAAATAAAAATGTAGAATTCATGCTTGAAAATCTGTGTACGATTGATATTTGGGTTGAAGCCGAAGGTAAAGCAGTGCCTAAATTATCAACACCAATAGAAAAACCAAGCAGGATTATCAGCGTTCAGAAACCTTGTACATAATAAACATAACTTTTGTAGCAGGTATCTGGTTTCTTTTAGCACGGCCATTGTATTATCTGATATCGGTGAAATTTTCTTATTTGACGGCTTTAAAACGGTACAGAACAAACAACAAACACATTTACAATGTGCTGAGACACTTACCTCCATGGAAAAGAAAAAGTGTAGAATCAGTTTACTTACTAGCCAGTAAGTACTATAAAAGTTTGAATTTGTTTACGCTTATAAAATGTAGTTTAATTATTTTTTATAAGTAGTCAATTTCATTCATAAACGAAAGTACTAAGATCAGTCAAGCTCACTATAACTCCATTAAGCCACCATAAAGCTTTGCGTGTTATCGCTCAAGCATATATGAAACTTCCATAATTTAATATTTAGCAACGATCTCACTGCACCGCAATTTCGCCGTGACGTTAACGTGTTAATAGTGCAAGACAGGAACGATCTTCGTAAATTGATAAATTTAGTCCTTTATTGCTGAAAGTGATCAAAATCAATATTATTATTATTGGAATATCGACTTTACGTCTTCTTGCATAAAGTTTATTGAATAGTTGTGTATCGCTTAACTTGGTCGATTTTGCGATCTAGCCATAGACTACGACCATAGAGAATGATGTGAGAGCGCAAAAGCTTTCTCTTTGATAGTTGGCCGCCATTTTGAGTTACAGTAATGGCGGGTGTGACGTGAATTATGCGCTCGTGTCACTGAGCGCAGCGCTTAAGTAATGTTGGTTGTTATTCCGAGCGTTAATGTTAAACTTTAATTTAGAGAGCGGTTTACTTTAAATATTTAGACTAATAATGTTAAGAGATGGCACTGTTAATGATCTTTAGATGTGCGAACCTATTTTTAAATTTTTTTGTACGTTTTTACAATAAAACCTTTTACATCGAAAGAGTGCATCACAGCTTTCGACACATTACAACACCTCTTGTATTTATATCTGTTGCTGTAACTTAGTTGCTAAATTTTATTGCAATGTATCATTTATAGCTGGTAGCTGGGTGGCTAAATACCCTTTCTTTGATGTAGTGGGTTTGAATTTTTAATTTTAAAAATCATGTGATATAAATATCACAAGTTCTACCTAGATCTTCACTACTGTTTCGAACAGCGTGCTTCGGTCTGGTGTGGTGGCTTTATGAACAAATTTTAATCAATGTTCAGGAAGGGCTGTACTCCACTGCTGGAGTACAGCCCTTCCTGAACATTGATTAAAATTTGAGGCGTGAAAACTCGAAAAAAGTATTGTAAAAAATACAGAAGTACACAATCTTCAAACAAATCTTTTCGAGCTTAAATCCTCGGTAAACATGTCTTAACTTTTTTAAAGCAATAAGCAAACAAATTCAGGTGACCCAGACGGTAATAAACTTCTGTTATTTTCTAAAGCAAATGTTGCATAATGTTCATTTCCGAAGATTGAAGCGATAATTTTGTTTGCAGTATTAGTCTTTTCATAAAACTATTCATAACGGAGCATCCACTTTGCAGACTGTCTCTTAGTTTCAGGTTTGTGTAACGTGTAACAATGGCGCAAATACTGTGGGTAACCTCCAGTGAACTTGTTTATATAATATTTGGCCATATCAATCATTATGACGACACCGTGGCGATATGAACTTCCACCAAATTATGGGGTATTATTCCCTTCAATCCATATAATGGGGTAATTATGGGGTAATTATGGGGTATCCAATACAGAGCTCCCTTACGGCCAGATGGTAATCTTGGATTTTCTGTATTTCATTCATACCAATACTAAAGGTTGTCGGAATCTGTGGAAAGGTCACTCTTTTGTCATTGTCTAGCATATAGTATTTATTATCTATATATCAGCATATATTAAAAGCAAATGTTGCTATCAAATTTATATAAATTTGAACGGGTGAAGACCGGCGCGCGGAGACCTTGCGGACTGAAATTCACCATCTTGCACCAGCTAGCTAGAGTATGAATGGTTAGACGGTAAATGCAGATGAAGGCTTCTTGTCAATTCGTACTTTTATTTTCTGTAGTAAGAGTTTGCATGGTATTTATGTTATATTCTGTTATCGCCGTTAAAGTACGCCGCGGGAATCAATGCCAATTAAAATCCTCTATCATAACTTTGTTTCGGTTTGAAACCACAATAAAAATCAAAAAGAAACCTAATTTAAGACTGCACACTTTCTGCAAAAGCGGAAATGAAGAAAAATTGTAAAAAATATTGTTTTTATTAGTATATCTCACACAGTGGAATGTTGATAAGTTTTATAATTAAACTGGACAGTTTGTTAGAGGACATTTCTACTACTTCTAAACACTGGCAACGAATCTAAAAATAGGAGAAAAAAAATTAAAAATAAAATGAAAAGTAAACTTTTTATTTGGTTTCTTTTTAACCGATACGGAATGAAAACTCTACATATTCCAAAACATAAAAGAGTACTACAATTTTATATCGTTTTAATACCAAAAACAAATTCACTGAGCTGTAAATCACTTATTAAAACACAGACACGTAATTACTTTTAGCAATCGAGTGAGAAAACAAAGCCTGTATTGGGTTACGCGTGCCCATAAACACGCTAAGTCCGTACGTACCCTTCGAGATATTGAATTTATCCCGGGCACGAGAGCATTATTTAATTGCCCGTCAAGGTGCGGCTGTCTTGCCGGCGCCTGCGCGGGTGAGAGGTGATCCGCGTTATGAGCTTGTTTGATATTTTTTATAGACAAATTCATTAATTTTGTTTTTAATAATTAAAAAAAATTATTAAGTGGAGTATCTTTGATCGACGGATGGATGAATACGTGAGAAAAAGCGACTTAGTTCCAATGAAGATGTAGTGAAAAACACTAGAGTGGAAACACAGCCCCAGTGTGTGTCGGTTCACGCATAAAGTAGGGCTCCGTAGCCACGACAATAATGAAAATTTATGAAAACAAAAATCATGAGTTTGTTTGGAATCGAACTACGCATTACGTAAATTGATCGGCTGTAAACCGTGAACTAGTTGATCCTACATAGTCTTAATATTTTTCTTAGTAAGTTTGTACTAAGTTCTAGTATTGCAATTTTTTTCCCAAAATGTAGAGTTTTATTAACAGTGGCTCAAGAGTTGAAGGATTACAACTCAGGTAAAAACACTCATTCAAGTCGAATATTTCGTAAACAAGACCTAGTTTCGAAAAACCATCAAAGAACCTAAAAACTATTTTATAACCAAGTCAGTAAATTTTATTTTCGCAATTTTTCTTTTTTTATTTATTGATTTATTTATTTAGGTAACAACAGTCACATACAGTCCTTAAATAAATACCCTTAAACACACTTATTAGTGTAACACTACTAGTGTCGTGATAGCCCAGAGCGCAACGAACCTGTCTCAAATCTATAAGGCAATAGGGCCATGGTTCGAATCCGGGCGTGTACCAATGAGTTTTTCTGACTTAAGTAAGTACATTAACTATCACTGACTCCGTGTCTCGGAGAGCACGTTAAGCAGTCGGTCCCGGACGCTGTCAATAGAATAGATGTCAGTAGATGTCAATCCCCAACCCGCAGTGGAGTAGCGTGGTGGATTTAAGCTCCAAACCCCCTCCTTACCCTGGGGGAGACCTAAGCCCCTGCAGTGGGGTAACATGGGCTGATGATGATGAAAAAGACTTAAATTACCATCAATTTTAACACACATAAATATAGCCGCAAAATTGCAAGCAACAAATTGAGACTAAAGTATTTACTAATTACTACGAACCAATAATGTAACAACTAATTTTCTTAAAAGTGATTAATGCAATCAAGTCACTCACTTTTCTTTTTGACTTGTATAGGTACGTCTTTAAATTTGCTTCCATACGGGGCAATCCAAAAAACCTAATGATAACAAAATCGGGGGATACAGTTTGGCGTTGTAGTTTCGAATCTATCCTCTACATCCAAAATTAAATTATACTACTATATAGCTAAAGAATCAAAGAATCCCTTGCAATAGATGAGAATAGTGACACAACGCGCGCGGTGGAGGGGGAAGCGCCGCCATTTTGAGGTTTTTTAGCCGCGTATCGAGATATGCAATTACCTAGTATAACTTTTGACTCGAAGAAACTACGATATTCGTTTAAGTTTTATTCGTCAGTTGTCGTCAAAACCTATCGATTGTATGTAAAACATTTGTTTAAAATAGTGACAGTCAAAATAATAAGGTGTTAGAATAATTTTTTTTTTGGTGAGTGCCGAATCTGCATATAGACACTTGCGCACCCAACCTACCGCGCAGGTAGTGCCGGGTTGGGATTTCTACAGAGAAAGTGCAGCCCGACTGGCTAAGCGACATCCTCAACCTATACTCCGATTGAGTGTGTAGGGTTTGAACTGAACAACGACCGGACGCATTGAGGATGCTTCGGTGTGTTAATACCTTTGACGGGCCGTGCCTTAAGGGCGCCGTCTCGTCGGCGTATGACTATACTAGGAACGAGGGCCGACACGTATCGATCCCTCGGCAGGGGCGGGCAGTTCGAGCTGAACAGCCCGACTGTGAATAAACAAGGGTCAGATGCCATTCGAGAAGATTTATTACGTTAACTAGGTGATTTCGGGGGGTACGTGCTCTCCTACGTCAGAATATTATCAAAAATATATAATGTCGGTCTATACGCGTCGAAAAGCCAAAACCTAATACAGAGATCGTATACGGTTGGTGAGGGCTTCTCAATAACAATAGAATGGTAATAATAAAACGCCATATGACAGAGTCAAGCAGTGGCGGGAACGTAGAAGAATGAACGCGCCCGAGCGGATCAACTATTGTGAGTGTGCCATTTGTGTCGTGCTTTTCGTATACAAACCTATAATTAATAAAATTGTATTGTAACACAATGATTATTTGTTTCCTTGCTTTAATACTAAATACCCAAGTAAAAATATTTTATTTAAAAAATATAACCCGTTACATAATCGTTTTCACGTACAAACACACGGCCGTGTCCATGACACAGCAATACCCATTTTTTTTTTTCAAATTTTATTACACACCTACTTTTCTTATCGGACTGCGGAATCACAAAAAGAAAATATTAAACATAATTTAGTTACAAAATAATGTAAATAACAAAATATATTTTTTCACGATACGTTCTGAAATTCTAGACAATTTGTTTGGTTTAGAAAGTACCTCCCACTTATATAGAAAAACTTTTTTGCAGACTGTTTTGAATAACAATGTCTCATCTTTGTTAGCATTATTACTCGTAGTATGTGAATAAAATGGCTGTCACGTACAGACAGACGGACGGACGGACCTGGAAAAATTATAAGGGTTCCTTGTCGAACTAAGAAATCATAAAAAAATAAGTTGAGGTATTTTGCAAATGAAAACAAAATGAAGAAATAATTTTATAGAGCGAAAACCTGTGATGGCACCCTAGAAAAACGTATGTCAACCAAACTGGCGATACCTTTTAAAGATGTGCCAAATTTTAAGCATTTAATACTGGTCAACCTGCATGAAATGATTTGACCAAAGTTGAAGCAAAAGCGGTACGAGGTTAAGTTCCATTCTATTCCATCAGCCCATTAAAGCCCATTATACATTTAGAGCTTAAATCCACCACCCTGCTCCAGTGCGGGTTAGCAGATTGTGACGACTACCATCTATTGACAGCAACCGGGACCGACTGCTTAACGTGCACTCCGAGGCAGTGATAGTTACGTAGGTACTTATGTCAGAAAAACTCATTGGTACGTACACGCCCGTATTCGAACCACGGCCGCACAGTCTTTTAAATTTGGAACAAATTCGCTGCACTCGATCTATCACGACTTCACTGAGTTCCAGTTAGTTAGTTAGTTATAGTTATAGAGTTATAGCCTACTATCCCTATGTTAAACAGGCGTAATTTATAAATCTGCACAAAAAAAAAATATTTGATATAAACACAATATCTTGAAATCTACGCTCTGGTTAATTATTACACATACATTTAAGAATGTTCTCGTGATACATTCCATGACTGTAAAGTTTTGTCCAGAGACTAGGTACGTGGTACACTGTGCGCCATAAGTACACAGTAATGGGACTGTCAGGTGTTTGAAGAGCACACATCGTTCACTTTACTTTAGTTACCGAGGAAGGTTTGGTTTACTACATTTATTTTTGCTATAAGTAGTTATCGCTAAACGTTAGCAGATTTGTTGTGTAAAATAATTCATAAAAATATCATATATCAGGCCGGGGTGTAAGTTTTTTCTTATTTATTATACGAATTCAATACCAAAACTATGGAAGTTAAATTAAATTAATCTAAAATATACCTTTGAGCCCCGGAGAGCACGTTAAGCCGTCGGTCTCGGTTGTTATCACTAGATGGCAGTAGTTAAAATCCACCAACGCGCCTTGGAGCAGCGTGGTGAATTAAGCTCTAAAACCCCTCATCCCGAGGGGAGGCCTAGGGCCCTGGGGCATCAATGGGCTGATGGTATGGTATTGTAACCTAAAATAAATGTTTTCCGTTTTGAGTAATGGTTCATTGTCATCTAGTAGGTGTTGAAATGATCCCATTGTAGAAATAGCAGGCTTTTTTCGTACTTTCGTCGTTGCTTTTTTAAGTCGTTTTAACGCGCCTCTCTTCAGGTCAACTTAGTGCTACTAAAAAAGCCCTGAAGCGACATAAACTAGTGAAAATATGAGAGGACTAATCCAGGACTAGAAAAATGGATACGTCAACACTTCCAAGTCATACTCTCTCAATTTTCACTGATTGGTTAAAGATGTCTGTAATCGCTGCATAGGCATACACTGACTGTATAGTGCCCTACAACTGACTTTGCCCAAGCCAACTTAAGAATGAAATGGATATAATAATATCAGGAATATCTGACATATAATTATCTGGTTCCTAATTAGACAGTCTCCTCATGGGTACTTGACAAATTATATACTTAAATTCCTTTTTTTAATAAATACTTAAACATATATTTCATCATCATTATTATCATCAGCCCGTGTCTCTCCACTGCAGGATATAGGCCTCTCCCAAGGCTCGCCACCACATACGGTCCTCCGCCTTCCGCATCCAATTACCTCCGGTATGGTCCTTCAGGTGATCAGTCCACCTAGCCGGCGGACGTCTAACGCTTCGCTTCCCAATACGTGGCCTCCACTCTAGAACCCGTCTACCCCATCGGTTGTCGGTTCTACGGCAAATGTGACCGGCCCATTGCCACTTCAGCTTGCTAATCACTTATACGTACATACATACATACATATATATATATTACACTCAACACGGAATACATAGGCATGTTCACGCACATAAGTGTGTGTGAGTGGCGGGGATTGAACTCGCGATCTTTGGATCTGCAGTCGGTGTCGTCGAACACTAGACCATTCGATCAGTTATATAATACCATAATAATATACCGCCACGAACAACATAGCAACAGATTTATTGTTAAATTTACAATACTGTTACGCGTAAGTGGGCTCAATCTCCGAACGATCCGTGCAAAGAGCGTACGTCGAAACGGCACGCTAAATTAGACCCGATCGGGTGCATTATCGTAATGTCAATAACATTGCTGTACGAAACACTGTGCTTTTCTATACATAGTAAGTATGGTATAAGTATAAGGATTCATTTCGGAATTTGTTTCCTTGCAATAAAAAATAACAGATTCGACGGACCGATGCCGATGGGCCAAGTGGTTAGAGATCATAACTGCAGAATCAAAGATCGCGGGTACTATTCCCGCCCGGTATAAACATTTGTGTGCATGAACATGTCTATTTGTTTCCGTGTTTGAACGTAAATATGTATAGGTATATTATAAAATACCTATATTTGAAGTTTATGTATCAGTTCTTTAGTGCCCATAATAATAATAATATCTGGGACATCCCACACAACGCCATTCAGTCCCAAAGTAAGCAAGTATTATGCTTGTATTATGGGGTGCTAGACAGCCGATACACATACTAAAATATTCTTTTTTTATATAATATATACATACATAGATACTTTTACATAATACAAGCTTTGCTTAGTATAGGAATAGATGGCGTTGTGTGGAATGTCCCAAGTATTAATAATAAAAGTGAATTTTCTTTCATAAACGAAAACCGTAATTAATTTTTAAAGTTTTACTTTTACCTAAACGAATATAATATGGCGTTAGATAAAGAAATTCTTTCGTTCTCTGACTTTTGATATATGGATATCAAAAGTTCAATATCCTGTTTAACAAATGGTTGTTAAACAGATCTTGTGGATATAAAATTGAATAGACTTCGAGAAAGAAGAAAGTTATTACGTAACAGATTTAAATTAGGTCATGATAGAGTTATTTAAAGTATGGTTAAGTTCAGATCATACTATTTTCTTGTTAGAATACTATTCATCGAATAATATTACGTGCCGTCACAACAACATACGGACAAACTAAAATTTAATAAACTAAACTTGACAAATAAAATGAGAATTAAAAATATTCTATTGATTATATTTTGTTATGTAATTTCTAATGCATTTTCGAGTCGTGATAGCCCAGAGCGCAACGAGCCTGTCTCAAATTTATAAGGCCTCATCGGGCCATGGTTCGAATCCGGGCGTGTACCAATGAGTTTTTCTGACTTAAGTACACATTATCACTGACACCGTGCTTCGGAGGGCACGTTAAGCAGTCGGTCCCGGACGCTGTCAATAGATGGCGGTCGTTACAGTTCCCAACCCGCAGTGGAGCAGCGTGGTGGACTTAAGCTCCAAGCCCCCCTCCTCACCCTGGGGGAGGCCTAAGCCCCTGCAGTGGGGTAAAAATAGGCTGATGATGATGATGATGATGAATGTATTTTCACGTTACATCAACATATTTTCTTATAGATCATTAAAGTTTTATTTGTATAAATACGTCAAAATTATTCTAAAACCTTAATAAACAATGAGCCGTTGGGCCGACCAACTCAAAAGTGATTGGTTGTTAACCTATTTGCTACTCATTAACCATATTTGGTCAGATTAAAGGTCATGACCCATTTAATTAACAGAGACAATTGATTGATAATGATTGATGACTAGTTAAAAGGTTAATAAAGCTCTGATGACATTAATGACAAACTGAAGGAGAAAAAGTGAATCCATGGAAATTTGTAAAAAATTATAATAATATCACACTTTACAGTTCATGCACGGGAAGTTATTATTAAAAAAAAAATTAGGTACAAATATGGCGGTCAGTAAAGTAATGACTCGTTTTTTACGGAAAACATAAATATTGAACGAAATTTTTTTCACACATGTAGGGAACTAGTACTTTACTGTACTGGCGGAAGCTCTCTGATTACCTACGATGGCAGTGTTAGACGCACAAGCGATGCATTCCCTGCCATCTTGGGCAATTCATGAGTTTTCGCCCGTAAAGTCTGAAACGTAACGTACGCGCTTCTCTCGTGCGTCTAATACTAATTTCCACCGAACTTTGCATGTAGATGGCACAAGCTTGCTAAAATCAACGACTCAAATCCGTTTGTCATTTTGTCAAATTTATTTACTTTAAATTTTTTTGACGTTGCCTTTCATTCAATAGTAGTGACGAGTAATACACAAAGACATCTAGGTAACCAATCACGTGGGTCATACACGCGTCCCGTCCGTTCCCCTTCCTCATCCTATGGCTCAATTATAATACGACCAGCATTACTTCTCCATTAAACTAATGCAAATCTCGGTTTGACGATGGTGGCATCGTAGCAATCCGGTTAAATTTCGCCCTAGTTAGACAATATATATACTGTAGGGCACTTGTTAAAAAGGCCGTAGGCTGTTTGTTCTGAGATGAACAGCCAATAATGCAAAACGAGGTATGATACCATTTCCACATACGAAAACAGCATGTCTTTGAAATTTTGATAGACTTCTTTTTTGATACCGAGATAGAAGAAGATCTCGAACCGCGCTAGCGATAAGAATATGATTGATTGTATTCTTTCATATGGGATGAAAAAAGGAAATAAAAGAAGAATAAATTGAAATTACTAGTTCTTTTTATTACAGCCTAATCATCTGAAAATAAATAAATAATTTACGGTAAGACCCAGCCCGTCCGTCCAAGGGTTAATAGAACTAATAACGTCAAATTCGTTACATATGTTTAAATAATATTTTTATATGTTTTTTTTGGTGTTCGATATTAATTGTTCTTAAGTTTATTTGTGATTATTCTAATTTTAAATCAACTGCACAAAGAATTAGACTAATTAACAATATTTACAATATTTACAACATAAAAATATCGTCCAAGTTGGTCCCATGTGGCATCGATCGCATTACACTTGCACTGTTTCCGCGCTGCACAGCGATGCTCAGTTGCTGTGCGAAATAGGCACCCGCTTTGGGATCGCCAGCAGTGCTGACCAAACGGGTAGACAAATCCTTTACGAATTTTTTCGTATCAGATGACGACGGACCGAGTGTCTCTACTGCAACCGCCGCAAACTCGTAGTGAGGAATCAACCCCGAGTATTTGCGACGTTTATATAATTGGGCCTGGTCGGCCGCCGCGCCAGCACTCTGGGCCGTGGCCCGGACGTGGGACGGAGCCAGAGTATCCACACATGTGGCATCCCAAATCAAAGCACGGCCCAGGCACCAAGGCACCAACGTTGCTGCGTCGGGTCTCTTGCCATCGTCCCTGAACAAAGGTGAGGGAATAGATGCTGTCACAAGAGCCCGGCGGATCAAGTCATTGTTTTATGTTTACAAATTACAGATATTATGACAATTAAAAAAAAAGAATTTCATAATTTTACATACAAGTGAAACATTTTTGCAATATTTCAAATAATATTATTAATAATAATATCGACGAATTTTCCGCCTTCTCAAAACTACAAAATAATAAAAAAAATATTCGCTTTTATTTGATACCATATCCATTCGATTCGTATATCCAAGCAAATGATAAGGCGAGGTGCTACTATAGATGCGCACACGCACCGCTAATGTAATCTAATAAGAGCGATTTGATTTCCGAACGTCGGATGAAATTGCCACTACGTAACTGAAGCATATTCAATATGAATATTGTTTAAGTAAGTTAGAAAATTTAATAAAATTCATGTATATTAATTTTACAAGTTTATGATTAATCTAAAGAAAAACACACGTTTCTTTTATTTTTAATATTTTTATAATTTTTAATTTATTATGAAACCAATAACTGTCGTTCATTATAAAACGCTTTTGGTGTTGATTTTTAAAAAGATGTAATCTTATTTAGTAAAATAAATAAACAAATTGATGATTTATTTTGTTTTAAGTTTAGAATTACATCGGGGAATGAACAGTGTTAATGGAAAGATGGTGAATAGGCATAATTAAATACACCATGTTACTAGATTATATAAATAAATATATAAAAAATAAATAATTTTGAAATAAGTAGATAATTAAATAAACATTGCTGTAATGCAACCAAATTAGAACATTAAGAGTTTTTTTTTTTCAATCGTAAAATCTAATCTAAACTTAACAGGTCATCAGGCATAAGCAATAATTAAGTTATGCAACGATACTAAACGCGAAGCACTCTCGCGCACACCTATCGCGTGTACGAATTAATTGCAACAAGGTTTCTTTAGATTAGATTAGTTGGAGAATGTGATCTAGAAGGTTCAAAGTTGTGTATATAGTTACAAATATGTGTAAACATCTAAAACGAAAATGTTAATATAACTGTTTGTTTTTGAGACTGAAAAATAATATGCAATTATATCAAAAGTTAATAGTCAATTTAACATATTTATTAATAAATTAAGTTAATTTATTTATTTTTCGATATTTCATTTCTATAAAATATTATTTCTTCAACGGCGGCGGTTACATTAATATGCTCAATGCCAATTTCATTCGCAACGGACAAGTTTTGTATAGTTGACAAAAAAAAAATTCAGTCCACTAAGAAACAGTCTGTGTGTTGATAATGTAATAGTCTACGTTGGTGTTTCTTCCAACTCTCCCGCGATTGACTGAAGACGTATAAAAGCTTATAAAATATTTTTATGTACCAAAGAAAAAAAAATTTAAATATATCTTAATTTTTCTTTATCAAATGGAATTTTTGTATGATTGGTTCGACTAAAAAATATACTTCGAATCATTTTCACTGTAATTAATTTAATCAATTAATGAAAACCGTGAAACGTGTTTCATTATTATCAAATTTCTAGACTATTACAATAATAAATAAACTTCAACTACTCGTATTTAATAACAACCACAATTTACGATTTTCGTTATAATTACATACACCTACTTCTGCAAAATCTAACAATAAACTAAAGCATACAATTAATCGATTTAATTTATGCGACTGATAACTGTGAGTCGCAGCGTTATGCCTGTCAACTGGCTGTACGTCGCCGATTATAAAGCCCGGCATTCACTTGGTGTTTAGTTGGATGGACAGTGGTCCTACTCTGACTTTTAACACGACATCGAAGTAGAGCCGAATACGTTCCGTTTCAAAAATCTGGTTGCTAGGACTATGGACGAGAGTACGGACTTTTGAAATGGCGCGTATTCGGCGTTAATTCGGCGCTGCGTTAATTTACTAGAGTACGGCCGCTGATTGTGTGTCGTTTTCGATGTATAAACATTTCAGTGCTCAAATTATGCCACCATGACAGATCGTAAGAATTTCATATGCATTACGCGACAGGCCTTTTGCCGCGAAGCTAATGTCACACTAATTGGACAACAGCTTTCTAGAAAAGTTCAACAAATGAATAAAATTTGGAAGACCTGTAACGCTCGCTATTCGGAGTGGGGATAAACGACATTAAAGCGAGTATATTTCTATAGTTCTATAGCGATTTGGATTGTAATTGATCTAGAGGTCACACATCACGAAGCGAACTTTTGTCCTTAAAATCTACTTGATCCATGTGCTAAAATTGCTAAATGTTTAGCCATGTTCAACGAAGTGTTTACATATTCAAAGATAAGCCCGTTTATACATCTATTATAAAGGAAGTATATATCCAGTAGTATTACTGTATTTATTATAAAAGTTTCTAAAAAATAATTACGGAAATTTAAGTGGTATCTTCGCATAAGGGACCTATTAGCGCCGGTTTGTTAGAATGTATATGTTTAGGCTAGTATATTTATAAATATACTATGAAACTACCGCTTCGTAGTACAACCAGTAACTTTACAATTAAGAACAATTTAATTATTTGTGAAAAATAGAAATATTAATGACATTAGTGCTCGAAATACAGACAAGCCGAGCGTACCTTATTATTGATTTGAAAGAGTTAAACGCTTGTTCATATGTAGAGCTACGCATACATTTTCCATTATTATTATTATTTATACAATTTATATTTAAATTACTACTACAAACTGTTCAAGTATCAGTTTTATAAACTTCTGCAGATTTTGGTAATTAATTTAGACTTTCTGATAAGATATGTGCCATAGGAGCTGTTAGATTTATCTTAGGTGTAGCGAATTCTTTTTTTTATTTGTCTGCCTGGATTTTTTAGCTTTTTATAGTAGACAGTACCTTACGTGATCAAATAGGCCAGCTATCATAAAAAAAAACCTTTTAATAGTTTTGTTCGCTTTTAATTTTAGTATACGGAAATGCTGGTTGTAAACAAATCAAGTATCTTTATTTCGTAGTTATGTAACATAATCTTAAAATACGTCACAAGAGTGAATTTATTACATTGTAGAAAAACGTCACCACAAAGGCGCATTCAAAAAGTGCTGGTTCCTCTCAGAAGACTACGCAAGAAACAGAGGGACGCTGTTTTTAACAATATTATAAACATTTTTCATCAAACAATAAGTGCCTAACATTAATATTATTGAAACAAATCGATAGGCGAGCGGCTTACACCCATGGATTTTTATCATCTAAGTACTCCGATACTTTATAATAAGCTTTTGCATAAAGCTTTCGTTTTATTGTAGTTTTAAACTTGTTAAGGGGTAGATCTTGAATGTCAACTGGGATCTTATTGTAAAAGCGTATGCATTGCCCTTTAAAAGATTTTGTGATTTTATTGAGACGGCTGACACGGTAAACAAGTTTATCTTTGTCATTATCTTAATTTCTTTAAAAAATACAATCTAAGTACGTCTCGTAGGTGCGTCCGTGACCGGTAATACCTACCATAGGGATCAACAGATTCTAAAGTACTTAGGGCGGCTTTGTGCGTTTGAATCCAGTCATGAGCCGGGTATTCTCTGATATCTTCGACCAACACATTGTGTGAATGGATGGTTTCCAATCTATCAGCCGTCTTGTCCTGGTACCACCTGTGATATGTGTCCATTGTATGTACATACATTTGTACGTATTCGGTGATAATGGTATGCATAAATCCGTTGTGGATCATGTGGGTTCAACAGCTTGTACATAAATGTCGGGCGTTACAGGGGGTACATTAGATTCAACGGACGCCTAGCGAATGCCTACTTTAAAGTTGGCGGCGCTGGCGACCGATAAAACTTTATTGAATCGGCCACTTACAATGTGATATGTCCCGCTCCTAACAGCGCCACTTAGCCTAATAGCGAGCTCGTTATTGTAAATACTGAATGGATTTTACTGTTGCGTAGCGTGTTGCGAAACGTTATGGGCGCTTTTTTTATTTTCATTTTTAGAGTTTCTTAATCGGAACCTCATGTTCTTAAGTCTTCGACCCGTCTATGATGGCTTTGAAACTTCCCACAGTACAATGTTTATTGTGGTTTAATCCTATTAACCATGTTATTTTGTAATTTTATGCCTCAATAATGTACTAAGAGTCAACAAAGTGGTTAGCTATGGATGTCTTTTTTGTTTTTGCTATACCAATGCAGATGAAAATACAGGAGGGGGCAATAAGTGCAATGGCTTCCTCCCCTCCCTCCCTGCCTCCCTGACTCGCCACCGTAGCATTTAATAATGACCAATTTTAAACAAACAAGTTGACGTTTGATCAAGAAATCTGTATCTACACCTGTTCCGATGTATAAATCTGCATAAAGTAGGTACATATTATGAAGCACTAACTACCGTTTTAGCTATTTTAGCCTTTGATTGGTTAAATTTCCAATTTCTAGAAATGCTAACCAAAAGGCTAAGTGTCAATTTTCTTAGTGTTAACCTTCAAAATAATAATAATAATAATAATAATAATAACACACACAATCACAACAACGCATAAGTCCCAAACTAAACATTAGCTTGTATTTTGGGTACCAAGCGAAGACACCACATACATATAACAACCAAGACCCGGTGCCAGTATTAATATTCATCATATAAATACTGACATAAATACTGACCCGACCTGGGATTCGAAACTGGGACCTCCAGCTTCGCAGGCAGGGTCGCTGCCCACTAGGCTAAGCGGTCGTCAAATTTCTGAATGACCTGAATTTCTGTACTTAAAATTAATGTCGATAAATCCTGAAATACGACTTTCCAAATTTTTTACCATAAAATCAAATCATAAATTTTTTGTTTACAATTTGACAACGATGGAAATTAATTACATCTCCCCATTTCTTATTTTACTAACTTAAGGGTTAAATTTTCCGATACTCTTTTTCTTTGTTGTTAGATATATTTATAGATAAGTTGCTATAAAAAATTCAGTTTGAATGCCACATGAAAAAGAATTATTTTGACATTATCACCATCAACAGCATCTTTTCAGGATCAACAGCAACTATTATTTTATTTATAATGTTGCAACCTCGCAGATACCGTGTGTGGTCAGTAAAACCCACGGCCAGTCCTTATTCGTTTATTCCTTTCAAACACAATAGTACAGCGAAGTAATTTAATAGCAAAGATTTAATATTTCAGAAGATTCACCTCCCATTAATTTGACATCAATCGAAAAGTTTTTCCTTAACGCTCGACCTTGTCACTTCGAATCATCTGAATTCTCATTTCAAACTCTCAATTTTGACAACTCGGTTGTCAAGCATGTCGATTTTTATACTGCCGGTTCGGTCATTCTAGTCAGATTCTAGTTCTTTTAAAAATTCTCCCATCAATTTAAATTAGTGCTTGTTTTTGTCCGAGTGTTCTGATATAAAATTAGTGATGGGGAAATTCTGACAATCAATTTCGAATGAAATACACCCAATCTGTCAACGCTACTTTCAGTATTATTATAATCAGACTTTGCACAATACACGTAGTTTCCAACCAACTCATATGCACTGCAGAAATTCTCAGCAAAATATTTTAGTCCATGTTATTTTATTTTCTCCGTAACAACTTCATTTCAGAGCGGTGACATACCGCGTTAATTAAAGTTATGTTCGAAGATGAACGTTTGAGTATACTCGTCCTTTTCTTTCACGTGCGATTAGAATAAGCTCCCACATTTGCTGTCTCTTCTATTTTAAAACTTCTCTGTGTTTGAAGCCATTGATGGTGAACTTTTTGAGTTTATCCACTCAATTATAATTGTATAACAATGAAAATACGTAATTTTTTTGTCATATACTCCAATCAGGTTATCTGTTTTAGTAACATAAATCTAGCAACTTTCGATACGTTCGTACGTTTAAGAAAAAAAGTTCATTTTAAAAAGAGTTGAATCATGTCCTTCTTTAACATTTTTTATACTTATCAGTCAATACTTTTACAAAAAGATATGGCGGGTTTTTTACAATTCTGACATCATACATACCTATGAAATTATATGTATATAGCGGTATAGAAGTTCGATTTCCGTCAGTTTTTCTTGAAGCACTAAATCACTATTTTTTTAGGCACTAAATAGTGCCTAAAAAAATCTGGCGGCAGATTTTGATCAACTAAAAATTGTTTAGTTATAACGTCAATATTTTTCTTTTCTCATCTTTCATAGATTCATTTTCTAACGGCCATACGTTTATTTTCCTCTCGGCTATTAATATTTTAACACCGATCTAGATCGAAATATACAGCTTTTTAAATTACAACGATTTAAATCTTTGAAAAGGTTGTCATTCACTGGTTCAGTCTATGAGAGCCCGTATTTGCACATTGATAAGATCGTCAAAGCGACTCAAAATTGGACCGGTTCCGAGAATAAGTTTCTTCGTCTACTCTGTATTTTTAGTATGAAGATTCAAACGTAACTTATTCGTCGGGTTGTACCTAGACCACTAGTTAGAGCCTGTCAAGTCACGTTCATGCTGATACTAAACTTACCCAGAGGTAGCTTATGTCTTAATTTAGCGGCTACACTAACCATGTTACTATAAAGATTTTGTAATGTTTCCTTAGTCTATAAAATTCATTTTGTGACAATTGGCACTGTTATATGTACGAAACTCTTATACTTACTGACTTGTGAAATTTTATTGGAAGTTTCTTTTATAAGACTCCAATGGATTTTTTTTATTAATAATGCCGGGTACATCTCAAGACAAGGTCACCTAGTCCCAAGCCAGGCAGAGCATGTATTATGGGCATTACCTATAATAATACAGGTCCTGTCTAGTTAAGTAAAAATGGCTATCTATATATAACAGCCTCATACATAAACGAACTTTGATATTGTGTTACAATACATACGAGTACCTACTCGTATATATACACGAATATTTTATACCCAGATACGGAATACACTTGATCATGCACATAAATGTTCCTGGGCAAGAATCGAACTCTGGAACTTTGGTTGTGCAGTTAGGATCTCCAACCACTAAACCAATGGGTCAGTTACAATATATCATAGAATGACCGCTTAGCCGAGTGGTTAGAGACCCTAACTGTGGAGCCAATGGTCGCGAGTTTGATTCCCGTCCGGGACAAATATTTGTGTGCATGAACATGTCTATTTGTTCCGTTTTGGGTGTAAAATATCTATATATGTATATATTAATATAAAAAAGGATATTTGAGTATGTATATCAGTTGTTTGGAACCCATAGTAGGTACAAGTTTTGCTTAGTTTGGCACTAGATGGCGTAGTGTGGGATGTCCCAGGTATTATAATTGATAATATAAAAGAAATAAAGTAATCATATGTCGACCAAATATGATCTTCTAAGTGCCCGAAGCAAAATATATAAAATCAACGACGTCTTGAGCTTAAAAAAAAAACTCTTTACAATAGAAATTATTTTAGGTTTATGAATACCGAAATTCGTTAAATTTCACTCATAGTTTTTTTTTATATAAATTCACCATATTTTAAAGAATTTAAACACCTAACACGTTTTATACTAAATTCCATCTAAAAGAATAATAAACATTATTTTGCATTCGAGTCACATAGAAAGTATTAACATCGTAATGTGTTCAATAATTAAGTGTCGTATACCAACTAGGTCCCCTGCCGTGCGTATAAGGGCCTACGCACACTTTCAGTTTTTACTGATCGTATCAGTTGGATTAGAGCTAGCCGACCTCTTCAATACTTTTTCATTTTGTACGTAATTGTTTAATACCACAGAGATAATATTACTAGAGAAGGCAAGCTCCATAAAGTCCTGTATGTAGTGGTTGGTTATCGGTTGGACATGGAAGAAAAAGGATGGAAAATTATTACTTTACCCTATATTAATCAAGGTACTCCCACGAGGCACTTTTGTTCTCTGTCTCTTTCTATTGAGACCCGCATTTCGAACTGTGTCGTGATAGCCCAGAGCGCAACGAACCTGTCTCAAATTTATAAGGCCATAGGGCCTTGGTTCGAATCCGGGCGTGTACCAATGAGTTTTTCTGACTTAAGTACATTAACTATCACCGACTCCGTGTTTAGGAGAGCACGTTAAGCAGTCGGTCCCGGACA
The DNA here is from genome assembly GCA_949709985.1 of Luffia ferchaultella. NCBI lineage: Eukaryota > Metazoa > Arthropoda > Insecta > Lepidoptera > Psychidae > Luffia > Luffia ferchaultella. The sequence continues at coordinate 6,909,790 of OX453262.1, forward strand.
CTGTCAACAGATGGCGGTCGTTACAATCCCCAACCTGCAGTGGAGTAGTGGTGGATTAAGCTCCAAACCCCCTCCTCACCCTGGGGGAGGCCTAAGCCCCTGCAGTGGGGTAAAATGGGCTGATGATGTTTTCGGACTGGCTTGGCTTTATTCTATTATATCTATGTTTAATACACTGTTGATATCGATCGACGTCTGGTTTATATCTGAAAAAAGGAGCGCGTAAGTGTTTTCAGATTGTCTCAATAAAATATATGAAATATGCCCACGTTTTTCATATTGGTCGATGTAATATCAGATATCGGATTCATATATCGATTCAAAATCGGAATCCGATAACAATATCGTGTTGAAGAATAAGAAAGCACTCTAAGTTTGAGAACGACCTTGGAAAAAGTGAACGATGGGAAAAATGCTTTGCTGTTCAAATTTCATAAATTATGAATTATTGACAATAAACGTCCACTCATATTGTATTGTATCCTCTAAATCCATAATTTACGATTATCGAGATGTGAGGCAGTGAAAAACTCTATGTTAGAATATTTCGTTGTCCTGTCCATATAATTAATTTTATATTTCATTCAATAATAATTTAGATTAGTAGCATTTTTTGCAAGTTTGTTGTTTTAAATATTGTTATATCTAAAAACAGATTGATATAAAGTAATTAATCACAACATAGTATAATACAAAGTCCCTTCCCGTCTGCCTGTCCCTAAGTATGCTTAGATCTATAAAAGTACTCAACGGATTTGGATGTGGGTTTTTTAAATAGATAGAGTGATTCAAGAGAAAGGTTATATGTATATAACATGCATTATATAGTAGAGAAACACTCGATATAAAGTAATTCATCACTACATAGTATAATACAAAGTCCCTTCCCGTCTGTCTGTCCCTAAGTATGCTTAGATCTATAAAAGTACGCAACGGATTTGGATGTGAATTTTTTAAATAGATAGAGTGATTCAAGAGAAAGGTTATATGTATATAACATGCATTATATAGTAGAAAAACACTCGATATAAAGTAATTCATCACTACATAGTATAATACAAAGTCCCTTCCCGTCTGTCTGTCCCTAAGTATGCTTAGATCTATAAAAGTACGCAACGGATTTGGATGTGGGTTTTTTAAATAGATAGAGTGATTCAAGAGAAAGGTTATATGTATATAACATGCATTATATAGTAGAAAAACACTCGATATAAAGTAATTCATCACTACATAGTATAATACAAAGTCCCTTCCCGTCTGTCTGTCCCTAAGTATGCTTAGATCTATAAAAGTACGCAACGGATTTGGATGTGGGTTTTTTAAATAGATAGAGTGATTCAAGAGAAAGGTTATATGTATATAACATGCATTATATAGTAGAAAAACACTCGATATAAAGTAATTCATCACTACATAGTATAATACAAAGTCCCTTCCCGTCTGTCTGTCCCTAAGTATGCTTAGATCTATAAAAGTACGCAACGGATTTGGATGTGGGTTTTTTAAATAGATAGAGTGATTCAAGAGAAAGGTTATATGTATATAACATGCATAATATAGTAGAAGCACTGAAAATTTTAGAGGTTTATAATGTGATATCGTAAATAAACACATTTTTGCGCTTACATTGCAAACGCTGGCTGAAACCTACGTGATAGATCAAAATAATGTACTACAGTATTGTATACCTTAAAAAGGTCTACAAAAAAGTTCGTTATAGTATATGTTTATCTCTTAGGGATAACCAACAATAACCATTTTTTATCCAAAAAATGGTGTAAATAAATATTCGAGCACAGAAAAGATTTTCCCAGTATCCACTTTATTATTACTTACCACCAGGTAGCCCTGTAGCATTTATATTTCTTTAAGCAGAAATGAAATAAAAATGTAGTCCACTCGGGCGAAACCGCAGGCAGTCGCTAGTTCATTATATTTATAAACATTTGTATTGACTACGACAGGTATTTATAATGAGATATATAAGCAGCTAGAAATTACACCCTGACGCGGAACAAACAGACAAGATCACGCACAGAAATATTTGTTCCAGGCGGGAACCGAATCCTCGACTTTAGATCTGCAGTCGGCGTCTCAGACCAATCGATAAACTGGTCAGTCTATACCTTCACTATGAGGCACAAAAAAGTTCATATTAACGCGACATATACCATTAAAATTGAATTATGTTAAAATTAAGTAACAAACTCATCCCTTTGTAAACTGGCTGATATCGTTGACCACGATATGACGAGGGCACTAGTGATCTGGATGTCCGTCGGTCGTCACGCCCAGAACCCTTGCGGCTATGTGAACAAATCAACCGTACCGATTTATTTGTATAATTATTTTATGGGAGTTATTTTAAATGTGCTGGCTTATCTATGGTCCTAGACCAATTGAAGTAGCGATTAGAGACCTTAACTGCAGAAGCACACGTCGCGGGTTCGATGCCCGCTCGGGTCAACAAATATTTGTGTGCATGAACGTGTCTATTTATTATTATTGTTTTTATAATTTTGAATATAAAAAGTAAATCTTTTATTTAATTTTCAATCTATTATTTATACGGACATTTAATGTATACATGTATAAAAGTGACTGACTTATTTGTTCCGTGGCTGGGTGTAAAATATGAATATATGTATGTATTATAAAAAAAGCATATTGAAATATGTGTATTAGCTGTCTAGTACCCATGATGCAAGCATAATACTTGCATACTTTGAAACTAGATGGCGATATGTAGGATGTCCTAGTTATTATTAGGTATTTCTACTATTAGTCTAAAAATTGCTTTCAACTTAAGATCAAATTGAACTTCAATAAATAATTAACTGTGAGGGATAAAATTAATTCTGAAAATGGATTAAATAGGAAAACTTTGGAAAATCCATTGGTTGTTGAGCAATTCAATCAAGACCCAACATACATAGTTTCTTAGTAAACATTGAAAGGTGTTTAAGAATTTAAATGGACAAATATTCCATTTCACAGTTTACAGTTAAACGATACGAGCTCGTAACGTCAAAAGCCAACGCAGACGTCGGCGCAAGCGTTTGACATTGTTATTACGATTGTAACTGCATGGCTATAACTGATGTCATGGTTCCAAGTGTTCCAAAGAAACCTATTTCCACACGTCATACTGAAACTAGTTACAATGATCGAACCGTTATTTCATCAAGCACTTCAGTTTCGTTCCTGGCTTCACCCTATTTATTTCAGTCCTTTTTATTATGTGACACTTATGTTTTCCCTTTTTCGTTTACCCCTAAATTAATATGCCATTTTTATTCAAAGAATACTGCACCTAAATTAAAAAAATATTAAATCTAATAAATAACAAAAAATATATATAATTTAAAAACAATAAACAATTTAACAAAGACTTGAGACTTTATTTCAAACTAGCGGTCGCACTCGGCTTCGCCCGGGTGGACTACAGAAACGTTTCCATTCCCATTCCCGCCACCATGCCTCCTCTTTTCCACCCACTTACTCTCTCCTGCCCTCCTAACCCTTACCCTACCTCTCCCCTGTCAACCCCCTCTATACTCCCTAAAAAGTCCCTTTTTTACTATACCTATCTATTATTACACATGCAATAGACTTATTATTATATTACATAGGTACAGTGCGTTTTTAACAAATCGCCAGTGTCTAGAAAATTTGGAAAACGGACACAACCGTCAATGACGTCTGCCGTCACGCGTCTGCCCGCGTTCGTCGCTTACTCAGCGAAGAGCGACTTATTCCCCCACCTCGCCCCAGAAAGCTAGTTTGAAAATAAAATATTGCTTATGTTACTCGCTGACAATGTAGCTTTCTATAAGTGAGATAATTTTTAAAATCAGTGTACAACTGTGTAGTTCACGCGAGCGAAGTTGTAGGCAGACAGCTAGTATCTTTATCAATTATAGCCTATGTGTTATTCTGGTGTATAATCTATATTATTGTAAAGTTTCACTAAAATCCATTTTGTAGTTTTTGCGTCAAAGAGCAACCATCATCCATATATCCATACATACAAACTTTCGCGTTTATAATATTATATATTAGTATGATAAAGAGATTTGTATTTATTACTTAACATGTATTGACAACTTAAAATTTTCCATTATATATTTCTAACTTCAACGGTTATGATTTTGAGATTGATTTGGAGCTGATGATAATATTTAAAAAATAAAATGCAGTGTTGTTTTAATGAAAGCCAATTTTTATTAAGGTCTCTTAAAAACAAGCCTCGTGCTATGAAAATTGATCTTTCAACTACGGGGTCGTAATTTTCAAAAATTGAAGTTAGTACAAGTTGAGAACATTTTCAATTAAAATTGGTTTCAGTATGTAGTGGTTTTTGAAACATTTGGTTTAAATTTAATTTTTGAATTTAATTCATGAACGTTTATCTCGAATACGGAACTCTATGTGCTCCGATACGCACTTGCTCGGTTTTTATTATAAGTGAATGAAGAAGGTGCGTCATCTAAACAAAAATTAATAATAAATATCACTTTAGAGGACACTTTTCCATCAGCCCTTTTTTTGTACCACACTGCAGGGGTTTAGGCCTCCCCTCTAGATGAGGGGGCTTGAAGCTTAAATCCACCACGTTGATCCAATGCGGGTTAGCGGATTGTAACAACTGCTATCTATTGACAGTAACCGGGACCGACTGCTTAACGTGCTCTCCGAGGCACGGAGTCAGTGATAGTTAATGTACATAAGACAGAAAAAAATCATTGGTACACACCCGCATTCGAACCACGGCCACATGGCCTTATAGATTTGAAACAGGTTCGCTGCGTTCGGGCTATCACGACACATACAAGACACTTAGATTAAGATTATTATTGCCTTTGCTTGTTTGTAGGATATTTTTATGGAAATGCTTCACATACTATATAAGCGACGCAGGCGCATACGACTTTAATTGGTATACCGCAGGGACAATGAGCTAACTGATTAATCGGTCCAGGTGTAAAACTTAATTAACACTTTACCACTCGCCGCTACGCCCCCAATATGCCAAACGCAATTTGTATTGGGAGAGTTATTATAACTTTTGTAAATGCTTTACGAGTAATATCTGAATCATAACTATATAACGAAAGTACAAGAAACTGGTGTTGCACTGTGAATCATTTTAGTACAGCTTAAATTTTGTAATTTATTTTGAAATACTAACATAAAAACTAATTGACACTGATTTTACACTTATCTACATTACTGTCACTGGCTCTGTACTTCGGAGAGCATATTAAGCCGTCGGTCCCGGTTGCCATCAATAGATGGCAGTCGTTAGAATCCAGCAACCCGTACTGGAGCAGTGTTGAGTATCAAGCTCCAAGCTCCTCATCCCGAGGGAAGGCCTAAGCCTCTGAAATGGGGCATTAATAGGCTGATAGTATAAAAATTCAAATTTTTAATTACTGATTTCACACACGATAAATATTCAAGAATGCGGTCCACTGGTATTTCTGATGAGTGTCTGATAAGTGCGTATGTCTTTGAGAAATTTGTTTTGGAAATCAGTGAAAATTGGAATTGTAAAACAGAAAGATTATAGAAAATTCAACCTCAAATGGCTGAAAAAGGGGTAAATATTTCTTATAAATATAAATTACCAATAGGTATTTCCTTAACAGCTTAAATTGGAAATATAAAAATAATAAACGTAATATATATTGTGTTTACCGAAATATATCCTATGGAGTAACTAAAAAGAAATTAAAAACCCGTAGTCGGTTCATTCCATAGTGAGGATAGGATGAACGTCCACAGTTAAAATTCAAATAGTAAATTTAAAATTAAAGATCTCAAAAACTAATGTTCAAAATCTTATTCAAACTAACTTTATCTGAACAGTTCAAAAGTTAAAGGGAGAAACAAATTTTTGGACTTTTAGAGCCAACTTTAGAGCACATATCTCAACTACTATCGACTTAAAAACAGAAAGTTATTTTGAAATTAGGAATTTTTAAAGATCTTTAAATGGGTACACGGTAATGTGGGTTTGAATTATTTTTTTTGGCGCATGTATGTATGGCGTTTTATAAAAAAAAAAACAGTTTAGGAATTTCGTTACACTTTTTTATAGGGTTTAATATACTACACTTACCTTCCAAATTTCATATATATATTCCCAATAGTCTCTGAGTGAAATAGCTGTGAAAGACGAACAGACAAACGAACAGGACGGAATTATAAGGGTACCGGTTTTTATTATTTGGTCACGGAATCCCAAAAATAGTTAGTCAAATCGTTGTAGGAAACTCTGTAAAACAGAAATAAATATATTATTATTACATAGGGAACCGTAATGAAAACGGAAAAAGAAAATAAAACGGAACTTATATCCAAACGGAAATCAGAGCCAAAATTAGTATGCGAATCAGAATGAATTGGGACGTTTGTACGGATAGGGAATTCTTAATAGCAACCATAACATCTAGTGGCACTGGAAATCTAAATTGGGATCTTACGGGGTCGGAACGGGGTCAAGAATGGAGTCATGTACGGGATTAATACATTCTGAAACCATATCGAGAACGGAATTTTATTGAAGAAGATAACGGCTCATGGAACAAAGACGACAGCAAAAATAGCTTAAGCAGTGAGGGCCACAATAAAAATAAAAAGGTGTCAAAAAAATTATGATAATTTATACAAAAAAAATAAAACTATATATTATAAAGTCTGAATTTTAGATTAAAAATATTTGAAAAAAAAATATTACATAAATAAATTTTATTTACTTTTTAATTAAATACTACAATAATGGTCATGATAAAAGTTATGAAAATTTGCAATTTGATCTCGCCGATTGATCGATGAACTATAAATTCACGCCGCACCACAGGAACACATAAAAATACCGCCTCGGGCAATAAATTAAAAACACATATATAAACACTCAATTGAGAGGCACAAAAACGTAGCAAGTGACACAGTATAAATAAAACAGTACTCCCACTTAATTTAAAGAGATAAAATAGTAATGCTACTATACTTATGATAAGTAACATAAAAATTAAATGATGGATGTTTGTCACTCATGTACGGTTGGAACATCAGGTGTAATTTGTTCGTGTTTCGAACACTATTTCTATATCGATTGTGATTAGAAATCCTACCAGACTCCTAAAAAAAATGCTTTCATAATTTCTTTGTCTTATCATCTGATGCAAACATAGATATAGTGTATAATCATGTATACTAATAATATATACTATATTATATAAGGTAATTTTAATTATGTTACGACATAGACGAGGAGCGTGCGTCGTTTTTTTGACTTTGTATTATATTAACCTACTGGCATTTTATTTAAACTTTGTGAGTAATAACAAAAAGCAGTCGTAAATTAAAGTTAAAGAGGCGCTATAATTAATGTCCAAATTCGTAAAGAGTTGCAGTAAATATGGTGTTAATTTTTTTCTTCATATATTACGTCATAATTCCCTGTCAATTGTTGCAGCACTTGAATTATCACGATACTTATTCAATTGCTAATTAAATTAAGTTCTCAAGTTTATTCATAAAAGTACGAATTGACTATATAGAAGCTCTCTTCTGTGCTTACCACGTAACCAATCCTACTCTAGATAGCTGGTGTACCGTTTGCCGGAATGTCGAGTTTCAGTCCGAGTTTTAGTCCGCGAGGTCCCTGTGCGTCGGCCTTTACCGCCATGAAATTGCGTTTGACAGTATCGATACTGTGAAGTGACATTTCAGACTCTATTAAAACCAAACGCTGTTGTCACATTTATTTACTGTATGAGTTTATTCAATGCTATCGATATCAGCATAGAATTAGAAGAATTTCTGTGATATTCTTTTTTCAAAAAAAAAACTAATGGTTCGGTTTTGTGTAAATTGTTTTATTTTCTAGTATTCAGTTAGAACCGAATTTTTGATATTGTATTTCGCAACACAGTTAAGCGAAATGTCTATGTCTATACTAATTTTTTGCGTGCTATACCCAAAAGCTGAAAACAGGAACCTATTACTAAATATATCATGTAGTCTGTCCGTCTGTCCTCTTTCAAAAGTATTTTTTTAAACGGTAATAGAAAGTCGGTAAAATTTTCGCAGGTTATTTATAATCCGCTCAATAAACATAAGAAAACGTAAAAAATTAAGAGAATGTCCATGCATGAAACTTGTTGTATTCAACGTTTTTCTATTTTTGCTCTGTAATAAGAACGGTTATAAATTTCATTATATTCCACTAGCGCATTACATCCTAGGCCTCCCCTCAGGATAAGCGGGTTTGCAGCTTAATCCACCACGCTGCACCAGTGCGAGTTGGTGGATTAGGTTATAGATACAAGCGTAAAATTCGGTGTGATTACAGTGTAACCTCAAACCGACCATTCGCAAACCTGGCATACGCTGAGGACTAAATTAAAGAAAATATATTTTTTTGGTAAATAAGAAATGTAATATATTGTGAGGTAGTACAGAACCCTCGGTGCACGAGTCCGATTCGCACTTAAGTGGATTTTGGATTCTAATCGCCTTTTTTTTGCATCCATGTCAACAAAAAGTGTCTCGAACCATTCCCAAATTTTTGAACTGAAGTCCGTTGTTTTATTTTTCGAAAGAATAGGCAAATTTAAGAAACAAATTTGATTATTTTTTTAGATTGGTATTTACGTAGTTATGTAATTTTGAAGATTCTTATAGCGTGACGTTACAGGATGGAATCATAAGGTCAGCCGTTGCCGCTGCATATTTATAAAAATTATGTCACTTTAAGAATGTTGGCTGTCATGTTTCGCATGTTAGCCCTCATGACAGTTCATGGAACTAATAATGAGAGTCGATGACATGACAGCTAACACTTTGAGAGTGACATTACTTTTATGATTACGCAAAGGCAATAGCGGACCTTATAATTCCACACTGTGACGTCATGCTATAAGAATTTTCAAAATAATATAACTACGTAGATACCAATCTAAAACAAAATAAAATCAAATTAGTTTCATAAAATTGCCTATTCTTTCGAAAAATACAATTACTGACTTTAGTTCAAAAAGCGAATGGTCAATTCACCTAATTAAATTTATGAGACATCACATACCGCATGTGTTTCGAATTTCAGTTACCTACTTCTCTCCAAAAAAGCATCACAATCGGTTTAATTAGTTATTAGTCATGAGAACCTAACAAAACATCTGTAAATATCTTATATTGAATAAAAACTTTTTTTGAATTTGAAATTGAAAAGGGCAATATCACTTTCACATTTATACAAGGTGCGGTTTTAATGACCAGCCAAATTTCAATATAATGGTCTTTGGTAGAAAACCGATAGCTGTCTTGTTTCCTTTTAGTATCGTTCTATAGAAAAATATTGAGATATGACTACACAAACCTTTCCCGAAAAAATCAATAACTCTAGTCACCATTCATGCCCGCCGCCCTATTCCGTTTCAAGACCTCGGGCGCGTATGTTTACTATAGCGTCAAGAAAGCAACCAAACGTTATAAAATAACACTGCAGATAAAATAATTTATTATAAAAATTTAACCCATATTTTTTATTGACGCAATGAGGTCTATTGGTGATACCTCACATCTAGAAAAATTTTGGCCGGTTACTAAAATCTCACCTTGTATATTAGATTTATAAGGGTTGCTTGTTCACACTGTTTCGAATTTTTGAACGTTGACTCCATTTTTATAAAATATGCCGTAACCTCTACTTCTAAAGCTATTTAATTTTTAACGTACCTACACGTCATTCTACTAAATTACTTTTTTTAAAATATTTTTCATACTTTAGTAGTAAATGGTGGGTTTTCCCTATTTTTTATATTTATTTATTTATATATAAAAATATATAAAATTTCTACCTTTTACTGCTTCATGTGAATCTGTCATATGACAGAGTTAGGTGAAAACAACGTTTGGTTTCCGAAAATGATACCGAAAATTTCTTATTTTTTTTGTCATTGAAAATGACTATCAAATCCATTTCACGGGAGACGCATTTTTAGCCATAACTCCGAGGGTATGAAATCTAGCCAAAACTTTAAGGTCTTAAAAGATTAGAAATTTAGTTGCGCATCGTATGACATCAAAATTTTGGAAATCGGTTTCGAAGTTTTTGAAAAAAATAAGAAAATGTAAAAAAAATCTGGATTTTTCCGAATTTTTTTTTTACTAAATCCAAAATATTTCGAGAACGGAGACCGATATGGAAAATAAAAAAAAATATACCTCGGCCATTAACGTAGCTACGATTTGAGACCAAGTTTTTGGAAATCAGTTGGTAATTGTAAGAGAAATTATTTCCGAAAAATGAGATTTTTTGGTCGATCACTGGTGCTTGTGGATATAAGTAACTATATTTCAGAGGGTATTCATCGGATTGCTTTAAAATGTTTTAGGAAAGGTAAGAAAGCGGTTGTAGCTACAGTTTGAGACTAAAATTTTGAAAATCGGTTGGAAATCGAACAAGAAACTTGACATCACATGTTAGATTTTATGGGCGAGATCGGGAACTTGTTAACATTACGGTCATCGCCTTTCGGCCTGTATTCGTTCGAATGCTTCATTATGGAGTTCAAAACGTTTAAGGATATCAGAGGCTGCAGTTTAAATCGTAACAATGCCACAATTTCATGGCAATAAAATAAAATAATCTGTGAAAATCGGATTTGGGTAGGTTCATTTTCAATGAAACCGATGGTTGCGGGGACTGCAAGAACTGTGGGTTTTTTAAATATTTTAACGTCTATTTTTGAAACCATATTAACAAAAACTAAATATTTATATTGCTTCTAATATTTTTATATTAATACAGCATGATAAAATTATAAACAAAGTGGGTCCTCACTTTGACTTATAAATTATACAGTGAAAAACTCAGAAAAAATTTCAAATTGTACAACTTAAAAGACAGTTACAACAAAATATTTTATTTGCAAGATATACGCCTTGAAAAAAAGTATTTCAAGTAATAACTTGTATTTCAATTATGAACGTTACACCGACTAGGTACTTAACCCTTCATTGTGCGTGGACAACTGTTATATTAATGAAATTAAACCTTTGTTGTACACTGATTAAGCCAGCACTATATTTTTGGTACATCACTTATAAAGAAGAGAACTCATAGATTGTTGTCTTTGAATATACTTGTCTATGGTGATAATCTCGATACCTACACTGTGTTCTAATTTTCTTTTAAATTTTATTGATATTAAATAATAAAAACAACAACAATTGTATACGAAAACCACTTCTAATTTTAATCTACTCATATTAATATTTCGCGTGGATTTCTAATAATAATAAGTTTTCTGGAAAAATCTACACTAAAATTGAACTAAGTAACCATTAAGTACTTTACCGAACGTACGCGTTTATCCCATAAACTTCATAAACCCCATAAATTAAAGCGCTCCGTCGTAAACCTGACTTCCACGGGAACAACTTAGTTAATCTACCTTTATTTATGATCGACCGTGAAAAAGTAACTTAGCATCAAGTTGAGCCTTCGTTCAGACAATATTTCAAGCGTTAACTAATGCAAGCGCTGTAGTAACAGAAGTGTTAACAAAATACGCCAAGCAATAAGTATTTCGTGAATTATTTTTTCGATTCTCGCTTTTGATGTCTAATTTGGACAGTTTATATCAGGTTTTAATCTAAACACAATTTGTCTATATATACATATTACCATAATTTAGTTTGAAGATGGTTTAATAGAGTTTTTAGTAATGTGAACAATAATTATGCTGCTTAAACTATTATTTCCTAACCAACTTTAAAACATTCAGCGTCGTTTTTTCTTTACGTACAGAACGTTTTTTTCTTCATCTTTTCTATAATAATATTATTTTGTTGAAAATAATAAAATACTTGATATTTCTTTTAATATGACTTTAATATTGAGACATGGCGCGACAAAATTGTCGCGTTACCACAGAAATAAGCGAGCAAACGACAATTAAGTTGGTCGGCGACCGCCAGTGGGATACCCCTCCTTACTACACTAGAACTCGTCTCTTTTTCGTGCGTAGGTAGTGTTTAAGTTTGAATTAGTAACCACGGTGTATCGATAATTCCTTCGGGAAATTATAATGTGAAATGTCTATATCGTTCATTTGAAAAAATGTAATACTTAGATAGTAATCGTGTATTACTTATCGTATATTAGTAGTGTCGTGATAACCCAAAGCGCAACTAACCTGTCTCAAATTTATAAGGCCATAGGGCCATGGTTCGAATCTGGGCGTGTACCAATAGTTTTTCTGACTTAAGTACATAACCATCACTGACTCCGTGCCTCGGAGAGCACGTTAAGCAGTCGGTCCTTAATGCTGTCAATAGATGGCGGTCGTTACGATCCCCAACCCGCAGTGGAGCAGCGTGGTGGATTTAAGCTCCAAGTCCCCCCTCATCCCGGGGGAGGCCTAAGCCACTGCAGTGGAGTAAAAATGGGCTGATGAAGTGAAGTAAAGTGAAGATAGTAATACCGAATGTCTAGAAAAAATTATAAAAATTAAAATAGAATCTCTCTGTATACATTAATCGGAAGTTACGATTAGATATTTTCACTGGTCTCGTGTTGGTGTTTCATATCAACCTCGTACTAGAAATAGTAAAATCTCTGGTGTTAATTCCATATAATACAGTTATTTTACAGGTGGAACGGTAAATCTAAGTTGTGTATTGTGTACAGCCAATACTGCTGCGTCCTCGTCTAAGCTACAAAGCGAAACGCTTAAAGTTTGCTTTCGTAGCTTTTCTGTTTTTCTTTTTGTACTTCATACTGTAGTGTAGGCACAGTAAACCAAATCAAACTACAATTATGGGCTGATTCTAGAACAAACATTTTTATAATATCTAATTAAGATTACTCAACGTTTAAATTAAAATAATTGTAATTTACTTCGAACAATAATGGAGTGAATACCAATAAATTTCTTATTTGTTAAAACGAGTTACTGCATCTGTTATTCAATTATTTCGTATATAAGCAGCCACTGTATCTTTCGATCTTCGTTAGTTCGATTTGTTTGCGTAATCGATTAATTTTCGTATTAACAATTAACCTTTGAATCGCTATCTCACAGTTGGCCCGTGAACTTAACAAGGGTTCGATCGATTCGATCTTTTATTCGATCCATCGGAATCGATGAATTGATTAAAACGACGTTTAAGAACGGACCAATGACAAAACAGCATAAATTAACTATAAACACAACACAATCGTAAATCATCGAGGAACACGTATTCAACGTACAATGAGACACTAATAGCTTTTGGATTGAGGATAAAGTGACTTCTGGATGAGTTTGTTTTTTTTTAATTATATAGTCTTTACGGAAAATTCTTTGATTTATGAAGTACTGTTTACTTTATACTGTTTGGATGGTAGTTTATCCATCTGTCGTCAGTTTTATTTTTTCAACGGATTTTATTGAAACTTGACCCTAGTTTTTCAAGTGTCATTTTGGAGGGGATTGAAGGATTTTATTTTTATGTTTAGTCCGCCATTACAAAGTTTCAAAATGAATGGGTTTTGGTCCAAAAAGTGCTAATGAGTGCAATTTCCTGTTCTCATACAGCTCGAGCTTATAATAATAATAACGTATACATCACAACAACGTCTAGGCCCCAAACTAAGCATTAGCTTGTGTTTTGGGTACCAAGCGAAGACACCACATACATATAACAACCAAGACCCGGTACCAGTTTCAAAATATTCATCATATAAATACTGACCCGACCTGGGATTCGAACCCGGGACCCCCAGCTTCGTAGGAAGGGTCGCTACCCACTAGGCCAAGCAGTCGTCAACCGATATATATGGAATATAACCTGGACCAAAAAGAGCCCAAAAACAGGTCCATAATGTTAAGTTAAAGTTATCTAATTTATATGATGGTTGTATGTGGTTTTTGGATTTTTTTTTCTGTCATACAATTTATAAATAGATTTTTGTTTTAATAAAATGTTATTTTTATTGAATTCCAGTAATAATCGAACGATGTCACATAATAAAATAAAAGTATTACGACAACAGAACGCTGGGAACGCACTAATGAAATCTCAAAAAGTTTGCCGATTCGTTTTTAAATACACAAAATACGTACATAAATACACTATAACCTCGCCGCTCGACCGCTAGTGTGAAAATATCTTAAAATGCCACCGTATACTATAATGAAATGCTGTAAAAACGATTTCTTTCATAAAAATGAAATTCGTTGGAAATAGTAAGCAAGCTACCTGTCAAAGCATTCTAGGTCACTCACATATGCATCGTGTTCCGGTGAATGTAGCCCAAACTCAAAGAATGCTTAAGCTTAGCTTAATAAACTAAACAAAAACTTATAAGTAAGCAGGTGGAGCAAACTAACAGTTACCGAAAAAAATCACAACATGGACAATTCAAATGCTCATCCTACTGTTAAGATATCTAAAAATATTCCGTGACAGCTGGTCTACCGCCGACCGCTAATTGAAAATGATTATTTAAAAAAAATCACTAACATTTCTAATCAATTGATAGTAGGTCATTGATTTCACAGCTGTTTCACTAGTATTGTTTCTAAAATTTTGCGATTCGCGAAACATTCTCGCGGCGTTTTATAAAACTTACAAGTAAATCTGATTAAATAAAAATGTAATACTTTGATATTGTAATTCTGTACCATTTTTCAGCGGTTGCTATAAAAAAATGAGACTTTATGCCTGTTTTTCCCTGTAACCGTTAGTTTGCGCCATCTGCTTACTTGTAACTTTTCGTTTAGTTCGGTAAGCTCTATAAGTTTGATTCAGTGTATATCTGTGGTTTCTATGCTATGCTAAACACGCTGTATTCCCTTATTTTGTTAGTCTGAAGCTATATTCGTCAATTTCGTTTGCTTCGAGGATAAAGAAGTTAATCCAAAATCGAAACGTTTATGATGACCTCTGAAACGTGGAAACTTTATTAGAACAATAGATGTGTACCCCGATATCGGGTGCGGGCATCGATTGAATAATTAATTCCACTTTACCCCGCTACCGGCCAATAATGGCCGATCAAGGATCCTTCGTGACTCGATAACGGTATGGATCATTGTACACGCAAACGATGCCATGGAAATAGAATAGAATTGTCCAGTAAACGGGGTGATTGAATGCGTTCGCATTGATGGGAAATCTTAAAATAGTGTTTTTTCTTGTGTTTTTCCATTCCATTCCATCAGGCCTTTTCGTAACCCCCTTCAGGGGCTTAGGCCTCTTCTCAAGATGAATGGGCTCAGAGCTTAAATCCACCACGCTGCTACAATGCGGGTCGACGGATTGCAACGACCGCCATATATTGACAGCAACCGGGACCGACTGTTTAACGTTCTCTCCGAGATACGGAGTCGGTGATAGTCAGTGTACTTAACTTAGAAAAAAGTCATTGGTAAACGCCCGGATTCGAACCACGGCCACATGGCTTTATAGATTTGAAACAGGTTCGTCGCGCTCGAGCTATCACGACACAAAATAGTGTTGTATTTGAATTAATATAGAAGTTAATATAGTATTTCATTTCGTTCACTTTGGATTTGCTTCCCGTATTTGTTGTTCATATAGACTTAAGCCGCAAGCGGGAGCGGTTTATCTATGTTCCCTTCGACACAACGCCTACACCACTTTCAAGGTGCGAAGACGAATATTCCAGATTCTAATTTCGAATTTGTTCCCACTACAGCCTGTCCGTGTGTAATAATTTAATGAAAATTCTTGCAAGAATTTTTATATCTACAATAATAAATATTATATAAACGAAATTTTTTTGTATTTTTGTAACGAATAAGCTCAAAAACTACTGGACTGATACCAAAAATTCTTTCTTTATTAGAATGCTACATTAATCTCGAGTGACAAAAGTTATATTTTATTTTCAAATTCACTTTGATTTTCAATCTGAACCGCTATAATTTCTTGCATAGACACATATACACGTATAGTTCATAAGCTGAAGAGTGACATAAGCTACTTTTTATCCCGGACAAAGGGGGTCCAGGTACAACTGTATAGTCCGCGTTAGCGGAAGCGGGTGGAAAGCTAGTTAATAATCTTTAATGAAAAATCAATAAAACATGTTTCCATTCCATTCTATCAGCCCTTTATATACCCCACTGCAGGGTCTTAAGCTTTCCCTCAAAATGAGAGGCTTGGAGCTTAAATCCACCACGCTGTTCCAATGCGTGTTGGCGGATTGTAACGACCGCTATCTATTGAAAGCAACCGGATCCGACGGCTTATCGTGCTCTCCGAGACAGTGATAGTTATGTACTTAAGTCAGAAAAAACTCATTAGTACAAGCCCGATTAGAACTACGGCCACATGGCCTTATAGATTTGAAACAGGTTCGCTGCGTTCGGTAAATAAGCTTACCAAAGGAAATTCACACATAAGTGCCTCATAAAATAAATATTATAGATTTTCTAAAAAAAATTTAAGTTGTAGTATATGCTTAATTTATGATATTATTTAACAAGCTCACTAAAATGACTCACAATGATTATAAAAAGCAATATAATATAATAATGATTTGTGGAATTCCATTATCAGAGAAACGACACGTAAAATACAAAACTAAGTCACACCTGGCCATATAAATTATTTAATTTAGTAGGTTCGCCTAGCGCCCGGGCTTACATAGATTAGATTAGCGAGAACAGCTGCATCTGGCTTTATAAGGAAAACCGGTGATATGTATACACTATGCATGTAATGCTTCTATGTATGCGTATATACTTGGATTTTGCATTTAAAGACAATTTACTATATTATTGGAGTTTTATCGGTTTTATGGTCATCACATGTCAAATGTCAACCCAATCTGAAAATTTATGTCTGTACACAATACTACTTAGAGATTACGTTGTAACGCGGAATGCAGAATATGCTTGTATTTTGGGTACCAAGCGAAGATCCCAAATATATATAACAACTAAGACCCGGTACCAGTATCAATATTCATCATATAAATACTGGCCCGACCTGGGATTCGAACTCGGGACCTCTAGCTTCGTAGGCAAGGTCGCTACCCACTAGGCTAAGCGGTGGATTACACATACACATACACATAAAAATTTAAACACGCAGACCCTACACTATTTTTCATATATCTCAACACATCAAAGTCCGTTTTTGAGTAATTGTTTTTTGATTGTTTGTTATGTGATAAACGACTGGAATCACTAGAATGCAGTAAACCAAAATAATTGTAAACAAGTTCGATCTCCTACGACATAGGCTGAGCCTAGTATAGGGATTACATAACATGGCATTGTAACGTTGTGTAAATAAATAAAATATCAAAAATAATAATAATGTTATTTTGATCCTCTATCCTTTTCGTGGGTGCGGCACAGACCTATACAAAGTATATATATATATATATATATTTTAGTTTTTAAGTCAATTTTTGTTGTTGAGTTTGCTATCGTTCCTACGAATAAATATATATTCTTTTTTTCTTCTTTTTTTCTTATCTGTAATTTTTTTTCGTAGTTACAATGAATATGTACATAGAGATACCGTGTCGTGATCACAAAAATGTAAGAAATATACGCCGCAGACTAAATATACGCTACTTGGTGTTTCGAAATATTGGCTGTGATGTAGAATTTAACGTGACGTACATGTAAAATTTAAATGAAACGGAAAGGCAAATAAAGATTCCGAAATTATGTTTTAAATGTAATTTAACAAAATAGTTAAAACTATGATAATTTTTAATCTCCACATTTCTCATTTTGTCCAGGTTTTCGACCAATTTTCAAATATTGCATTACAAATTGCAGTTTTTTAGAAACATCGTCTTGTTAAATGTTTTCAATATTAATATCTTCTCTCTATGAATCACTTTACACAAGAAAATTAAGGAAAATTCACGTGAAGAACATGAACTAGTATATATGTATAGTACCAGTAATACCTTTGATATACTAAACAGCGCCATTTAGTCCCAAACTAAACGAAGCTTGTCTTATGGGTACCAGACAACTGATACAAATACTTAAATATTCTCTATATTCATATATAGATACTTTTACACTCAGGCACGGAACGGAATAAGGAATGGAGAAAGGAATTTGTCCTGGGCGAGAATCGAACCAGCTACCCTTGGCTCCGCAGTTAGGAAGTTAGGATCTCTAACCACTCGACCAATCATCAGTCACTACTGTTATAGCTATATACATGTATACGATTCCTATTTTTAAAAGAAAATTTAAGACTAAAAGCCATACAGTTTATGCTCGGCGTTTCAATGACTAACATGATACTTCAGGGTCTAATTGTTGTATGTTGAGATGCCATGTCGTATTCGAAATAAAACTTTGATGAGCTTTTATCTTCGGATTTATAGAAATAGTAGTTTGGAATCTTGCCACGTTCGTAATTTGTTTTTTTTTTTGGTTATGGAACACTGTAGTGAGGTTTTTAATCGACTTATGTTCACTGATTTATCGGAAACGGACTTAAAATAGACTTTTATTTGTTACCTTATTGTTTCAAAACTTTTTTTTCTTTATAATTATACAGTTGTTAATATTTGGATAGGGGATCATAGGTAGTCGAGTATTGTTGACAATTTATGCTTAATAACTACTTACCACTTAAAGTAGGTATTTTAAGTTGTTTAATTAGGTTTGAATTTAGAGTTTTTTTAGTAATGTCTATTTTAGTATAAGGTTTTCTTTAAGTTACCTTATTTATTTATTTTGTTATTTACAACAATAAAAATAATATTATCCTATGTTAGTTACTCTACATATTTTCAACTATCTTAGTACAAAAATTGATGTCGTTTCATTATAATAATAATAACGTATACATCACAACAACGTCTAGGCCCCAAACTAAGCATTAGCTTTTGTTTTGGGTACCAAACGAAGACAACACATAGATACATATAACAACCAAGACTCGGTACCAGTATCAATATTCATCATATAAATACTGACCCGACCTGGGATTCGAACCCGGGACCTCCAGCTTCGTAGGCAGGGTCGCTACCCACTAGGCTTAGCGGTCGTTTAAAAATATATTTAAAATACAAAGCTTTTTTTGCGCTAACGATTTGTACAATTCTTACGTACAAGCATAATGTAGGTATTAATTAGAACGTGTGCTTATAGGAAAGTTCCTATGAGTTGTAGATTTTGTGATAGATCCCGATTAAATCAATGCATCCAAACGCATCCAATGTTGTTTAAATATGAAATGATTGGTATCAAATCTTTTGGGACCCCAACTTAGGTAGTTTGACTCTTATTTTTAAATTAGTATTATATAACTAAGCATTAGCTTGTATTTTGGGTACCAAACGAAGACACCACATACATATAATAACAAAGATCCGGTACCAGTATCAATATTCGTCAAATACTGTCCCGACCTGGGATTCGAACCCAGGATCCATAGCTTTGTAGGCAGGGTCGCTACTTACTAGGCTAAGCGGTCGTCGATTATTGTTCTGCTATAACGTGAACAAACGAAAGAAAAACAAACACTATCTGGTTTATAACATTAATATGAATCCATATCTCGACTGCGACATATGAGAGTAGCATTAAGAATCGGCTCCCGTCGAGACCACCGGCAAGCCACAGTAGCTAAGGTCGCGGGTTCGAGGCCCCGCATAAATATTCTCATCTACAATAAACAGCAAATAATCCGGGTCATTTTTGTGCCGAGACGTTTCTTTGTTCCTGCGAGCGTTCGTAAAATCCCATTGTTTTTGCCATGGACAATACGAAGGTATCGAGAAAACATTTCGCGTACTCAGTAATTTTGGTTGCGATGTCGTATACAACGAAATTTCAATAATGTACCTACTATATTATTTTTGTATGATTTATGTTTTATAAATATAAATTGTCATAATATTTTTATTGAATACTAGCTTACTACCCGCGGCTTCGTTTGCATGGACTATACATTACACATAACCGCTAAAAGGACATTCCGGTTTAGTTGTGAAAGGGTAACAAACACACAGGCATATTTTCCACGGTTAAAAGTACCCTAATGTCCTTCTGCAGGGTTCAAGCTATCTATCTCTACGTCAAATGACATAATAATAACAATAATAGCGCCATCTAGTCCCAAAGTAAGCAAGTATTATGCTTGTGTTATGGGGTACTAGACAACTGATATACGTACTTAAATATTTTGTTTTATAATGTGTACATAAGATACCTTACACTCAGACACGGAACAAATAAACATGTTCATGCACACAAATATTTGTTCCGGGCAGGAATCGAACCTGCGACCCTTGGCTCCGCAGTTAAGGTCTCTAACTACTCGACCATTCGGTCATTAAGTCAAAGTCAGTTATGCGATTTATTTATGAAAAATTAACTTTATTGCGAATCCGAAAGTAGACAAGTCGCGTTGTAATAACCAGTTTTAGGTGTCAGCGGGACGTGCGTAAGCCCGAATTCAGCATTGTATTCAGATTCACCATAATATTTGACACGCTTTTTAACAAACATACAGACACGTTTCTGCGAAAACAAGTATTCTTTATGTCGTTAGCCCATGTTCTAAGTTATTTACCCCAAATATTATCAAAATCTGTCCAGTAGTTTTCATGAAACGTAGGTACACAGATAGACAAAAATTACGAAGTCGCCATTTTCGCCTTCTGTAATAGTAATGTTCACTTAAATCATAATTTAAAAAAATATTCAATGTGCAGAGAAGACCTCGTTACAGTTTTGTTATATGCATAGATTTTTTTGGTTCACCATTTTCTTAAAATGTCATCTAGGCATAGAGAAATGAAATAAACTACGCGTTTTTTACGAAAATTGTCGGGCGGTGCTTAAAACTCGCCTTTTTATTGTTAATGCAGAACTCATTGTCACATATTTGTTAGCGTTGTCAAGAAAAATTGTTCATCTTTCAAATGACTTATCTTAAGTGACATTCTTTGTTATTATTTTTTTACCGATCTTGGTCTAAAAATAACAAATACACTATGTAAAATAATGATTATATTTATTGAAATTTGTAAGTTTCGTAAAAATCTATTCATTTGTCCACGTCATAGAATTAATTAATTTGACAGCAGCGTTTTCTTTTAATAGAGTCATAAATGTCACTTCACAGCATCCGAGTTACATTACGCAATTTTGCGGGGCTTAAGACTTCGCGAAGGTGTCGAACGGCGCGGAGGCTTTGCGCACTGAAACTCGGACTAAAACTTCTTAAAAATTAAACTAAGACACGAGTTAGTAGAGTTTGAGTGGTTAGACGGTAAACGCAGAACAGGGCGTCTAGTGGATTCGTACTTAAATGGTCCAAATAGATTTTGAGAATGAGATTTTGAAAAGAATGTAAAAGATAATTTGAAATGACTGATTAAAATAAAAAAAAAACATAACCTAAAATCATCATCATCATTATCATCATCATCAGCCCGTGTCTCTCCACTGCAGGATATAGGCCTCTCCCAAGGCTCGCCACCACACACGGTCCTCCGCCTTTCGCATCCAACTAATACAACTAACCTAAAATAATACTTAATAATAATAATAAAAATAATATTTTCAAAGTAAAATGCATGTTATTATTTTAATACGTGGTTCAATACTAGGTGAGTTTTTCATTTACCATTCGGACCTTAGATTAGATCCTGTCTATATTCCTCGGAGCTTTGGATTGACATTACTGTACGTATCGTCTGACAGCTTACTTTTTCACAGTGAATTTTATGCGCTATAGTTGACGGTCTTGTATGTATATGTTACAGTCGAAAGCACTTTCTCAGTTAAAATATCTTCTTTCCAGTCAAAACTAGTTTTTTATTGAACGCTTTGGTTACAATTACTTTTCAAAATCTTTTTAACAAATAATTAAACGGAGGCAAAAAGAGACTTAAAAGCAAAAAATTATATAAACCCTTTTAGTCGTAATAACTAAGCTCCTAAAATTATATACCTAATTAATAATATTGAGTTATCGCCAAAACGAAAAAAAAAATAATAATATCTGGGACATCCCCACACAGCGCCATCTAGTCCCAAAGTAAGCAAGTATTATGCTTGTATTATGGGGTACTATATTACTGATGTAAATACTTAAATAATCCTTATATATATATATAGATCCTTTTACACCCAGACACGGAACAAATAGACATGTTCATGTACACAAATATTTGTGCCGGGCGGGAATCGAACTCGCGACTATTGGCTCCACAGTTAGGGTCTCTAACCACTCGGCCAAGCGGTCATCCTATGATATATTATGACTGACCCACCTGTCCAGTGGTTATAGATCCTAACTACACAATCAAAGGTCCCGAGTTCGATTTTCGCCCAGGGACATTTATGTTTATGTTACACAAATATTTGTCCCGAGCGGGAATCGAATCCGCGACCCTTAGCTGTTGAGTTAGGGTCTCAAACCACTCGGCCAAGCGGTCATCCTATGATATATTATGACTGACCCATCTGTCCAGTGGTTATCGATCCTAACTACACAACCGAAGGTCCCGAGTTCGATTCTCGCCCAGGGACATTTATGTTTATGTTACACAAATATTTGTCCCGAGCGGGAATCGAATCCGCGACCCTTAGCTGTTGAGTTAAGGTCTCTAACCACTCGGCCCATCAGTCAGTCAATTAATTATGTAAACGTACAATGACTGCAGCGGCATTTGCTGGAAATTTCCAAGCTTTGCCGAATTCAGTATCAGCCAGACCGTTGGGGTATCTCCAACGGAAACACACTTGATTGTGACACAAACACACACGCATTTTTAGAATAGGATAATGTTTATCACTACAGATTTCACATTGAATTAGTGAATTGTTTTGTTTGATTATTTATTTAAAATATTTCAATGATCTTCTTTGATTGTTTATTTGACGCCCACTGAAAGTTATTTAATTTATAATTAAGGAGCTTGTCATTAAAAATGAGAAGGTCTAATTATTTTTTGATTTTGAGTTTCTTTTTTTTCGTTGGTTTAAATATTATTAAATATTTTGTTTTTAATTTAATTTTTGTGATAGAGATAAAATTTTAATAGAATATAATTTTGTTTATAAATTTTGTCATCGTATAAAGTCTATTTTTATATTTTCTTCATAAATATAGTATTTTTAATATAAGTCAAATATCGTATTGTTCCCATCAGGGCTAATACTTTAAGCTGTAGACAGACTATTTTCATGAAAATACTGTAAAGGTTTTGGTATAAGTTTGTACGTTACGTTTACTGAAAATGGTTGTTTTTTATTTTTTCTACATTTGGTTCTAAAAATGTTTTCGTATCCTTTTACATATGGTTGTATGAGTGCGGTGTGTGTATGTCTACATGGATGTTCACAAGGTTGGCAGATACGAAGTCGGACAGCCGGCGGCGTCTGTGTGACGCGCGCCAATCAATTTGTACCGGTCACAATGCGCAATACATCGTGCCGACGCGCCGTTAACTAGCTCACACCGGCCACCTCGGTTCCGCTGCGGGAAAATTCCATTAATTATTTTGCCAATAATAAAGGCTGTACGTTTATTCAGAGATCGTATTCACACAGATGGCAGAGCCGTCAACATCATTTCCTCGTACACTGCTGGACACAATCCTCCCTCCTAGATTTTTACAACACACGGTCCTGAGCCACCTACAAGCAATAACGGCTCGCCACTTACGTCGTCAGTCCACATAGTGGGAGGCCGTCTACGCTACGACGTCCATTTGGTGACTTTACTTAAACAGCGATTATCAGTTCTGTGAGCGATGAGGCCTGCCATTTGCCACTTCAACTTGCTACTTCATTCTGTGAGCAATGTCGGTCATTCTAGTTCTTCTGCGGGTTCTGCGTTCTTTGTTACGAATCCTATTCTTTTTACTTACCACTTTGAGTGACTCTGAGCGGAACATTCCGGTTCCTGCGCCCGCCGCGATCAGACGTGTTCGGTCCTCCGAACGCCCTTCTGCCCCGCGTGGCCCATGTGTAACGGCCCGTTGCCGAGATCCCAGTGATGGCTACGTAGTAGCTGCGTGTGTGTTTAGGTTTGTCGTAGAGGTTTGTCGCGCAGCGGCAGTTAGCCTTCGTGGCGTCGTTCCGGCACTCCAGCTCCTGCCTAAGCACATTTCGCGCTACGTAGTTCTAACGCCTTTCTGCCCCGCGTGGCCCATATGTAGCGGCCCGTTGCCGAGATCCCAGTGATGGCTACGTTGTAGCTGCGTGTGTGTTTAGGTTTGTCGTAGAGGTTTGTCGCGCAGCGGCAGTTAGCCTTCGTGGCGTCGTTCCGGCACTCCAGCTCCTGCCTAGACACATTTCGCGCTCTGTAGTTCTTTCTGTGTTTTCTGCACCCTGGTGCGCTCTATGGCAGCTCACGCCTTTACAAGCCGATCGCGCTCCCTATTTCGTGAGTTAAACTCACATAACCGCACTAAGATTCCTGCGCAGCGGGAGCCGCGCAGTCGACAGTTAGCCACGTGTGGGGGCACGTGGAGTCGCTCCGAGTTCCGAGCTCCGGGTTTTTTAGCGTGCATTCACCAGTAACTCCATAACTCCTACTTATTCGTTTACAATCACTTAATTGTGAATTGCAACTTGTTATTATAGTAATTACAAATAGTCACTTCAGGGATACTTCCCTTTTGAACCGGAATCGTTATTACTCCTTCATCACCTCTCCAGGTGTTAGGTCCGTCCCAATTAGAGTCATTCCACGTTATAATAATAACGAGAACCCCAACCGGGGGCCCGCGCCTCCGGTATTATTTCGCCTCGAGTAACCCTTAGGGGTCACCCGACAACTTCGCGCCGGCGATACCCTAGTGTGCCGTCTGGCCGCTTCGATGAAGTCGTAGGAGCTTTCGGGCTAACGACACGCGTCCCTATTCTGCTTCAGGTGGTTGTTTAGTGGGTGCAACTCCCACATACCCCGCAGCTCAGCAGTTTTATCCGCCTTCCCGTCGCAAGGGTAAAAAAAAAAAAATTCTGAGCTTTGACATTTTTTTTCGATATTCAACTGTTGTGTCATCATGGTCAGTCCTTCAATAAAAATGCAGTGTGTTTATATGAATACTGAGAGATTACATTGAAAAACGGATGGTCTATTTTATTAAAAATTACCCACCGAATAGAAGACTTATTCACTTCTTCTTCACTTCATCAGCCTATTTTTACCCCACTGCAGGGGCTTAGGCCTCCCCCGGGTGAGGGGGGCTTGGAGCTTAAATCCACCACACTGCTCCACTGCGAATTGGGGATTGTAACGACCGCCATCTATTAACAGCGTCCGGGACCGACTGCTTAACGTGCTCTCCGAGGCACGGAGTCGGTGACAGTTATGTACTTAAGTCAGAAAAACTCATTCGTACACTTCCGGATTCGAAGCATGACCCTATGGCCTTATAAATAAAATACTATCTACTAATATTTTAAATGAATATGTTTTTTTCAAAGTTGATACATATTTTAAGTTATTCTTTACTGTAAATTACGGTAAGTACTAACTGAAAATTTTGGACTGAACGGAGAACGAGAGGTGTGAGCAGAGCCATGTTGTTTTTATGTATGTGCAAAAGTGTAAACGCAGCATTAGACTTGTTGTGTAGATGAATTTATATTTAACTGTGATGTTACAGAGATATAGAGATAGGTATAAAGTTTAAAAAAAATAGAACGTTTCATTCATATTTTATTTTTTATTAACAAAATAAAATTATAAGTGATAATGATTTTGCAAAAAAGAGTTGTAATATAAAGCATTAATCAAATTTAATACAATGTATACTACATTACGTTAAGATATAGTAGGTATATTTTCATTGACATAGCATACAAACACGGTTTTTTTGTAAGATGTACACAATTTTTTTTATTACAATTCATTATAAGTACATTATAAATAAATGGAAAAATATAGTGAAAAAGTAAATATTTTTAAAAATGTATATATCTAAATTTGCATATGTAACTGGAAAATAAATAATTGTTACAATTTTTTTATGTTTTATTTGACGATATCTTGCACTGTATTTGTATATTTATCCTTTATTTTTATTTCACGAATTGATCATCGCAAAAAATAACTTCAGAATAATCCAGTCGCAGCTGGCGGTGTCTCATACAAGATGCATAGACGCGCTCGTCGACTGTCGAGTCGCTAATGAAGTGCCGCGCCAACACTCATTATTGCAACCATTCAAACTTCGATTGCCTGCGAAATTTGATACCTGAAAAGAAATCATGTATATCAATAACTAAAAACTAAAATTAAAACATCTAATATCTGTCAGTTATTTCGTAGAAAAATTGAGTACCTAATCTTGGAACAATTCATACATGAACTGCCTGAGCTTTCAATGACACTTAAGTTTCTATTATTTAAAATAGATCATATTATGGTAAAAGACCAAGATTTCTCTTTTCATTATTAATAATTGTTTTTTTCAATACTTTTACTATTAATACGGTCTTTATAACATCAAAACTTGAACCGTAATATTGTATTTTACAGTACTAGGCTTTTTTAATGTACACCAATCACAAACGAGCATATTGTTTGTAACGCATGAGTAAATCGCTAAAAGCAGCCCGCTCCCGCCCTTAGACCCCGCCATTATTACTTTTGAAATATCTATCTAATTTTTATCGCAAATGTGAAAACGTCGTACGATGCTCGTACTCAGAAAGCTGGCTATTATAGTCTCGGTTTATAATAAGCACTCGGCTTTGCCTCGTGCCTATAAACACCTCGACAGTAATATGCAGATTACCGTACTTGCATCATAATGTACTATTATATACCGCATTAAAATATTTCTTAAAAAATACGGAGGTGAAGGCAGCCTAGAAACAGGATTATAAACGAGATAAAGCACGAGTTTCGGCGCGAGACTTGCCGGTAAACGATCTTGACTAAGACCAACCAACTTACAGAGTGGAACTCATCGAGCGGTGACCCGAGCGGGCCCGAATGAGCCTTGTTGCTAGAAACGAGAATAGATTTGGAAATTCGTTCTTCTATGAGCCGTCAAATAGATCGCAGTCATCTTTCTGTCCACGTCTGATAATATTGTTTAAACTACATATGAATCGTATTGTAATGAATCCGTAGTAAATACGAAATTACTGGTTCGTAAACAATCATGCAAGAGTCTATACAATGACTAGTTTCATTCAAGATTGGTAAGTGGTCAAATGTAACACTCTCGTACTTTCGTAACGATCAGTGCCAGCAAACTATGACGAAAAGGTTAAGACCATATCCAAGGAGCTTGACAATCCGTGTTAATGAAATAAGATAATTTTATATCAGTAATATTTTGTTTGTTCCCATCTGACACAATTAAATAATAATAATAATAATAATAACGCACACAATCATAACAACGTCTAGGTCCCAAACTAAGCATTAGCTTGTATTTTGGGTACCAAGCGAAGACACCACATACATATAACAACCAAGACCCGGTGCCAGTATTAATATTCATCATATAAATACTGACCCGACCTGGGATTCGAACCCGGGACCTCCAGCTTCGCAGGCAGGGTCGCTGCCCACTAGGCTAAGCGGTCGTCTTCATCAAATAAATACAGATAAACCGAATTTGGTACTATAACTATTTTAATTGTTGCTCCATAACCTTATTTAAGTCTTTATTATATTAATGACGTGTGTGTGTGTGATAGTTAAACTGACATGATACCACTTTAAGTTAGCCGTAAGTGCTGGCGACAAAGCTCAACTTATAATAAGTACTCACACTGCGTAATTTACGCCGTATAGATATGCTTCAATTTAAGGTACAGTCAGAGAGTCTCAGGCGACGTATTTTGTTCACATTGCATTGACGTTCTATTTATTTAGCTCAGTCAGTAATTCGTCTGGCTTTTTTTTGCAAATGTTTCTGAGATTCCTGACTGTGACAATATTTGTTTCAATTCTGAAAGTTTAATTTCAACACTATGGTTAGCATAACAAAGTTTTATATTTTTGGGACCAGAGTAATATTTTATTTTGGTTCAATACACCCGTGTATTAAAACATTACATAAATAATTAAACAAAAAAATGAATTATACAGAATAAAACATTTTAAACGCAGTGCTATTATTTGTGTTGCAATAAAATGGAATTTTGTAATTTCATAAATAACAACATATCGTTGATACGAATTTTCGCGCACAGACACATGTTAACACAAATATATTGAATTCATTGGAATATATTGGAGTTTGTTTAAAAAAACCAGGCAAGTGCGAATCGGTATCTCATTCTAAGGGTCCCTTACAGTTATAAACATATATTGACGTATTTATCGGTACTCGACGCCAAAATGCCACGTAATCGCGTATTTTAATTTAAGAATATAAAAAAAAATTCTTTACTGATAAACAACATAACTGATTTCGTATCTATTTCTTTAATTGTACTGTAAAATCTTGCTTCCTGTCAAATTTCATGATTTTAATTCAACAGGAAGTACCTTATTTACTTCGATTTACTTGCGAGTTTCAAAATAGGCGGCATAAATGAACCTATTTTTTATTGGGTTGACTTGAAAACTTGATTTTTTTACAGCTCGAAGAGACTATAGACTTATAGATATTAATTTCAACTTGATTCCTCCACGCGTTTCTGAGAGAAACGGTCTTGACAGACAGACAGACAATGAAGGGATTCTATAAGGTTCACTTTTTCCTTTTAAATTACGGAACCTTAAATTTGCATGCGGTCGATGCCAATATGCCAAAACATTGTATTTACACATATACACAATTTTTCGATCTAATCTAGAATCACAGACAAGTCAACCTTATAGACAACGCTTTGACAGGGAGTAGCATTCGCCAAGGCTATGTATTGACACTACATAACTACGTCACTAGTGAGCCGTCAGTTGGAAGCACGTCGGAAGCCAATAAATTGTCAATTTTGAACGAGCCAATGAAAACTAGCCGACCTCTCCCCGCACCCCGCCACTTTTTGGCGATTTCGTTTTCGTACTGACGTTTATTAAAGCGTGGTCTATAGGTTGACTGGTCTGTGTCTAGAATGAACACCATTGTGTGCGTCTGCTACCTTATTCGAAGTCTTTGTACTGGATTTTATTAACACGTTGGTGCTGAGGTCGGGCCCTCAATAATATCTGTAATTTAATCTTATCAGGTTGTTGCCAGAGAAAAGCCGTACGATAAACTAAATTACGATATTAAAATAAGGCGTTGCCTTGCATCACATAGTAGTTTAAATTCATTTAGGTGCGACTCGTGTAATATAGGCATTTACGCGATTAAAATTGTTGTGTGCTACGTTTTTAAGGATATATAAAAAAAATATAAAAACTAAACCGTACAGACATAACAGATTTTGTAAGTCATGTCTTTTTCTATTCGTTTGTTTATCCGCCGAACTTCCCTTGTTCGCAGTTTTTAAGGCTTCAGGCATTTTGGTTTACTAGTAGGTTTAGAACCGTTTTACCAAAACATATTTTTACATTTTTTTTGATGTTATTAGTAACTCAACAAAATAAACTTCATTATAATTGATCCACGTAAGGGGACATGGTTTGAAAGCTTTTATTAATTTTTTTGCATTATTTCTAATACGATTTCATATTTTAATTTTTTTCGGTAATTCAAGTGAAATTCCACATATTTCACTTGTTTCGAATTTCCAATAAATTTTTTTTTTATTATTATTAGTCTCTTATTATGTTTTTCTGTTTCACATAATGACCAAATGTTCACTTTTTATAGTGTAAATTCTATACATTATCATTCACTAATATTTTCATTGAATTTTCCATAAAAATTCAGAATAAAAAATTTCACTATCAAAAACAGAGAAAATTTAATAAGACAATTTTTGATATAATATTTCAAATGTATCACATTTAAACTTAGATTGATAACCCAACTTAAAATTCTACACCTAACGCACATAGATATAATATTTGATCAAATTTAAACTCTTTCAATAAAAAACAATAAAATACGGGACTTTTAGTAATGAAATAAAATCGCACTTTGCTTCTTTCTAAAAATACCTTTATTTCATTGAATACTACCACACTGAAACTTAAAATTTAGCTAAGAAAAGGAGTTGATGGCATAAGGAGATATTTATTTGAATTAAGCCCTGGTGTAATTCGAACAAAACAATTTTACAAAAAAATAAATTGGAATACTTAGTCTAAAATTAAATCACTTTAAGAATACTATAAAAATCACTTACGCACTAAAGCAATTCTTTCACTAACGTGATCGAGGCACGTGCTCCCTGGGGTTATGTATATTCCATACAAAAGAATTCAACGCACACCCGACCCTTCTAAATAAACCACAATGAGTCGAAGTGGTTTTTAAAATAATGCTGTACCATATAGTCGATATAACGAAAAAATAGTGCAAATACTTTCTAGTTTATACTTATAGATCCATACTAATATTATAAACATGAATATACCTCTGTCTGTCTGTTAGCTTTTCATGGCTAAGCCGCTGAACCGATTTTGATGAAATTTGGTATAAAAATAGCATGAACTCTAAGAAAGGACGCAGTATAGATGCAGTACGTTTTACCACAGAAATGTGTTTGTATATTTGTTACACTTTCAGATGTAAACTTGTGAACTGATCTTAAGATAAAACTTGACAAAAATGCGTTTAAAACGACTTCACTAATCGCTTCATATTTATTTTAATTAAAAAATATGATTTAGATTTTACACTTAATAATTAAGGATAAAAAAGTTGTTGTCCTGAGAACTTTATTATGGTGTATTTAAAAAATATTTATCCGAATAATTTAAATAGATTTTTTTTAATTTTATCATTATACTAGCTTTTTTACGGTGTTCAACTAGCACGGTAACACATTACTTCCTCGTAACAATGTTCTCTGTTATCACTAATAATGTTTTCGATATTATATAAAACCACTACATCACTAGCGCAAGAAATCGCAGCCTATCAGCACACGCAAGAATCTCGCGTTACGCAAACGATCCCCACTTTCGATTTTATGCCGGCATTACAAACTTTTTTATTAAAACACAATATGGCTTGGAAGATGCTGTACGTATTTGAAATATCTGCGTGTTCTCGCAAATGTGCTATTGTCGTCGATTTTTTATCATTTATCGATACCGTGGAATAAAATTGATGCTTGCTACTCACTTAAGCATGTGAAATATTCTTAAAGATTTTATTATCTATTTACTATTGAAGCTGACCGGTTGATCGAGAGACACCGGCTGTAGAATCATAGGTTTCGGGTTCGATTTCCACCAGAACAAATATTTGTGTGTGTCAACATGTATGCCAGTTTTCTAATATATGGGTATGGCTCTGCCTAGTTTGGGACTAGCTGACTGTATGTAATGGTTCCAAAAACATTATAAAAATAACGGACAACATTAATTGATCTTCTAAAATCAAATTGATCTATTTTAAATCAGAAGTTTTTTTTTTAATTATGAATTTTTTTGTTTTATCTTTATATTAATTATTGCGTTTATATTAGTTGATCTACGGATAAATTATAAATGAACTTATTTCAAGGTAACATGACAATTATGTTCAAGTATAGACAATTAATATTTGGTATACAAAAATAATATTTGGTTCTCTTATTTAGCTATAGGTTTTTTTTTAAATAATTGTTAGTGTTTTTATATCAAGTATGCCTTTTAATATAAAATACAATAATAACCGAATATGGGCACTCCAACTATTGTTTCAATCGACTAGAAATATAATGTAACGCAAATCGAATTTTCGATCTCGTAATTTACCGAAGCTAAAAAAGCTTAGAATATGAAAGCACAAAAATTGAATAAAATCTTATATAGACAAAAAATTTATTTAGTACATAAATCTAATTATATAAAAAAGTATGAAAAATTAAGATATTTAATGTTCATTTCTCTTGGCTTTGGAGCCCAACAAGTAACTATCAGACATAATTTTTTTATCTCAAAAAGATTAAAAAAATATTTATCTAAAAAGATTAAAATATTTATTGATTGGATTTATTTTATGTCTCGGAGAAAGAGGATCATTCATTAAAAAAGATGACCATCTAAATTTTTTTTCCTTGCATTTAAGAACATGCCTAAAAATAATAATCACCTTGGACATCCTACACACATGCATCGAATCAAAGTAAGCTAGAGCCTGTATTGTGGGTACTAGACAACTAATATACGTTAATAAATGTGGTATTTATAATACATACATTATTACTACACGTTTGATTTTTGTCGTATTAGAACAAAACGATAATTATGAAAACGAAAACATGTTGGTTTGTTTGTTTTATTTTCATGTCATAACGCAATAAAGAACGGGTCAACATGACTTTATACATAGAAATAGTAGAAGCGACACAAAGCGAAATATCTAGGGTACTGTTGATCTTGGTGGAAATACCATAAGATATAAATCTAATCAGGATTCAAAATAAAATAAGAAGCTGCGGGTACTGAGATGGAATAGCAGTCGCAGAGGTAAAAAATTTAAGAGACACGAGCGAAACAATATATGGAGATGTTATATGTCTGCGCTGAAGAAAATTGACAAACCTAAAAATTTATAACTAAATGATCATAACAACCTTGAGTAGAGTCTTTCTGGCTGATAATAATAATAATATAATATAACGTATTCATCACAACAACGTCTAAGCCCCAATCTAAGCATTAGCTTGTGTTCTGGGTGCCAAGCGAAGACACCACATACATATAACAACGAAGACCCGGTACCAGTATCAATATTCATCATATAAATACTGACCCGACCTGAGATTCGAACCCGGGATCTCCAGCTTCGTAGGCAGGGTCGCTACCCACTAGGCTAAGCAGTCGTCAGAATATGCAATAATTTTTTATCTGTAGTAAAAATGTATTCATTTCATATTCATTTTCTTCTGTTTCTCTGAATAAATATTTTTATTAACACTCACTGAATATGTTACGGTTTAAATTTATTTCAAAAAAATTCAAATTAATTTTCGATAATAAAATAATATCACGTTAGAAGTTTAATAAGTGAAGAACGAAAGTGAAAGTGGCCAGTGTTTAAAAATCATACTAAATAATGTATGACAAAAAGACTAGGAATTCACCTTCGAAATATATTCCTTTCTCTTTCAGTTTTATTTACATTTTATTCGAGAGCAATGATTCTCAATTTTGTTATTATCTCTAGAAAAAAAGGCGTGTAAATCGAAAAAGCTCAATTTAATAGGACGCCATGGTATGTGAGGCATTTTCGGAAGTTAGTTTTTGTGGTGTGTCGACAGATGGCGTGATGTCACGCCGCGACCCGTGAACGGGGGTCCCTTGAAATCGAAGGATCGGACACATTCTTAACATTTTCGAGCTGGAATTTCTCGATTCCGTTGTGAATCGTCATTCGATGGTACTTTAGGGAATTAAAAAAAAAATACCTATTTTTTAAATAAAGATTACTTGCGGACAATATTGTAGACGACGACTTTAAGTGACGTTTGTGCAACTCGACGTTATACTCGTGAAAATACAACAAAATAAGGAAATATAACTATTCATTCCATCCATTCCATTCCATCAGCCCTTTTTTATACCCCATTGCAGGTGCTTAGGCCTCCCTAATAATGAGGGGCTTGGAGCTTAAATCCACCACGCTGCTCCAATGCGGGTTGGCGGATTGTAACGACTGCTATCTATTGACAGCAACCGGGACCGACTGCTTAACATGCTCTCCGAGGCACGGAGTCAGTGATAGTTAATGTGCTTAAGAAAAAACACATTGGTACACGCACGGATTCGAACCACGGCCGCATGGCCTTATAGATTTGAAACAGATTCGCTGCGTTCGGGCTATCACGACGATTACACAGCATAGAAAAGAGCACTTACGGTACGTATATGTAATTTATGTGTATGTGGTTTTGAACATAACCAGGCCTTTTTATATGTCCACTGCTGGAGTACAGACCTTTTTCAGCATTGAATTTAGGAGTTTGGATGATAACTACGCTGATCCAGTGCGGATCGGGAGCTGTTATCCTCCATGGTCACAGAAGAGGCGATGTCATTGTTATAGTCATCTATTTGACTTAAACTTCTATAATTTTAAAACTCACTACGGTGGGATACGCCAATGTTTCCCGCAAGTGGTCTAATTTGGTATTCTTTTGATTAGCTAATACAAATGGATGTTATTTTGCTGACCGTACACTCTAACTAAGGAGTATACTCTATTTAGTACAGGCAGTAAATCGCGCGCCCACGAGGCTACAAATTACGTTCAATATCTGCAGTGATACCGTGGTACTCGCTTGTGGTACAGACAACGCCGTGAGAACCACTGGGCTATGCAATAACTATTGTACGGTACTAATTTTAACGGTACTATTTTATATGTATTTACTAATGTATTTTTTTACACAGAGAGGCCATGATGATTACGACGTATATTATATTTTTAATGCTACGGCGACTTATAGAATTTCGTAAAAGCGTGTTCCTTTATAACATAGAGTTTGTCTACGTTACCAAGAAACGAACCTTCTACCCAAACTAATATAGCACAATAAATTCTTTTAAACATGTGCACTCTAGCTATGATTTCGGTTAATCAAAGTAAAATATTAATAATAATAATAATAATAATAACGTATACATCACAACAACGTCTAGGCCCCAAATTAAGCATTAGCTTGTGTTTTGGGTACTAAGCGAAGATACCACATACATATAACAACCAAGACCCGGTACCAGTATCAATATTCATGTAAATACTGACCCGACCTGGGATTCGGGACCTCCAGCTTCGTAGGCAGGGTCACTACCCACTAGGCTAAGCGGTCGTCAATTCATTAATAACAGTGAAATGTGAATGTTCCAAACACATTTTATGCATGTTTTTATTTAAATTGTTTTCGTTGCCTAAAAATAGTGTTACGTCTTTACACAACTCTTCGACCGATATTAGGTCAGATAAATTTTCGAATATGTTGCAACGTCTCCTCTACGAAATCATGAGTGTTCCTATAAACGAAATATAGCGTATCGATAATATCGACTGACCGGTTGGCCGAGTGGTCAGAGAACCTAACTGCGGACCCGGGGGTCGAGGGTTCGATTCCCGGGACAAATATTTGTGTACATGATCATGTATATTTGTTCCGTGTCTGGTCTAATATCTATGTATGTACATATTATAAAAAAATAATAATTAAAAAATTGATACGAAAAAATTCGTAAAAGATTTGTCCACCCGTCTGGTCAGCACTGCTGGCGATCCCAGAGCGGGTGCCTATTTCGCACAACAACTGAGCATCGCTGTGCAGCGCGGAAATAGTGCAAGCGTAATGGGATCGATGCCACATGGGACCAACTTGGAGGATATTTTTATGCTGTAAATATTGTAAATATTGTTAATTAGTTCTTAGTAATTAATAAATATTAATATTACGCATAACATAATTAAAAAAATATATATATTTAAGTATGTATGTCAGTTGTCTAGTTCCTCATAATACAAGCATAATACTTGCTTACTTTGGGACTAGATGGCGTTGTGTGGGATGTCCCAGATATTGTTATAATTATTATTATTATAAAAATATGTGCTCGTTCGTTGTTTAAGATCATTTAATATTTAGTTGACTAAATAAATATTATTATACTTTTTGTTTGATTAATCTCGCCAGACTTAAAAAGATATTGCAGAGAAGACACATAAATAATTTCTATATTCCAGCGCTGTATCTCGTATTCCATCTCTGTACCAGGCATTATTACATTATTACATAAATTAATACAGTTTACGAAGCAACCTGAGAAGTACTTGACGAAATCATTCCAATCTATTAATAATATAATAATAATATAAAAATACATGGGACTTCCCACACAGCGTCATCTAGTCCCAAAGTAAGCAAGTATTATGCTTGTGTTATGGGTTACTAGACAACTGATATACATACTTAAATATTCTTTATAATATATACATATAACACCACACACGTATAACAACCAAGACCCGGTACCAGTATCAATATTGACCATATTAATACTAACCCGACCTGGGATTCGAACCCAGGACCTCCAGCTTCATAGGCAGGGTCGCTACCCACTAGGCTAAGCGGTCGTCATTGCCACTTTAGTCTGTAAATTATGTGATTGAAGCTGAGCATCTGGAGTTGGCTTTCGATGTTCCACCGGTTCACGAGATCGGATACACGGGAATGCATTGAGACAAGCAATGATTGGGATGTCTTCGCGATTGCACCACCCATGACAATATTCTTGAATACTATGTGAAATAATAATAATACTTTGGACATCTCACACAGCGCTATCTAGTCCCAAAGTAAGCATGTATTATGCTTGTATTATGGGTTATTAGACAACTGATGTACATACTTAAATATCCTTTTTTTGTAATATTTATATATATAATATATTATAAATATATATATATATATACACCCACACACGGAATGAAATAATCATGTTAATGCATATAAATATTTGTCCCGAGAGGGATTCGAACCCGCAAGTGTTGGCTCCGCTCTAAAGGTCCCTATCCACTCAGCCAAATTAATTCATATATACTCATTATTTAAACAATAATCTAGTAATCAAAAGAATATAAATTCGTACGAAAAATAAATTTGCAATGATAATGTATGTAATTGTTTATGCAAATAAAATTCTATAAATTTAGTAATCAACAAAAAACTTACCTTTTCTCGATTTCTCTTTAAGATTCATATTTGATTTGGTTTTTATTAACGGACACGATTAAAAGCTAACATCTTGTTAAAACTTTCTGAGGATGATTATTTCTAAATTCAGTTATGTATCGTGTGTGGATTGATTATTTCTGAATTCAATTACCTATGTATTGTGTGTGGATGAACTTGTGATAGGTCACACATTTCCATGCACAACTATTTTATAAAATTTTTTACTTTAATAAATGTAGAATTGTTGGTAGGCTTCTGGATTAAAAAAGATACTAGCTTTTGTTGTCGCTGTGTGACTATTAGAATTTAATTTGTTTGAAATTGTTTTGTCTATCGTATAATATTTTTGAGAAACGCTGTGATAGTGCTTGATTTTTTTTAAAATGATTTGGTTTTTGGTTTAAATCCTAAACATTATAATATAATAATAATAATATAATAACGTATACATGACTACAACGTCTAGGCCCCAAACTAAGCATTAGCTTGTGTTTTGGGTACCAAGCGAAGACACCACATACATATAACAACCATGACCCGGTACCAGTATCGATATTCATCATATAAATACTGACCCGACCTGGGACTCGTACCCGGGACCTCCAGCTTCACATCACATCATTAAACATTATAATTTTTGAATACACTGAAATATTAATATATTTTAAAGTGTTTTTTGTAAAGAAATAATTTTTCACTAAAACAATAAATATCTACATATTAGTTAAGCGATATCTTCTAAAACTTCTTAACTTTCTTAAGTAAGTGACGCAAGTTTATCGACGGTCGTTTGCATTATTTTAAAATAACTATAATCGACAAAAAATATACGAGACGAAAAATCGCGAAATTCACCAATCCACGCGGGCGAAAGAGACGACGAAATTCTCACAACGTGATTACGCGGTGGGCAGTCTCAAGTTAGACCGTTCTCTTTGAAGAAGCAATGACAAATAAAGCACACAACTTGTGACTATAGCCGTCTCTTTTGCTCGTGTTTTTTTTAAACACCGCGTGTTGACAAACCGAGTGACGCAACATTAAGTGTAAAATTATCAAGGCCCTCATTATCGTGTAGGTAATTTTCACAGGATTGTAAATATTTTCACACAACTATTCTGCGCGTCTAAACAGTTATATAATTTCATATATCTATTTATATTGAAAATACTGTATTTGTTTTTACGACTAAGAAACAAAATATTTTTATTGTAGTACTATATAAATAATAATATTTATTAAAGTGTTATTATTAAATATGGATATATTAATAATAAGTAATATATATTAAAAGCAAATATAAAATATTAATGAAACACATTTTTTTTCCGTTCTACACGATAACGAAAATTTCTATTGGGGCTATAAAGATTATTTTCTCAAAATTTACTTTTTGAACCAACTTAATAATTTTTTTGAGTTCTTTCAAAAGGTTTAATTACCACTTCTGTTTTTTTTTAAATGTAACCATTATGTTTACAATTTTACATCCCATAAACTTTTTTTTTGTAAAATTTGTTGTACGGACATTAGCAAATTGAGCTGAAAACTGACGTAGGTATACTGCACTCGTTTAAATTTCAATATAGTCTTTTTTTCCTTTAAGTATTTATGTAGATATGTTTTACATATTATTATTTTAAATGCGTTATTATTGTAGTTATATTTATCATTAAATATTTTAACTTTTGTCAGTCTATTATATACAGTTTGTCAGCAATATAACATAATAATAATATAACAAAAATTAAGCTTTCATAAGCTTTTTTAACTCTTACTTATTTTCAGAATTTATAAACAAGTTGCAACGATTAATTAGTCAGTAAATAATTGGTTGCGATAAATTTCGACATTTATAGACGAAAGAGTTTCAGCTAAAGTCTTCATTGAAATCATTATATTGCAATAATAAACGAAAAAGTCATTATTAGAAATTCTGTGAAGTAATTTTTATTCCTTTTAAACAAAAAAGTAATAACACCTAAAAGGAAAATTAAAAACACTTATTTTCGTCATTAAAAGATTTTTTTTCATATTGTCAATCCATAGATAACTATTTTCCACGATGAAGTGCCCTTTTAAATTCACTTATTTTTTTTTTAAATTCCAGGCAATGATTGTGTTATTTATAAAACTATTAAAGGTGGTATTAAAGGTTAATTAATAAGCAAATTATCATGAGTAATTTCGTGCAGGCAACATTAATGACTAACATCGTTTTTTCATAAATGAAATAAGAACATACTTCTAGTATTAGTATAGATTTATAATATAGACTCTTCTTCCTACACACCGCTCAAGAAAAAAAATAATACAAAACCAATACAAATCATTTAATTTCAAAGATCTGATATGACAATAGAAATGGCAAGGAATTCTTGAAGTTTTAAATGTTTTTCTGTTTGTTTGCCTACAAGTCACAGTCATTTTATTGCTGACTAAATTCTTTTTCAGTCTTTTTCACAGACTGTCATTGCTATATAAAACAATTTGGGATGGTTGATTGGATGATTTGTGAACGCTAAATAGGTTTCTATGAAAATCTTGGAAAACAATTTGTGTGCATGCAATACATGCAAAGCAAAAGCAAAAAAAAATGCATATATATATCCATCGTAACATTCGAATATATCTGTTAAAGTCACACCTCTTTAAGTGTGTTTTCAAGGTAAGTTGAGGGGGAAATTTTAGTATAGGGAGAAGTTCGCGAAGAAATCAAGAAGAAGAATTTCACCATGTGCTGTCAAATTAACAGTATGAAGTCAGCCATCAAAGAAAATATTTTATTTTGGCTAATTTCACTTCTAAGAAACTCAAAATTATGATTTTCCTTTACGCACTAACTTTATTTCATACAGCTTACAATGAAATAGTGCTACAAAATCTTTTGTAACCCAATTTTTAACTGTGTAACCTTTTGTAAATCTGTCGAAATCGAAATATCTACCCAGAATCATTTTATGTTAAATCAATATAAAACCCAAACCTCTATAGATTTAATTCTCGAAAATACAATAACTTATACTTAACGCAGGCACTTAAGTATTCTATAATCCTCAGGATCTTTTTTAAGGATTATCGATCTAAACAATATGATACAATCGTTAGAACATCATCGCTATTCATGTGAGTCCTTAGCCATGTGAAAAGTTGATCTCAACTTTGTAACGGAGGCTTTGAACGAAAAGCGCGCGAACGCAGTGTGGCGCCGGCGATCGCGCGCGAAGCACGTTACATGTGCGCACACGCATATGACACTAAAAGCTTATGCGATCTACATGCTCAAACATCCAGAATTATTTACATGATCACATATGTTTACAATTTTTATATATACATATATTTGTTTTAGAACTGTTTTTCATTTACGTATGTTTTAGTGTACTATATATTTTAGTTTAGTGCTAAATTGTCTATGTATTAATATCGTTTAGTGTTATACAAGGGCGTGTAACTACTGCAGTGCTGTGAACAGAAATTACAAGTGTGAAATAACGAAGGTTGTAAACCATTTAACATTTGCCATTAGTGCTTTTGAATATTGATCGAGCCTGAACTAAGTTGTGTGCACGTGAACTTATGTAACGGTAAGTTAAGTAAATTTAGATTAAATATTATGAGTCTAAACCGAAAAATCGACTGACATTCAAAATATCATACATACTTTATATAAGTCTCAAATCGATATTACTATTAGGTATATCTAAAAATCGATTCTATTTTTCGAACCAATAAAAACAAATTTATCGACTATAAAATTTTTCACTACTTAAATATTTTTATTCGTGTGTTTGTAATTCGATTACTTAGAACTCACACAAAAATTTATGAAAACATGAGAAAATAAAAAAATAATTATATCCGTGTACAGCTTGACCTATACTTACAATTGGGGGCGGAGCTTAATATAAAATAAGCTAATATGAAATATAATTAATAATCATACTTATTTTCATGTCTCTTAATAGGCGGCCTCAAAATTAATCGATCCACAACACATATCTATTTGATCCATCTATACTTAATTATCTCTCGATCATTACCGGAGCCTATAATTTTTAACTAATCGTATAGCGTATAATGATTACAAAAATAATTAGCTGTAAAATAAGCTGAGCGATTTTATTATTTGTATTATACAATTAAATATTTTTAATATTCATCTAGGGTTAACATAAAATTATAAATTAATCAGTGATCCGCTACAATTTCGTGTATTTTTATTATAAGAAATATCAGACTTCGTAATGGTTCTAATTGTTTTATTTAGTTTTGCAAATTAACTATTTTTTGTATATTTTTAAAATTTTGGATTCGATTTGCTTCCATTTCATTCTATCAACCCTTTTTGTACCCCATTGCAAGGGCTTGAGCCTCCACTCAAGATGAGGTGGGCTTGGAGCTTAAATCCACCACGCAGCTCCAATGCGGGTTGGCGAATTGTAACGACTGCCATCTATTGACAACAGCCAGGACCGACTGCTTAACGTACTTTCCGAGGCACGGTGTCAGTGATAGTTAAGATTTGCTTATAGTTGTTACCTTTATGTATTTTGTGATCAAGTCACAGATGTACAGCATCATTAAGTTTTACTTTCGTATTCTAAAGAGAATCATGTCTGCAAACGCAAGCACGCACGAAAATCTAAAAAAAAAACTGGGTATGACTTTTGCTTCTGTCTCAATTTCATCAAGATCTAGAGATCCTTATCTTAACACATTCTTTTCTGTAATATCTATCGTGTTTTGATATTGGCCGTGATTAGTTGTTTTGTGAATATACGATATATATTTTTTTTATTTGGTAAAAAGAGAAAAAACAGAACATTAAAAAAAAAACCAATACACAGAAAATACTAGAGTTACTAAACCTATGCTCCTTAAACTTTTCTCACGAGTTAAAGTAATGCGCATAAAAAATAAAATAACAATATATCATTTTTCCATAAATTAGTTACAAATAATAATATATATAATATCTAGAACAAATCGTCTAGAACAAGAGAGACCCTTGGTACGTAATCGCACCTACAGCCGCTTGTGCTGCACCCGTTTCTATTGGCTTTAACATATCGTTTGGGCCATACCGATTGTATGCAACCAATTTTTTTTTATTCATAATTAAAGTTTCTTAAATGTTTTTGTTTTGTTTTCTTCTTTTTTTCTGTCGTTTTATTCCTCGTTCCATTCTTGTCCTTTAACTTAAGTTAGAATAACTCGCGATAAATCGCTGTAATTTTTAGATCATAGCATTTTTTAGTTTTGATTTTTGCTACTCAAATGTTTTAGGGTTTTTTTATGCACGCCTATGTTCTGTACTTTTTCCGTTATATATTTTTTTTATCCCGCTTTATCTGAGAAAATGTTCTAACTCTTTTGGCTATCCCTGGAAAAGTACCAGCCAAGTTTTTTCTGGAGCTGAAGAGTAGACCTAGAAGACATTGTTTAAGTCGATATCAAACCTTTACTACACACAATCGAGTATGATTTGTAAATGGAATTTATGGTTGGGAAATAAAATTGTTTAATGAACAGTTCCCGAACAAAAAACTGGTTCAGTTCCGAATCGGACTCGTGCACAGAGTATATAAAATCTGGAGTAGTATACTACACAAGAAATTCAATAATAAAATTTTCTATTGAATTATGAATAAAAAAAATGTATATACAATCTGCTCTATGAGTTTAACAATCTGCAGCTGATTATATTACGTCTATCAGCGAAAGAAAATTAGTGTCATGAAATCCAATAGTATTCATAAAATATTCCTGCCTTTGCCTGATAAATACCAAACATTTATAAATCAAAAAATAAATAATATTCTTGAATTTTTTTGCCAACGCCAAACAACCTATTTAAAGTTGAAAATGCAAAATATACATATACTTTTTGCACTCGTTTAATAGGTCAAATGACGCATCGCTAGATAGAACTGGAATTTTTTCTCAAAGCAATATCGAATGTATTAACAACGGCTTGTCAAATTCGGAGTACCGCAAACCAGTTCATAACCGGATGTGAATAAATACGCTAGAATAAATTAGAGAAAATAAATTTAAGTGAATATTATTGAATGAATTTTTATTAAATAAAATAGTTTGCATGCAGCTCCGCCCGGTGTGGCGTTGGCATATAAAACAACTTTATAAAACATACAGTAAATTTTGACCGCAGCGTTTACAAACTGTGTTTTCTCCATTTCCGTACCGTAGTAAAAGTTCTTAGATGTTTTGTATTTTAAATATATTCAAAAATAAGAACAGGAAACTTTATTTTTTTAATGTATTTGGTTAGTTCAATTTTAAAAGAATATATAAAAGTTATTGTTTTCAAGGATCTATAGGCAAATAAAATAAACGGAGCTCTTATAAATTAGTAATGTCCGTCTGGCCGTCCGTTTGTATTTTACAGGCTTATACCTACGTCATCTTTCTTTTGACATTCATCAATTTTCACAGAAACATGTATTATATGAAACGCCCTACAAGCTTGTAGAGAAATTGTGAAAACTCAATTTAGGACTCGCTCTCTATACTTTGACATAAGGCATGGAAACCAAATTTCGCTTCCCATCGCGTAGGGTATCCTTGGATATATTTTTTAATACAATGAAAAGTTAAAAGTGACTTATTTTTGTGAATATTTCGCGATATGTGAGCTTCATAACTTGTTAAATAAATGTCTATCCTTTCTCTAACTTTATCGATCGTGTGGTTTAAAAGAACTAAGTATTTACCGTAGTACAATACCTATTCAACTAGGGTAAGAACCTTCTACTAACTAATAATTAAAGCGGAAACTTATTCAAACAAGATACATCTTTTTTTTTAGGTATCAACAACTTCCAGCTACGAACAAACTTTGATTTAAAGCCATAGGATCGAAAGTACAAAAACGCGACGGACCTTATGTTGATACATGTCCGACTCGTACGTGGCCGTACATGCTCTTGTGATAAAATGTTAAGTCAAAAACATTCAAAGCGTCACAGATATGAAGTCTTACAAAATTCACAATAAGGGTAAAACGTCAACAAGATTTTTGAGATTATATTATTAAAAATTAAAATTAAAAAAATTACCTAAATTTAACATCGAAGTTTATTTAATAATTGTATTATTAAAACTCATAGTTCAAACTCAAATAGTAAAATATCTCTTAGTAATGTTACAAATAAAAATATATGAAATAAAACATATTTATAAATGCAAGTACTATTGTATATTTAAGTAAATAAGTTTTTGCTATATTAATATTTAATTAATATCTTTGTACACAGTATCATGTTACAAGAAGAGCACAAAAATTTGTCACAAAATTAAGTAAAACATGAATGAATTTGACGACCGCTTAGCCTAGTGGGCAGCGACCCTGCCTGCGAAGCTGGAGGTCCCGGGTTCGAATCCCAGGTCGGGTCAGTATTTATATGATGAATATTAATACTGGCACCGGGTCTTGGTTGTTATATGTATGTGGTGTCTTCCCTTGGTACCCAAAATACAAGCTAATGCTTAGTTTGGGACTTAGGCGTTGTTGTGATTGTGTGTGTTATTATTTATTATTATTGTTATTATTATGTATGAATGGTGGTGCAAATGCGAATCTTTGGAGTGTTCGGACATATCCTACGCAACGAAAGCGCACTGGAACGATTGGTGGTACAAGGAAGAGTAGAGGGTCAACGTTCCCGTGGCCGATCACCTACTAGATGGACAGACCTCATTAAATCATCTACGAAGTGTTCCCTTACTGAGTGTACACGCAATGTCACGAATAGAGAAAAATGGAGAAGTCTCGCAAGGTCGCGACCAATCTGTCAGACTATCCATGACCGCGACCACTCCGCCAGGAGTGTAAGACTGGAAAAGAAGAAGAAGAAACGAATGTATGCACTGTTGTTAAAATCGAAATTTATTATGAAGGGATAATACACAATAATTATAATAATAATAAAAAATAAAACTAATCCAATAATCCACCCCTCGTCGCCCCCG
Source organism: Luffia ferchaultella (assembly GCA_949709985.1). Classification (NCBI taxonomy): domain Eukaryota; kingdom Metazoa; phylum Arthropoda; class Insecta; order Lepidoptera; family Psychidae; genus Luffia; species Luffia ferchaultella. Next base: position 6,954,534 of record OX453262.1, read on the forward strand.
ACGCAAATGTGCCCATGACGCTCATCGCGTTGCCGCGCTGAATTGCAATAACAATTCTTTGCACTAGGAAGGAACCGGAACGGGGGTTGAGTCCCCTCTCTTTTAGACGACGGCCGATGCTCGCGACGAAACGTTTGGCTTCAATCCCCCAACAGCCAGCATCGTCCAACGCAAGAGGGATGAACAAGTATTTACTCTCCAGAGTAGAGTATTTGACTCGTTTTCTGGCGGCTTCGGCCGTTCCCACGGTACGACCACGGTGAGAGGCGGCAAATGGGCTGACACACGTGGCGTCCCAAAGTAGACACCTACCCTTCTCCCACGGCACCAAAGTCATACCATCAGGTTTTTTGCCATCGGATCGGCTAAGAGCAGGAGGCTCCAACACGCACGGAACATTGGCCAAAATTAAAGCCCTGCGGACTATGTCGTTAAGAGCGTGGTGTCGCGGTAATCTCCCCGAGCAGCGACGACAACTCAACGCGTGGTGTCCGTTGGCCTCCACCATGGAACCGCAGATGCATAGGTGTCGTTCACAAACATCGCAGCCCAGGCGGAGCCCCACTGCCACACGCAAAGACTCGCCGTCCAGTAGAGTACCAATGTGCGGGGAGGGAAGAGCGTTGAGCCAGGCCCCGGACTCAGCCCGTGACACCGCTCGCAGCCTCGCTAAGTCCACCCCTGCCGCCTGGTCCAAGAGACTGTTAAAAATAATTATTATGAAGGGTATCTATTTATTATTTAAAAATGTATCTAAAAAACACCCGCTTTCAATTTTATTACTTTAAGCAAAGAAATGTATGAATGTATGTATAGGTAAATATGTAGATGATTTTAATGAAATTAAAATTTAATTATAAATTTAAAATGATAAAGTATAGAACGATTTGTTCATTAAACATATACCAACGTTTTGAAAATTGTTTGAATAACTAATTATATATGCAGGTGATTAATGAAACTTTTTGAACTCGATAAGATTTTTTATCGATAAAGAAATCTAATTTCAATGTTAACCTACGTATCGAAACTGGTGTAGCATGAATTGCGTGTCTGTGTGTATGTAACAAGACGATTGAATTTGAAATTTGGTGTAGTTTCAGGTAATATAAACCAAACCCAAATATTATAATAACAAATTTTAAATAAATAGCGCTAAAAATATATATTTAAAATACAATGAGGTGTATTGGATGTAATCTACGTTAGAAATGAAATTATCTACGAAATTCAAACCTCAGCGTATTTTGATAAAAATATATATTTTTTAGTTTATATATCCATCAGTAGGCCGTTTTTGAGTCACTGGGCTTATATTTTTTTTTTGTTTTTTGGAACATGGAGTGCAATTTCACGTTTGATTTATGTCAACGTGGGTTACTTGCTCAAATTAATTTCATGTCTTTTTCATGCATTATATTTACTAAATATATATGCCAAATTTTGATTGCTGCGAAAAGGTATATAATAATCGTATATATGTGTATAAACAGAGATGTCCTCTCTTTTTTTAATATAAGATTTATATGAAATATCTAATATAAATATTGTATTTATTTTCTACAGTATTAATATAACTAAATACTGTAGAAAATAAATACAATATTAAAATTAGATATTTCATATAAATCTTATATTAAAAAGTAAAGGCATTCGAAAGTTTGATTTCCTTACTTAAATTATTGTAAAAACCAATGTTCCATGTTGTTTTAAAGCATCTCTACATTTCGGAGTTGAATTATTTAATGCGTTCGTTCTTTTTATTCGTGAACCGAAACTGTAATGGGTAAAAAAAAGCTAATGTTGAATGATCGAAAGAACGGTAAACGTTTTCAACTTTTATTCCCGTTAAGTGCGCTTGTGGATTTACTAAAAAAAAAGGAGATGTGGGACGCGACTAGTCGTAAATAAAGTAAATATATTAAATTCAATAAATTTCTAATTTCTTATTTATTGATCCATTCAAATAAAAATATCAATTTCTATGTTACTTAAGATAAATATGCCTAAGAATTTTTAAAGTGTTGTATGGTTTTGTTTTTAATATTTATACTTGATCTGTGATTTTATTTATGGTATTTTAAATAAATAAGAAAAAATTAACTAGATAAACCAAAATATTTTAATTTATCTTGATGCTATATATTATTAAACTTATTTTACTATACACAGATATAATTCACGCGTGTAAATGTATTAAATTTTAATTTCACATTAATACACTTTGAAATAGGTTATAAGCTATCGTCTGTCAACTGTCAATTTTAATGAATATAACATGACCGTACTGACAGATTAAAAAGAAAAAATCGAACAAGCGTGAAGGTCTGTTCGCACTAAGGGATCTGTCACTACTTAAAGTGTTTGCCTTCAAAATTAAAAAAAAAAAATTATATTGAAATATAAACTATAACGCAGTCATTACAGAAACAACTACATTTAAATATCAGGATTAAATGATTTACCTACGAGTGCAATTAACCTGAAATTTTTTTTTAAGTTCTTTAGGAAATAAGAAAACATTTATATACACTATGTATAATGCAAAATATGACTGACTGATTGGACGAGTGTTTAGAGACCCTAACTGCCGAACCAACGTTCGCAGGTTCGATTCTCGCCCGAGACAAATATTTGTATAATAATAACGTACACATGACAACAAAGTCTAGGCCCCAAACTAAGCATTAGCTTGTGTTTTGGGTACCAAGCGAAGACACCACATACATGTAACAACCAAGACCCGGTACCAGTATCGATATTCATCATATAAACACTGACCCGACCTAGCATTCGAACCCGGACCTCCAGCTTCGTAGGCAGGGTCGCTACCCACTAGGCTAAGCGGTCCTCGAATGTATGTATGAACATGTCTATTTGTTCCGTCTCTCTATGTGTAATATCAATACAAAATATGTATTGTATTATAAAGATATCTAGGTATATAAAAGTTCTGCCTAGTTTAGGACTAAACGGCCGTGTGTTCGTAGCCCGTTGAATAAAGGCCAAAAAAGCGTGTCATACTAGAAAAGGTGTGGCATATTTAGATTGATATGTTGTAATAGAGTTATTAGGAGCAAAACAAGTTACATTCAATTTTATTGAATAGAAAATTTTGAATAAGGCCCAACACGGCTAAAAACTCCTAATTTACAAAATTTTAGACATCACATAGTAACTGATCTTGTCCTCAGTAAGATGTGAAAAATTAAACCTCTACACAATGTATAAAATATGTTTAATAGAAAGTACTAGATGTAAATGTAGAGTGTCGTGATAGCCCAGAGCGTAACGAACCTGTCTCAAACTTATAAGGCCCCATAGGGCCATGGTTCGAATCCGGGCGTGTACCAATGAGTTTTTCTCACTTAAGTACACAATATCACTGACACCGTGCTTCGGAGGGCACGTTAAGCAGTCGGTCCCGGACGCTGTCAATAGATGGCGGTCGTTACAGTTCCCAACCCGCAGTGGAGTAGTGTGGTGGACTTAAGCGCCAAGCCCCCCTTTTCACCCTGGGGGAGGCCTAAGCCCCTGCAGTTGGGTAAAAATGGACTGATGATGATGATGACTAGATGTAAGTTGATAATAAATAAAAATGGTTTTTTTTTCAAGATATTTGCTTCATTTAAAGTTGTATTTTGTGATGAGACACAAAAAAAATTGAACATTATTAGGCGAAATATTCACAATTTATTAAATATGTAACACTCCAGTTAAGAATCGAGTTGTGACAGAAAAGTCTAGCAGGCGCAAATATCAAAAGCAAATAGCCTAAGCGGTAAGAAAAGTTTTTAGAAATCATAACGTCATGATGGTCTTGGTCTAAACCTATGAAGTTGCCGTTTTGTACGAAATAACTTAAAGTTTTTTTTTCAAACATTTTATTTCTGTTATTCAAAGTAATCACCCGTGCAATCGATGCATCTTTGCCAACGCAGTGGCAGTTTATTGATGCCCTTCTTGTAAAAATCAACTGGACGGGAGGCAACAAACTCTTCAAAGGCATTTTGTTCTGTCTCTCGGGAATGAATTTTTTCCGTCAAAAGTTGTCCAAATTTTGAAAAAAGTAATAGTCGTTAGGTGTAAGGTCTACTGAGTATGGCTGATGAGGGAGAACTTCCAACCCCAACTTTAGCAGCTTGGAGACTGTTTGTTGTGCAGTATGGGGTCACGCGTTGTCGTGAAGGAGCAGCGGGGACGACCGATTGACCAAAGCTAGTCGCCGATGTGCGAGCGGCTCCATCATTGTCTTCAGTTCTTCACAGTACACATATGCAGTAATGCTCATGCCATTTTGTAAAAAGCTGTGATGAATCACACCGGCTCTAGACCACCAAACAGTGACCGTCACCTTTTTAAGCGTTATTTTTCGTTTAACAAATTGCATTGGTGCTGAACCAGGATCTAATCAACTTGCTGAGCGCTTTCGATTGTCGAACAGAATCAATTTTTTATCACAGGTTACAAATCCGGTTAAAAATTCTTTCATTTCTGTGCCTGTTGAGCAACGCGAGGAAAGCTCGACGCGTACCAAACAGTGACCATCACCTTTTTACGGGTTATTTTTCGTTTAACACATTGCTTTGGTGCTGAACCAGGATCTAACTAACTTGCTTAGAGCGTTCAATTGTCGAACAGAATCCATTCACACATCACATCACAGGTAACAATCCGGTTCAAAATTCCTTCACTTATGTGCATGTTGAGCAACGCGAGGCAGGTCTCGACGCGTACGTTGCGCTGGCGATAGTTAAGTTCGTGGGGTACCCATCTATCAAGTTTTTACTTTGCCAATTCGTCGCAAATAGTCCAATATTGTTCTGATGCTAACATCATCAAGTCATAATTTTCAGAACGGAATCAGGCAAACCAATAACGGGTTGTGCGTTCGTCTGTTAAGTTCTCTCCGTAAACGTTGTTGATGTTACGTGCCGTTTGTGCCGCATTAGTACCACGACGGAACTCATATTCCATAATTACACGATTTTTTAAAGAGTCCATTATGACGAAAAATGTTCAAATGTAATGAAAACACAACGCTAATCAATAAAGAAAAGACTGACTTTGTAAAAAGAATGTTATGTTTTTAAAACAAAATTAATTTGAATTTAGAATTCACAGCCAAACAAAAAAAATTTTTTTTGTTTGAAAGGTTTCTAAGGTTAAGACCTAATATCTAGCTAAAAGAAATCTAATGAATGAACATACCTCACGTTATTATAATTAACTAACTTTTCGCCCGCGCCTCCACTCGCGTGGACTACTCTGTTGTACCGGGACCACAGACCAGTCAACCTATAGACCACGCTTTAATAAACGTCAGTATGAAAACGAAATCGCTAAAAAGTGGCGGGGTGCGGGGAGAAGTCGGCTAGTTTTCATTGGCTCGTTCAAAATTAACAATTTAATGGCTTACTACCTGCTTCCAACTGACGGCTCACAAGTGACGTAGTTATGTAGTGTCACTACATAGCCTTGGCGAATGCTACTCCCTGTCAAAGCGTGGTCTATATGGTTGACTTGTCTGTGACCGGGACTATTTTTTCCCAGATAAATGTAGCCTATGGCACTCTTCAACTCATAAACTATATCTATGCAAAAAATTATAGCGGTCCCGGTATAACAGTGTAGTCCACGCGAGCAGAGCCGTGAGAGGAAAGCTAGTATCTTTATAAATTATAGCCTATGTATTATTGTGATGTATAAGCTATATTATTTTAAAAATTTTATTAAAATCCAATCAGTAATTTTGGCGTGAAAGAGTAACAAACATCCAAACATACAAACTTTCGCGTTTATAATATTTTTAAGAATTAACATATTATCAAGAAATATATAAATAAATTATGTGAACGATATGGTTGAGGAACCCTGAAATCATCTATTCATAGTACATACTAAACGTTTTCTTGTAAGTTCGATTAAAAAACCAGTCGCGGGTCGACGGTCGCGCCCTCTGACCCCCGCTCTCAACGCAATTAAATTTCTTTGCTCCAAATACTTGCACTTATTGGATAGTTTTTACAGAGAGCAGTAATTTGTATTCAACCAATCCAAATAGTTAAAATCATAAACAGCATGCCATTGTTTATAAGCAAGCTTGGGTGTCACTGCATTATAGAATAGCAATTATATCTAATTTAATTAAGTGAAAAAAAGGGTTAACTGCAGAGTAAAATCATGTAAAACCAAACATCTCAGATTAGTTCTCAAAGATAATATGCTACATAGCACTAGTATAACCAACTAGAGGAATCGCATATACACTAGAAACATACGTTACGGAGTGTTCGTCCCACTGCTTGGTTCCACCAGTGAACCCAGCAGGATTTTTAAATCCTCGTGGTTCCGCACTTCGGTGGTGGAACCAACGGTCGTAGTTTTAACGAGTAAATTTTTGGGCTTGTGGCCCCATTGACTAGTTTAAAAAAAATCTTTTATCACCAGCGTTCTCGGCACTCTGCGCTCGTCATGTAGTATAATTTACCTATTATGTTTTTTTATGATTTAAGCTCCAAGCCCCCCTCATCCTAGAAAGAGGCCTAAGCCCTTGCAGTGGGGTATAATAGGCTGATGGAATGGGAAAAGTGTTTTCTTTAGTTATGTAATTTTTTCAAATTTTTTATTCACATAATCACATTGTAAATAGAATGAGGTCCTCCCGCGCCCCGTCGCGCTATGTATTCGTGTTTTTTCATACTGACGACGACGTCTTATGTTAATTCCATAGTAGGGAAGCGGACGCTTAGTATTTTTGTGTTAGAATTAATTTGTTGTGATTGCACGGTAGAACCTTATGTTATACGAGATGTTCAGCTGAACGGAGTCCAAGCTTATAGAGCGTGTGAAGTTTAACTAAGTAACAAAAAAAAAATTGAAAATAGGTTAAAAATATAACATAGCTGACAAAAGAAAATATGAAACTGTAAACATGTTTTTTCGGTAACCGTTAGTTTGCGCCATGTAATCACACTAAACTTTTTGTTTAGTTCGGTAAGTTCTACACGGTCGACGGTCTGTAAGTTTGGACTGCGTTCACCCGAACACCCCGTACATGCACATATGTATAATGAAAAAATGTCTCAATATGTATATCAGTTGTTCAATAGTCATAATGTGCCTTAATATAATTCAATAATTTTGGGTAATATTTTGTAATATAGTTATCTAGTAACAAGATATTGGTTAAGTCATAATCCAAAACACATTAGGTTACGAGCTCTAGGATAAAAAAAAATGCAATACTATAATTTGAAAAAAAAAAACCATTTTACTCGGATTTATATTAAAAAAATATACACACATTTATCTCTCACAAGACTCACATCGGATCGCGAAGCAAATATTTAAATTTCAATAGGGACGTCGCATATCAATGGCGGCCCATAAGCCACCGGTCGACTCGCGCTTCACAAAAGAAAAATAAAAAAAAAAAACGGAAAAGCAAAAGGCAAAAAACGATCCGAAAACAGCATCTAGATCCGAGGCAATGGCAGATTCGAGAGAAGAACAAAAGGAACTCGACTGACCGAGATCTCGCGTACACTCGTATCGAAATGAAAAAAGTCTCCAAATAAATACAATGCTTCAAGATAGTATAATGCGTACTGCTTTTTGTAAATATGCGTTTTATTTATTGTAAAAAAATTTACATACTACTATAGTGCAATATTCTATTTATGAAATTGACAGGAATTATGACAGTTTTTCGTTTTAACAGTGCCAGCAGTATGGATACAGTAGTTTTAAGTAACTTTATTTCATTATCTTTAAACTAAAATCTGGCGCTTATAATAAAAAAACCATCAAAAATTTAGTAGTGGTCTGTTTTTCACAGTACTTTCTAAGCCAAAAGTAGTGATGGAGAAATGTCGTGAGTCGAAGACGCGGATGTTCACGTAAAATAAATTTGTTGAATTAAAAAGTAAATTACGATGAAAGGTGTTTATAAATTATTAATATTAAAAGGGTCTATTTTACGCTTATACTATAGTTTGTTTGTTTACAAGTTAAAAAACGTTTAATTGAAAATAAAACTTCTACAGTTGTCCGATTAACGTTCCAAAATTTGTACAACAATCTATAAATATTTTGAAAAAAAATCCGGTCAAGTGCGAGTCGGATTCGTGTGAAAAGGGTTACGTATTCTAAATCATCACTTTACCTATTATGTTTGATACAAATAGAATTTTTACGTTCATTACTTTCGGACATAAGTTAATAATCCATATCCGTATATTTTTATTTATATCTATTAAACCTATGCATTTCAAAATTATTAAAATATTTGTATTTCTCGAAACAATCGCTTTCATTTGACATGTCACTTGATGTCCCTAAAAATTAACCATCTGTGATTGGGCCACCGCACTGTGTAAACGAATTTAAACTATTTGGCATTGTATATTCGGAGGAAACAAGCTGCGTGAGATCTATAGACAGATGGATAGACAGACCGATGTACATCATAGTGACCTTACGACGATCCATTTTTTTCGTATCAGGGGTACAGAACCATAAAAATCGAGAAATAAATAGTTCTAAACCATAGCAAGTTATAACGAATATAGTTACAAATAACAAGCAAATTTTGAAAAAAAAAAATTTCATAGTCCTACAATGCAAGTTTACGGTAGGAAAAAATATTAATAATGTTTATATTAAAATATGTTTTACGGGTATCAAAGGATGTACTAACTGCAAGCTTGAATATTGAATGTCTGATGTACTGTTATTTGAATACAACTTTGTCGTCGAGCGTACATAAGCGGCGCTGCGCGAACGTTGTAGCTTTTTGTACTTTTTCTGAACGCATCAACAATGAGACGCGACTCTATCTGCCGCGGTAGCTATTTTCGACGTAATTATACGGTGTAAGAAACTTGAATTTGATCCTATGTTTCAGTTTAACTTCTTACTAACCTAATCATTAATTTCGGTTATGGGTGACCGTTCCTAATATGTGAGAATTCCATAAAAAGTAAAAAACAATATCCATACTAATATTTTAAATTATTAAAATATTTTGAATTTGAGTTGGAAATATGAAAGAGAAAGTTGGTTTGTTTGTCTTTTCTTACCAATCGGTGTGGTATTTAGAGATCGCGAATTCGATTCCCGCCCGGGACAACTAATTTTTCCGTTACTGGGTGTAAAATGTATATACATGTATTACAAAAAAATAACTAAATATGTATACCTATCAGTTGTTTAGTACCCATAATACAGGTGCAACGAAACTTCGCACTAGATGGTCGTGTGTGAGATATTACAGGTATTATTATTACTTCTTCACAACGTAACAAGCAACGAAACGTTTTTTTATATGGACGTACTTGAAGTTAACTTTGGCAACAGTTTATTCCTAACAAAGGTTTCCATAGGTTGAATAAAAAAACTATGATTCCCTCCTATCGTAACAAACAATGAAACGACTAAGTTTTAACATAGATATACTTGAAGTTACGGAGAGTAAAATAGGCTATTGTTTAACCTGGTCGAAGGCCTGGTGAAATAGAAAATAAATATGTACAATAAGATAAATGACAAGGAATACGAGTTTAAAAAGTGGTGAACTCTAGACGTGAAACGTTAAAAATGGTGCGACTACAGAAATGAGAAATAAAAAAAAATTAAAATACTCTGGTGACGTCTATGAACAGAAGTACCTACGCAGCAAAGCCGGTGTGCGTGTCGGTGACATAAAGACAATGTTACGTGTAATAACCAAACGCTGCTGTCAAATTAATTTTCAAATTAATTTACATCTACTCTATGGTAATAACAGATGTTCACACAAAGCAAGTACACATAAAATACTTCAAAACAATTTTTAGTAGTTTTTTTTAGCCCACCATATCCAAATATTTGTTCACCTAGGTATTTTATTAGTGTAAATAAATAAAATAAATTTTAAAATAATCAATTTTAATATAATTAGAATAAAACATAAAACACAAGTATTAAGCGTATCTCTTTCTAATTATTCATAGTAGACCATTAGGCGAGTACAGGCAACAAAATTATCAGATCACCCAACGTTCTCACTAATTAAATGATAGAAAGGAGATACGAACTTAAGCAGGATGTGTACGCGCCTTGTATATTACTCATACCCATCTCTGAGTAATCGAGTAGGTATATGACGCCATCCAAATTATACACCTTTATTCGGTGAACATTTTTCGTTATAATTAATCAGCGATCTTTAAATTGATGATTATTGATGATTATTTTTTTTTATGTAAATTAAATCCACACTTGATTGCTAGTTAAAACACTGAATAAAAATTAAATACTGTATAAATGAAAATTATTAATTATTTACGTTCATTTTATAAGTAAATACAAAATTAATTTAAAAATATTATGGATTGTAATAATTAAATTTTAATAATTAATAATAATTAAAATGTAATAATTAATAATATCACTGACACCGTGCTTCGGAGGGCACGTTAAGCAGTCGGTCCCGGACACTGTCAATAGATGGCGGTCGTTAAAGTTCCCAACCCGCAGTGGAGCAGCGTGGTGGACTTAAGCTCCAAGCCCCCCTCCTCACCCTGGGGGAGGCCTAAGCCCCTGCAGTGGGGTAAAAATGGGCTGATGATGATGATGATGAATTAAATTTTCTTCTCGTGTTGCTGTACTCATTTATAGTATTAAAAAAAAAATTCTATAGTATAATATTTACTGAAAGCTTTTGCTATTTTTTCTTCTCATAAATACTATAGTATCACATAGTATTATACAAGTAGGTACATTATATGAGTAACGACAATACCTTAGGCCACTTATAAATCGAATGAAACAAACAAACAAACCGATATTCTATTATGGTGATGTGGCGTCTCTTTTAGACGTTACATGTGTGAGCGGGACGTAAATCCGGTTGAAATGTCGTAGGTCATTAGGTCCTCACCATGTAAGGCCTGCAATATGCCAATATGGAAGGAGCCCTGACTTTTATATGGGACCGGAGCTTGCGTTCCGAAACGGTTGGGTTTAGTTGGAATATGGTATAGTGTGGTTTTATTGCATCAAAATACCTATTAATAAAATCAATGATTTCAGAGAATAATTTTAGAGAAAACAAGCGATGTTATTTAAGGGGAAATTTTGATGGTGTAATTATATAAACTAGTTGCATCAAATTAAGTCAAGTTTTTTTCAGATTGGTACATCAGTATAGTGTAGGAATATTATGCCTTTGTGACATGAAAAGAGTTTTAAAGTTTCATTATGTATTATTGCGTATTTGTCGTTGATTTCAAATCGGGCGCACATGTATTGTATTAAATAAAAACCACAGAAAATTTAATGAGTTTAAAAAAATAACTAGAGGGACACATGTCCTCAAATGTAATAAGAATAATAATAATACCTGGGACATCCCACACACCGTTATCTAGTCCAAAACTAAGCAAAGCTTGTATTTTGGGTATCAGAGAACTGATATACATACTTTTTTTTTTAATAAATATAAATATATAGATATTTTACACCCAGAATAGGAACAAATAGACATGTTCATGTATACAAATATTTGTCTCGAGCGGGAATCGAACCCGCGACCATTGGCTCTGCAGTTAGGGTGTCTAACCACTCGGCCAAACGGTTATCAATTATTTTATTTTATGGCGAAAAAAATACAATACTAAGAAATAGTTACATGGGAAACCGAAGGATTGAAGGGAAAAATTCGAAAATCTTATTTACAAATATATCAACTTAATATTTTATTGATTCCAAGTCTGTCTGTCGTTTTTTTTTAGGAGATTAAGCTCAAATATGAAAGCTTTGACTAAAATACTGGTCTTAGAATTTCAATCAAGCTGTAAAAGCAAAGGCAGCTCAAAATAGCTGTAAAGCACGGAGTATCTATTATGTGTTAATTATCTCCAAATGTGACATAGAGGTTGTTAGATCATAGAGGACAATAATTTGACAGCAGGGTTTGGTTTTAATTTACTTAGTCATAAATGTCAATTCAGAGTATCTAAATGACATTACGGAATTTTGCGTGGTTGGGGGATTTCTCGGAAGTGAAAACGGCGCGCAAGGAGCTTGCGCATTCAAACTCGGACTAAACTCGTCGTCTTGCACCAGCTAGCTAGAGTATGAGTGGTTAGACGGTAAACGCAGAAGAGAGCTTCTAGTCAGTTGGTACTTTTATGGGTTACTATCGAATTATCTATATAGATCAATATTATCAGGCAGGTCGATCAATATTATAAAATATGGACAAAAAAATGTAGTGATGACCAGAATTGAATTGAGATACGGAAATGGTAGTAAAACATTAACCTAAGATGCAGTCTGTAAGCACAGTAAAATCTCACTGAATCGATTGCAGCTTTTATTAACTTTACATGTCAACTGGTTTCAAACAATTCGTATAATATTAAACAATAAGGTTTAGGTGTTTTTTTATGGCGGGCGAAGAAGTAAGTTAGAAAATGGTTTGATTGTAGAGGTGAAAATAAATGTGCTAAAAAAATGCGATTTGTCGCGGATTCCGTCTTCAGAAAATTATAAAGAGGGGGCGGTAAAGGAAGTGGTAAAAAAAGAGGCGGGATATGGAGGGAATGGAAAGGTAATAAACTTCGTTTATATTTAAAAGAAACTAAAGTTTGTCAACACAAACTTGTAGTCTACGCTGGTTTTGTAAGTAAACATTTAAATAATAAAAATTTTATTTACCGGTATTTGACAGATACAAAATCCTGATGATACATTTCATATTTAGATGATGCAGTAAGTAAACCCAGTTGTTTAAAAACGGTTACTTAATAGTAGTAGGTACTTATTAAAATCCGTTGTTCTGTGCAATTGAAAGTCGCTTCGGTGAAAAATAATGACACTAAGAAAACACAAGTATGTCATCCAAAAGTAATCTAAAATGTCGATTCAAATTATGATAAGGTTGTACGGCATTAGTTCTGGCAGTGCTCGTAATGGCTGACGATTAAGCTATGTGGGTTATGTGCAGTGAAACCAAAAATATAGCTCTGTTCAACCGATGCGGTATTTTAAGACTTGCTTGACAATATTTCGTGATAAAAGATGTTCACCCAATGCGATATCTAAGTGTGTTTTTTTTAAGCAAACCATTAGATTAGTTAAATTTTAAATTAAATTAAATATTTGGGCCAACGCACACAGCGTTGTTTCGTTTTAAAGTAAGCAAGTATTATGCTTGTAATATGGGGTACTAGAAAACAGATATACTTAATTATATACTTAAATATTCTTTATAATACTCGTATATACATAAATAGATAATTCGACATCTATACACGAAACAAATAGACATGTTCATGCACACAAATATTTGTCCCGGGCGGGAATCGAAACCGCGACCCTTGGCTGCGCAGTTAGGGTCTCTACTCTAAGCACTTGGCCAATCGGTCAGTCGATCATGGGATTTTACTTATGCTGCGTTATAACATCTCCATACATTCTTTTAGATTCTGTCTGCGTACTTCTTTTTAGGAAAATACTGATACCCATTGTTTTCTTTCATAGTCTAACTGCTTTTAGCTGAACGACACCAGTAATAATGTTCAGTTCGAATTGATTTCCTCAGTTATCATATAATTCGGAAAGTTTCATATTCTATGTTATTCTTTGTCGCAAACAACTAATATAGTAAGCAATACTACTTATAAGCCCTAGTTTCCACACTAATAGTGGTTTATGTTGAGGTCTGTAAGGCAGTAAGACCCGTAGGTTCTTCCGCCCGTTACACTTCATTTCCCATCGCCTAATAAAAACAAAATAATTCTCTATACGCGTGAAGGTCAGCACTCATAACTCGTGTGCCTTACTATATAAAATATTACTATTTCAAGTCCTTTCCAATGGTTGGTACCTTTCAAACTATTTTTTTCCCTTAATTATCTATTAGTTCTTTCATGGAGAAATATACCTATCAAGCTTTAATAATTTTAATTTAAAATCATTTTATGTTAATTAAAACATATATTTTGAATTTTCATATTTAAAATTTTTTCATATATGTATGTGATAATATGACGTAGTTTACGTGATTATGGTAATATATATAAAACACAGCTCTATGTGGTTATAATGAAACTATGATTGACGGACATCTGCAATCTTAATTAATTTTCTAATCTTAAATGCTAGTTACAAACATTTTGATGGCGTGATGTACAAAACTCAAAACAGTGCCATCTATTATTAAGTATCAGAACTAATTGTGTATTACCACTTTGAATGTAATCGATATATAATTCTCCTATTCAGGTGGTAGGTCATTCAACGTTATATTGATAACGACAATCTTTACCGGGGGCCCGCGCCTCTGGCATTATTTCACGCCGGTGGCACCTTAACGTGCCACCTGGCCGCTCCGATGAAGTCGTAAGAGCTTTTGAACTAACGACACGTGTCCTTAATCTGCTTCAGGCGGTTGTTTAGTGGGGGCAACTCTCACATACCCCGCGCGCTTGGGCGCGCGGAAGCTGTAGGGTTTAATCCGCCTTCCCATCGCAAGGGTAAAACAAAAAAACATATATATGTATAATTCGATATATTGTACTAGCGTGAGATATTGAGATATTGTACCTACTAGCGTGATGCAGAATATTTATAGCAGCCCTATCAAGTGAAATAATATTGTGAGTTATTTATACCAATAATGTGTTTACCACTATGACAAAATTTTTAAATAGTGCTTAGAATTAATTCAAAAAATTAGAAAAAAGGATAATCACGTACAGTAATTGTTTCTTAACTTCAAGTTCTTATGAAGTATTGTGGTGAGCGATGTACGGGGGACACCGCATTAGATCAGCTACATAAAATGGCCCATTCCGGATAAAGCATTACCGAACTCTAATGGGCCGCTCAACACATTCCTTGTACGTTTCGTTAATCAAAATTTTGACGCCAAGACCTGGTTTTTTATGTCCTTTTTATTTGAAACTTTAGCTTTAACTTCATAATTCGCTGGAAAGCTTATCAAATACCACGGCAATTGGTTATTGCGATAAAATTGTTAATATACTTATTAGAATGCTTGAAATATCATTGTATTGGGACACCCATAAGGCTATGAACCTTTCAAATATTTTTCCAAACCATACAAAGTTCAAATTCAAAAAAATTTGTAGATCGATACTAAAACTTCAAAATAAACTTAAAAATGTTAAAATACTTAATTTTTATATTTTGCTATTTTTTAAATCGTGTGTATTTTCTTTACCGATATCTTCTATCTTTTGAGAAATAGGTCACTAACACAAAAAAGGTTCGAATTACTAGTAGCCATGAATACCGATATATTATAAAATAATGAAAGTTAACAAATCACACACCGAAATCTTTTTAACACTTTTTAAAACCATACAAAGCCTATATTTAACAAAATATTAAAGATCGAACAGAGTTAATTTTATTATTCCGTTTTTTGTACTCATGATTTCTCTTCTTTAAGAAAAATAGGTTACTAACGGCCACCAAAAAACAAAAAAAAAAGGATTCAAAAAGGATGTTTGCGAGCCTCCTTAAACAAAGAGCACCTGCGGGCAAAGCGCTAACTGCCGGTGTTAATTTGACCGCTACTTACCAACCAGCTACCCTCGTAAACAGACCCCCAATCCTTAAGTCAGTGCTAATGTATGTGTTAAAATGTTAACAGAAAAAAAAAATTATAAAGCGTAGTGTTAATGAAAAGAAATAACATTAAAGTATTTCAATATTTAAACATCACAAACCTCAATAACAAAACCGTATGTTAAAATAAAATAATATTATTTAATTTATGTAAGAAATATATTTTTAAGAAAATCGGGCATTTTGAATGAGGCCTGTGTCGTAAGATGGGCTTTAATAAAACCAGTTACCGATGATGAGTTATTATGACTATACTTTCAGTTTTTAGAGTTCCGTAGCTCAAATGGAAAAATCGGAACCCTTCTCGGTTCACTTTGTTGTCCGTCTCTTTGTCTGTCAAGACCATTTTTCTCAAGAACGTGTAGAGGTGTCAAGCTGAAATTCATATCATATAGTCAACTCTAACGTCCCTTAGAGCTGTGAAAAAATCAAACTTCTAAGCTAACGCAATCAAATGATACAGCCGTTTATGCTGCAAATTTTCTACACTCGCGGAGGAATCAAAACCTACAGGGTTCTTCCCGTAAACTCAGAATCTTGAAATTTCGTATAAAGCAACGTCTTATAGCACAGATAAAAAAAAAATTGCGACAAGCATAAATTTTTAGTTATATTTTATAATAAAAATATTTTTTATTACTTTAAACTTACTACCCCTTTCCTCATAAACGCGTAGAGATATTAAATTGAAATTCATACCAAATACTCAGGTCTATAATACCTTTAAGCTGTAACAAAATCAAACTTACTTTTACTTATATTTCTACAGGGTCGTACGGAACCCTCGGTGCGCGAGTGCGACTCGCACTTGACCGTTTATTTTTTTACACTGAGTGTAATTAACAATAGAGGGCTTATTACTATTATTATTAAATGTAAATTAAAAAGATTAATTAAATTTATTATCATTATAGGTACATATTTTCATAATAAGATTGTTTATGTATTCGTTGAGATTACTAAAAATTATTTGACATCATTCACGTTCAACACGAACACTTAAAAACTAATATTTCAAAATGTACAACCAATTTCAAATTTAATTTCACACATTATGTCCGTACAAAAAAAAAACTCGTTTTATACACAGCCTCGGGTAATACATCGCCTGTCCATTAAATCTAAAAGAGATGTATTAATTGTTTAAATTGATACCCAATACGATCTATACCCCAAAGCAAATAAAATCGACCTTCGAACGAGCCCATTTAGTTACAAATAATTACATCACTTCATACTGTAATAACATTAAAAATTATATAGTAAAAAAATTTGTCCAATCACTAGACGAAAGTGGACGTAATCACATCCATAGAGTCCACTCACGATATTGCTGGTCGAGGCGGTTGAAAACAGTAATTTGTCTGCGCTTGTATTGCCCAAAAAACTAGTTATAGAGATGTTAGTCCCAGATACGGCTAAGTATGAGACGATTAGAATTATACGAAATATATTTTTGGTTTATTAGTGCACGACACTGTGAAAGTAAAACGGGATACCTACTTTTGAAATCCAATCATTTATTGACACTAAATTGAAAATTTTGTATTTAAGATTTTTGAAGTGATTGTAGATAAAGAAAGAAGTGCATAGAAAATTTCGTTTCGATTAAAAACAAGCTATGTACACAAAGACAAATTTTTTCATTGACTAAACTATTTGTATGTCTAGTGGTCGGAGACGCGGATTCCAGACCTTAAAGTCACGGCCTCAAATCCCGCTCGAGAGAAACATTTGTGTGCATAAACATGTTTATTTGAACTGTGCCTCAGTGAAAAAAATATGTATGTGTGTATGTGCGTATGTATGTATGTATGTATGTATGTATGTATGTATGTATGTGTGTATGTATGTACGTATGTATGTACCTATTATAAAGATGTTAAGATGTTTAAGTATGTATATCAATTGCCTAGTACCACAGACAAGTCAACCTTTAGACCACGCTTTAACAAGGAGTAGCATTCGACAAGGCTATGTAGTGACACTACATAACTACGTCACTAGTGAGCCGTCAATTGGAAGCACGTCGGAAGCCATTAAATTGTCAATTTTTAACGAGCCAATGAAAACTAGCCGACCTCTCCCCGCAACTCGCCACTTTTTGGCGATTTCGTTTTCGTACTGACGTTTATTAAAGCGTGGTCTAAAGGTTGACTTGTCTGTGCCTAGTACCCATGGTATAGGATGTGCCTAGTTTGGGGCTGTAAGATATCCCACATATTGTATTAAACTAGTCAAATAAACTAATTTAGATAATCGGTTGTAATTTTTAGAAGGTATAAATTTCCATTTTTTTTACCGTCTCTTGTTAAGGACTTTTGCATATAGCAGTTATAAAATTAAATGTCTACGTTACTTTTTAAAAATTTAAAGCATTTCTGCGACCGTGCAGGGACATCAAAACCGCGAAAATTAAAATTAGTATCGCACCCGACGCTGATCATGACTATAAAAGGTTTAACATAAAACCGAGGATCAAAAGTAGTAGTATATAGACAAGAAAGTAACTCCACCCACTTATATCATTTCATATCGAAAAGCATACAATTCATTTGATTCACTTCAAGGGGAATAAACGGACTTAACACTAAAAAATACTTCATATTTCGACAGTCAAATTTAATCCCTGAAACGATAGTGTTAAAATTCAAAATCAAATATGTGAAACGGTTGGGTAATTACTGACACCTGCCTTATCTGTGAGTACTTATACTATGAATAAGTATTGCAATTTCGACTCTATCGCTAAGAAAATATTGACCGTTTTAAAACGTTAATATAAGATAACGGCGTAAAAATTTACATGTAAATATTTGACAGTGCCATAAAAGTAGTGCAGAGCTCCGCCTCCGTCCTTTTCGGGTGATTTAGGTACAAGATATATCCACAACATTATATGCTGATAAATGGTGATTATTTCTGTAATAATAGCCAATCGTTTAGCATTACACTTTATAAGGTTATACGTTTAGAACTATTAGTGTCGAACTCCAGATATGAAAAGTTTATAAAAAAAAAATACTCGATTAAAAAATATGTTATCGATCGATACCCTATACAATGTTTGTCTGATTCTAACAATCCGTTATAAATTTATAGTGGACAAAATCTACTTACAATCCGATATGTCCGATGTGACATGAAGAAACTTTTCTAAATATTGATATTTATAGACATTAAACAATCTATATACCGTACCGTAAACGTATATACCTATAAACCGTATATACGTTACGGCATATCTTATGATTAAGTTACTTGGCTTTAGATTTATGTTGTATGTTGCCCTCGTCGTTATTTACGAGTACATATATTGAAAGAAAACTTCTTTGGGCGCACTTTGCGCTCTTCCTGAACAGTGAACGAAACTGGAACGTGAACAGCCTCCCGCTAGTTGCTATACAAGGTGAAATTTTAACAACCATCCAAATTTTTATAGATGATCTTTGGTAAAAAACCGATGGCCATGTTGTTTACTTTTAGTATCGTTCGATAGAAAAATATTGAGATATGGATTGTATTATGACTAATAAATAAATTAATTAATTTAAAAAAAAACCTTTCCCGAAAATACCAATAACTCTTGTCACCATTAACGGCCGCAGCACGCTTCGCCCCATTTCGGCTTCAAAGTCTCGGGCGCGTCGTAAAAAAGAAGGCAACCAAACGTTATAAAATAACACTGTAGATAAAATAATTTATTATTAAAATGTAACCTACATTTATTATTTACGTAATGAGGTCTATCGTTGATACCTAAGATCTAGAATTTTTTTGGATGGTTATTAAATTTTCATCCTGTATAGGCTCGGTGACGTCGAATCGGGTATACAATACTCAAATCGATTTGATGGTGCTGGATCACGTATACTGCTATATCCGAATATACATAGCGTAGCTGTCATTTCAAAAAGTCGTATGTTAAATTCGTTACTTTTTATCTTAGTTGAACGCGTAGTACGAAGCGAGATCTTTCATGTGTGAAAATGTCATAGTAAATTGTGTTAGACGATATTACACTTTATGTTAAAGCGTAAAGGTCTTATTATTATAAACAAAACAGTTTTTTGTGTTTTCTATTAACAGTCTGTTTTAAATACGACTTTTTGAAATGACAGCGACGATATACTATACATATGCTAAATCAATATACATATTATAGTTAGAAAACGATAGTATGAAAATGAGAATAGCATCCTTCCGGATTGTTAGTGTAGAATAGTCTTTTTTTTGTTATATATATATATTTTAATTAGAAAATCATATAAGTTTTCACTTCTATCGTGTTGTCACAAGGGTACTCCCTCTATTTTAAGTTTAATATATTATTTTGTTTTCTTCCAGATCTGCGGTATAGAAGGCGGGCGCGGGCCGCCAATGATGGTAATGTGCGGGGAAGGCCGGCCCGGCGTGCCCATACACCACGCGCAACCACTATTCACGCAATATGTTCACCAGGTAACTTTCGATAAATTCAAAATTGGTATAACTAACACGTAGAGGCGACTCTAAAGTCACATAGCCGTACGCACGATTGTATTTAGTTTTGGTTTAACTATGAAACGACGTAATTATTTGCATAGAGATATTTCAAGGGACGGCGAGTACCTACCATATGTAATTTTTAGCCCCGAGTACGAATATCTCATTCCCAAGTGAATATTTTGTCATTGGAAATGTTGTCATTGGAAATGACTTTCATTTCGTTGGAGGGGGTCATTTGGGAGTTTTGTGAGACAGGCAGATTGCACAAAGAGTTTTCGAGATATCGGGATGAACGTGATGTCAAAAGACGCAGCTCGGTGAGTTCTACAAGATGGCATAAGACAATTTGGAAAAAGTTCAAAAACAAAAAAATTATCGGCAAAAAACGAAAAAAATCGCAATTCTTTTTCCCGATTTTCACTTTGGGACCCCGATATCTCGAGAACTAGATCCGAATAAGAAAAAAATAAAAAAACGGCTCGGGGTAATTAGATGGAGGATCGATTGAGACTAAAATTGTTAGAATCGGACAACCGAAAATAGTGGTTAAGGGTGCCCTTAGTTGGAAGTCGGAAACGCTTCGGTGTTACATTTCGTACTAATTCAGTTTGTTCGATCGAAATGTCGTTCAGAATTTTAGAATGTTATATTTCGAAGTTTTAAGCTTATTCTGATACAGTTGTTTTATTTTTATTGCGAAAAAAAATTATTTCGAAAAATATTATCAAAAATATGTGTGTTTACTTTATTCCGTTAGGTTCATTTCCAATGTCCTAAGAAGTCCGTGCGAAAGCAGGAGATCTGTTGATTTTTATTAAAATACGAGCCACTGCTTACTGCTTCGCCTGCGTTCGCCTTCGCCAGTTTTCTTAAACAAAAAGAGTAAAATAATTAAATAAAGTATTTTTACCTTATAATCCTTAATTGAAGATTAATAGTCTTGTGCTCAACATTTTAAACTATGACAATGAAAAAGACGTTTTAACTAAATATATCTATTGCAGGGCACCGTGTTTCAAATTAGTTCAATATGGGAGACGGATGGAAAGCGCGTATTGCCCACGCGATTGGTTACCTAGATGTGTGTATTTAATCTAGGTCTTTGTGTATTACCTGTCATAATTAGTCACATACTATTGAATGAAAGGCGGATACCTATAAAGACATGTTAAAGTAAATTAATTTGACAGTCGGCTTTGTGTCGTTGAGTTAAGCAAGCGTGCGCCTTCTAGTTTGCTACACTCAAAGTTCGATGTTTGCAGCGTCTCCTAACAAATTATAACCGTGCACATTAGTTTAAGAATCTTCGCTTAAGTGATACCTATGTAATTCAAAATTTTATCAAAATCTAATTTAAATCAATTATATCTATTGTAGGACGCCCCGGTGAGGCATAATCACACAGAATATTATATTAAATAGAACTTCTGGAATTATAAAGAACAATTACAAAAAATTATATAAGAATCGTTGAATAGTTCTTCAGTTAAATAAATAAATAAACATTTATTTCAGAGTAGAGTCCATAGTTTAGTGAATTACAATTATCTTAAAGCTAAAGTAAACACACAATGAAATAAATATATCTGATAACACAAAATAAAATAAAACAAAATAGTCTAATAATAATAATATATGGAACATCCCACACAGTGCCATCTAGTCCCAAAGTAAGCAAGTATTATGCTTGTATTGTGTGGTACTAGACAATTTATATACATACTGAAATATTAGTTTTTTTTTTTATAATATATAGTTATAAAGATACTTGTACACCCAAATACGGAACAAATAAACATGCTCATGTACACAAATATATGTCCCGGGCGGGACTCGAACCCGCGACCCTCGGCTCCGCAGTTAGGGTCTCTAACCACTCGGCCAACCGGTTAGTAAAATATTGTTTAATGAGACCAATAACTGTCCCCACCCAATATTTTTTGAAGAGACAGTCTGGTCTGGCAGCGATCAATTTCAGGATGCTATTGTTACTACATTGTAGACATCGCAGCAGAGAGCCCGTTTTCTTACGCGTGATGGCATGGAAACCATCAGCGCAAGCCTTTGCGAACATCCCTGAGGCACTGCAACGCCATGGTAGTTCCAACAGCATCCTGAAGGCATTATCGAATTGGATGCGCAGAGCGTCGTAGGTTCGACGCATGTATGATACCCACAGGCCGCTCGTGCAGAATGATTGACAGAACGCCTTAAAAAGAGTTACTTTGACGTCTGTAGTAAGTACAACGAGCGAATCTGCGGACTGGTATATTGCCCCTCACCGCTAACGCCCTACGCTCCCTCTTAATATCTTCATCATCCCTTGGGTGGCTCGTCAAATCGATCGTCACAAATATTTTTTGACGACCGCTTAGCCTAGTGGGTAGCGACCCTGCCTACGAAGCTAGAGGTCCCGGGTTCGAATCCCAGGTCGGGTCAGTATTAATATGATGAATATTGATACTGGTACCGGGTCTTGGTTGTTATATATATAAAAAAAAAATATTTATATATGTATATATAATAAAGAATATTTAAGTATGTATATCAGTTGTCTAGTAACCCATAACACAAGCATAATACTTGCTTACTTTGGGACTAGATGGCTCTGTGTGGGAAGTCCCATGTATTATTATTATTATTATTATTATTATTATTATTATTTTCACAAAGATTTTCTCTAATGGTGTATAGATTGGCATCATTCAGTGAGACTGTAAGGTATGAAGCAAAACACTCTGTCTATTTTAATACACCACCACCACCACCATCAGCCCATTTTTACCCCACTGCAGGGGCTTAGGCCTCCCCTAGGGTGAGGAGGGGGCTTGGAGCATAAGTCCACCACGCTGCTCCACTGCGGGTTGGGAACTGTAACGACCGCCATCTATTGACAGTGTCCGGGACCGACTGCTTAACGTGCCCTCCGAAGCACGGTGTCAGTGATAGTGTGTACTTAAGTCAGAAAAACTCATTGGTACACGCCCGGATTCGAACCACGAAATACACGAAATATACAATATTTTAATACAAGTGATCTGTGAAATCTAAATCCATTAATTATTACTGAAATATATTCGTCAAATATCATCATATAATCTGGGACGGCTCTAGATTGTTTTCCAAATGGTGCTAGATCTCTTGGCTGCGTCTGCTCCATCATACATATTTTTAGTATTTTGTACTTTAAAAAAATAGGAAATTCACGTAAGATCACACCTGTGTTCGTCTGTCCGTCATAGACGTTTTCTTTTAATATCAAATAACGTAGAAATTCGTAACGCGCGTGTGCATTATTTCAATTAACCAAAGGAATTATTTGAAAATGAAAAATGAAAAAAAAGTTTATTTTTATAGGAGATTAGCGATCTATAATTATTTAAAAGAGCAGTAAAATACGTCAGCAATAGGTTCGCTAACAGCAGAAAAATTACTATAACAATAGAAAGTATGTGTCTATTAGTCCTCAGACTAGGCAGCATGCCTGTAGCGTGAGGACCTAATAGGTATACCAATATAACTTAGCTAATGACAATTAGTCGAACTCTTTCAATTAATAATTATATACTATATGACTAACAGATCCAAAATACATATTAGAATACATCAAAGAATATAAGAATATATCAAATGCGTATGGCATTTGATATAAGTAGATGAAACATTATTTTTTTTAGATTTCAATTGAGAGCGAGATAGGTTGCATAATTTTCAAATATGTGTTTTTAGGTGGAGTGGTTTTAATAATGTATCTTAAATTGTTCGAAAAAAATATCGCTCCCCAATCTTCAAGGTTCCATTCCATTCAATCAGCCCTTTTTATAACCCACTGCAGGGGCTTAGGACTCCCCTCAAGATAAGGGGCCTTGGAGCTTAAATCCACCCCGCTGTTCCGATGCGGGTTGGCGGATTGTAACGAATGCCATCTATTGACAGCACCCGGGACCGACTGCTTAACGTGCTCTCGGAGGTACGGAGTCAGTGATATTTAATGTACTTAAGTCAGAAAAAACTCATTGGTACAGGTCTGGATTCGAACCACGGCCACGTGACCTTATAGATTTGAAACAAGTTCACTACATTCGGGCTATCACGACACGATCACGATTTTCAAGGTTGCTAAAATTAAATTTGGGGATTTTTTAGGGCCAGTCGATACTGAATCATAGTTTCTTAACTGAAGACAAAAGTCTTCAGTTAAAAACATTTAAAAGAAAATTACAAAAAAAGGTAAATTTGTTAAAAAAAAAATATCACAGTTTAAGGACTATTTGCGACTACTACTCTTACATACAACAAGGCTTGAAACGAATAATGGAAAATTCAGAAAATTGCGACTGAAAATCATGCGGAAAATTATCGATGTATAAATGACGATTTACATCACTAAACAGTTCTAGTATGTTACCGTTCGACGTATATTTACTCACATTGGAACATACTAATTATGACGTAACACGTTGAGGAACGTAGTCGAAAGTTTTTAACACAAAGCCTTAGCAACAGAGAAACGCGTCACTTAAGTCACGCTCAATTTTATACTAAAAACACGTACGTCACTATAAGTAAATATAGCATTGTTACCATTTCAAGTTTTGTGTAACGATAAGTAAGTTATTTTTACGTTTATTTCGGTTTTCAACTGTCAACGTGAAATTCACACGTAAGTTCAACACTTAAAACTACATTTTTTTACGCTGGTCACTTTGCTTGACTGTAATCACATCACGCTTGTATGAGTTCCCTTTTGTTTTTAGTTAATTATATAAAAATTATTTACAAAGATTCACACTGTTTAGCGCTTTCCATAAAACTGCCCTTTAATTAAATTCGTAGTCGTCAAATTTTGATAACAGACTGGAACCAAAGTAGTGATGTGTCGATAATTGAGGACGAACATAAAAGTATGCATTGACTAGAAGCCCTCTTCTGCGTTTACCGTTTAACCACTCATACTCTAGCTAGCTCGTGTAAGATGGGGAGTTACGGTCCGAGTTTCAGTGGGCGAAGTCCTCGCGCACCGGTCTTCACTACCGCGAAATCCCCGCGCGCTGATCTTCAATCTCACAAAATTGCGTTTGACATTTTCGATACAGTGAAGTGACATTTGTGACTATTAAAACCAAACGCTGCTGTATGAGGTCGAACATATGCACCTAATAGGATAGTAATCTAAAAAATGTGAAATCTTTAACATTGCTAATATTTATGTTACTATTTCGTGATAGTGTCGTGATAGCCCAGAGCGCAACGAACCTGTCTCAAATTTATAAGGCCCCATAGGGCCATGGTTCGAATCCGGGCGTGTACCAATGAGTTTTTCTGACTTAAGTACACAATATCACTGACACTGTGCTTCGGAGGGCACGTTAAGCAGTCGGTCCCGGACGCTGTCAATAGATGGCGGTCGTTACAGTTCCCGACCCGCAGTGGAGCAGCGTGGTGGACTTAAGCTCCAAGCCCCCCTCCTCACCCTGGGGGAGGCCTAAGCCCCTGCAGTGGGGTAAAAATGGGCTGATGATGATGATGATGATGTTACTATTTCGCTAAATTTAATTAATTTGCTTCAGATAGTTTGTTAAAGAAGTTTTATTTTGTGCACCTTTTGATTGATACAATGCGTAATGAAATTAAAAGCTCCTACTAATTGTATAACATTCAAGAGTTGCTATATTTGAACGTGCCTCAGCAAGTACATAAATTAGGAAAAAAATGTGTTGAAAGCTAGTTTTTATTGGGGAAGATTACAGGCTATAATAACAACAGGAGCGTGACATGACATGAAAATATTATCAGTAAATATGTATTCATTTCAAATTAAAATTTACGAAAAAAGAAAATTAAGATGAACGTTTCCATAATTTTAATTCCAAATTCTAATAAAAATAAATTCCAACCGATAGGTCAGCAGGTAACAAACTATATTATTTTCCAATGTGACATTTTACACTCATTAATATTTTTTCTGCTGTCTATAATATTCGTTCCAGCGAACGTTGGTAAACGAACTCGTCGACATAGCTGAATCGAACAGCAAGCTGAATTGGTAATAGGCCGGTCACATTTGCCGTAGAACCGGTAGCCGATGGGGTAGACGAGTTCTCGAGTAGAGGCCACGTACCGGGAAGCGAAGCGTTGGACGCTCCCCGGCCAGGTGGACAGATGACCTGAAGCACCATACTGGGGGTGGTTGGATGCGAAAGGCGAAGGACCGCGTGTGGTGGCGAGCTTTGGGAGAGGCCTATGTCCTGCAGTGGAGATACACGGGCTGATGATAATGATGATGATGGACGTAGATAACTGTGACGCACCATATTTACGTTGGTTTAAATTGATTCCACCAAATTTTGGAGTTACTTTGAAGTCTTCTAATTACTTTAAAGGAGAATCGCTGACGAAAAGTTATTTTTATTTACGACGACCGCTTAGCCTAGTAGATAGCGACCCTGCCTACGAAGCTGGAGGTCCCGGGTTCGAATCCCAGATCGAGTCAGTATTTATATGATGAATATTGATACTGGTACCGGGTCTTGGTTGTTATATGTATGTGGAGTCTTCGCTTGGTACTCAAAACACAAGCTAATGCTTAGTTTGGGGCCTAGACGTAGTTGTAATGTATACGTTATTATTATTATTTTATGTCTGAGTGGTATCTAATTGCACATCACCAATACGTGACGCTGACGTCGGTGAGTGTTAACGAACGACCTTGTAAATATATCTAATAGACTCATTATTGTAATGGATGTCGCTTGAAATTAATTAGCACTGCCTATACTACTTATCTTTGTGATGTCATCCTACGTCAGTCAATATGAAAAATCATCACCCCTTTATATATAAGTGGGTGCTTGTCAAATATGATTTACAAGGTGAAAAGGACTTATCAGTGATACTTTGATGAAATGGAAAAATTATTTAATTTAAATTCTAAATAAAAAAATGGATGTACAGTAAGTGTTATTTAATTTCTTTCAATTTATGTATATATTTTCAAAAGTGAAATAAATTCTGTACACCCTTTATGTTCTAGTTAGGATATAGTATAATAATTATTTACTATTTAAATATTTATTTTATTTATTCGATTACGTTTTCTTGGTGAACTAGTAGATCTTCCTGGCTTTGTTTGTTTTATTACAGGATCTAATTATAAATGGGACTTTAATTCAGGACAGTAATGTGGGATCAAAATAGAAATGCCTTAATTACACAATTAACTATATTTTTTGTGTTGGTATCACTGTTAAACCATTTTACTTGTATTTCTTAAGCCCGTACATTTTTTTTACAATTCCTCAACTTGGTAGCCGTGTTTATGCTTGAATGCTAAACTAACAATAGAAAAAAAATGCATTCACTATATGTTAGGAACTAGATTTAAATCCTAAATTTTTCATTTTATAATTATAGTTTCACTCGAGTGACTGTAACTTCATAACCTGGTCTTCTGTATTTTTTCTCTAAAGTTACACTGACATTACCTGAAAGAAAATTTAAATTTATGTTATTCATTTTAAAGTTAAAATTAATTAATTTGACTGTACTTATATAAACTGTACTGTACTGGGGCATATATTTTCAATAAATGTCCGATCTTCAATTTTTTTTACATAGTATACATAACTACATCTAGGCCCCAAACTAAGCATTAGCTTGTATTTTGGGTACCCAGCGAAAACACCACATACATATAACAACCAAGACCCGGTACCAGTATCAATATTCATCATATAAATACTGACTCGATTTGGGACTCAAACCCGGGACCTCCAGCTTCGTAGGCAGGGTCGCTACCCACTAGGCTAAGCGGTCGTCACACTAATATCATGATGTACGTCTGAATTTAATATTAAAGTAAGCCTTCAACTTTTATTCTATGACACCAGACTTAAAAGAGATTTATAACTCTAACAGTCTGTGTATGTGTGTACCTCATTTGTAGCTGGATTTAATGAGTAAATAGGACTCCGAATTTTTTTTTTAATCGAATGTTGTATGTCACTGAATGCATCATTACACTTCGCGTCTCTTAAGGTATATGTCGGCTTATTATTGTAAATTAAATATGACGTAGATTATAGGTTGATATCTTAATAAAAAAAAACTTTCCTATTTGAAAAAACAGCGTCACCGGTGCATTATTATAACATTCGACACGCCATTGGGTATGGCGTCTCACTAAATCCAAAATGGCGGATTTCATTTAAAAAAATATATAATGTATCAACATATTAAGTATCAAATGAAAAAAGTTAGTTACTTAAAATTAAAGTTAAATATAATAAAACCTGACTACAATAACAACGACAACTAAAGAATGAAAAATAGTTTTATTGGGCCATAACAGAATTCATACGTACACATTTTACGAAGACCTTCAGAGTATGGCCGTGGTAATATGTCGATGCGCTTGAACGGTGGCCCCCCACACAAAAAAAAAATGTGTTATATAAGTTGGCACAAGCCAGAGCAAAATTGCTTAGAACAATAAATTGTATTTGTTTATTATGCCAGAGATGACTAAAATCAAGGGGCGTGAAGCGTTTAAAGTATAGAGTTCCTTGTGTGTACGTTTGTTACAAAAGTGATCGCGTACGTTGATGTCTTTTGTATGCCTCAAGATTATCTAGTGGGTGAATTCGGAAATTATTTTTTTTCTTATACATCGTATACATAACAACAACGTCTAGGCCCCAAACTAAGAATTAGCTTGTGTTTTGGGTACCAAGCGACAACACCACATGCATATAACAACCAAGACCCAATACCAGTATCAATATTCATCATATGAATACTGACCCGACCCAGGATTCGAACCCGGGATCTCCAGCTTCGTAGGCAGGGTCGGTACCCACTAGGCTAAGCAGTCGTCAGGAAACTGTGAATAATACCAATTTTCTAATGACCTCGTCGTCCGAATAAAAATTCGTAGTTACATTTCTTGGTGTGGCAAAGTATTTTAAGTAACAACAATATATATTAATAATAAAACTATAAGTTTTGACAAAGAACCTTCCACAGATGCGATGATTTCTTTAGTTACTTATAATAACTTAACTAGATAGCGTAAAAACCGTAAAAAATAATTATTCCCCGTAGGTACAGTGATCGCTTTTGCGTACCCTCTTCTGATATTATACCTCACTGCATGGGCTTAGGCCTCCTCTTAAGATGAGGGAGCTTGGAGCTTAAATCCACCACGCTGCTCCAATGCGGGTTGGTGGATTATAACGACCGCCATCTATTGACAACAACCGGGACCGACAGCTTAACGTGTTCTCCGAGGCACGGAGTTATTATAGTTAATGTACTTAAGTCAGAAAAAACTCATTGGTACACGTCCGGATTCGAACCACGGCCACACGGCCTATAGTCTTGATAATTTAATACACTATATATTTATTTGGTTACTAAGCACATAACAGTAATAATATCGGGGACATTCCACAAAGCGCCATTTAGTCCCAAAATAAGCAAGTATTATACTTGTATTATGGGGTACTAGGCAATTGGTATAACTACTTAATAATAATACTTAAATATTCGTTTTTTTTTATAATATAAACAAATATTTTTTACACCCACACACGGAACAAATAGACATGTTAAGGCACACAAATATGTGTCCCGGGCGGGAATCGAACCCGCAACCCTTGGCTCCGCAGTTACGCGCACATATGTGAAGTGTCAATAAAAATTCCGCTTCTATGTCCAGAGCTTTATTTATTTTTACGTCACTGTAACATATGAACGCTAACAAGTAACTTTTCGACAACACTTATCGATCTATATTGCTCTAGCATAAATTAGGGAGATTTTAGCATTAACACTTTAGTACAATATTGATAATTTATTCAGAGGACACCCATGGCGCCCGAATACGTCAT
Organism: Luffia ferchaultella; assembly: GCA_949709985.1. Classification (NCBI taxonomy): domain Eukaryota; kingdom Metazoa; phylum Arthropoda; class Insecta; order Lepidoptera; family Psychidae; genus Luffia; species Luffia ferchaultella. The sequence goes on from OX453262.1 coordinate 6,984,557, forward strand.
GTCGAAGGTTTTTTATTTTATTGTTGCGTATCCAAGTGAAATTCTTAGTACCGTTTTATTTATTTTTTTAATGATCCATTCATGAGATCTACAAGAAATCCCAATCAGAAATATTTTCTTGGTTTGATATTTATTTATAAATTAAATTAAATTTATTTATAGAATTTTTATTTTAGCTACGTTTACTAGTTTAGAGATTAATTTGTTTAAGTTGCCGAAGGTAAAACTATAATATAGGACTTTATTAAAACAAAAATAATTAGGGGTTTTTTTATCTATACTAATATTATAAAGCTGAAAAGTTTGTTTGTTTGTTTGTTTGAACGCGCAAATCTCAGAAACTACTGGTTCGAATTGAAATTTTTTTTTGTGTTGGATAGTCTATTGAGGAAGGCTATAGGCTATACGTATAAAATAATACTGTCTGTCTGTTTGTCCATTTGAGCAAATCTCCAAAACGGCTTATTTGATTTTCATGAAACTTCACAGATATGGAAAAGAAGTGGTCAAAAGTGACATACACTACTTTTTGTTTGTCTGTATGTACGTCCATGCTAATCTCCAAAACGGTTAAACAGACTTTAATGAAATTTCACGGGTATGAAAAAGAGGTGGTTAAAAGTGACATACGCTACTTTTTGTCCGTCTGTTTGTCTGTACGTCTATGTGTCTATTCAAGCTAATCTTCAAAACGGCTCAACAGATTTTAGTGTAACTTTGCAAACGTGAAAGAAGGTTGTCAAGAGTGACATCAGCTACTTTTTGTGTCTGTCTGTCGTTTGTCTTCACTGATCTATCAACGTAGATAAATCCGAAACTACTAAGTCTAGGAAGCCGAAATTTGGAACAGTGGTTTATTTTATAACGTGTCAATTTTTTAAGAAAGGAATATTTGGAAATTTCAAATTTAAGGAGGGAAGAACGGAAGGGCTTTGTATGAGTCTTTGTTCTTGAAAGTTAGAAACATAAAAACTTTTACATAAATAAATAATGATGTCTTTCAGGGTTTTTGGATTTCCACATTTTAAGGGTAGGAAACGGGAGGTGAAAAGTATGGGAATCTCGGTTTTCCTAAAGGAGTGGGGAGAATGAAGATTGAAAGTTTGAATGGGTGCACCCAATATTAGTTTCAGCAAAAAGTATGTATAAACCATTTCGAAAGTTAATACTACCTAAAACAGGAATGTGTAGTCTACGCAAGCGAAGCTGCGGGCGGTCGCTAGTAGATTAATAAAATCTCAGACCGGGAACTATTAAATACGTGTTTTTCTAAATGTTTAAAATTAAAATATATATATATAATTAATATTCAAAAATATATATTTAATGTCTTCAGTTGAACTTGTATACTAACAGGCTATTTAGTAAAACTCACTAATTTCACGTAAAGAATATTAAATATCAAAAACGACACGACGAAACAGTTCATAATCTAACAAAGGTTGACTTACAAAAATAGACGATGAAAAAAAAACAGAGTTAGCCCACAAAAATGTCTTATAGTTGACACAAAATCGACAGTTGTCATGAATAGCGCCTTGGAACACCATTAATCACTGTTTAATCTTCTAGAGTATTAAATGGAGATGAGGCAGCACGCGTCGGACAACTGATAGCCGTCTGTGTACTCATCTGTTATTCCACGTGTTATTATAAAAATTATACAATGAGTAGCTTTTGCCTACGTGGATATAGTATTCTTCTTGATTTCTATCAAACTACACAACTCGGAGCTTTGGTATTAAGTCTTGATTAAGTTTTTGTCTTATGGGAACTTTATATCAGGATAAACAGTAATATATTTACTTATTCCTTTTTATAACTATATTCGTACAAAAAACACGCCTTTGCTCCGTTAAGATCTGACGTGAAGGAAAAGCATACAAACTAACACACACAATATTAGGTAATATGTAGAATTATCAGCTTTATTGTTTTCACGAAATACGGTTAAGTGAATGTTCTCCCTTTAGATTATTGATGCAAATAATAATTTTATAACAGAATTTAGTAAAAAAATTATGTCAAATTTCATTTAATAGTAGTTTTCCGGAAAGCGTTAAAACTACTGAACCTTCGAATATAAAATAAATAGCGGTGCACTTGGCAAAACGTAAGATATTGAAGTGTGTCGCTACTTTTTGAAATGCGACTGAGAGATCTTTTTTAAATTTTAAGTTATTTAGTGTGAATTTATGTTAAAGTGAAAAACGTGAAAACGACTGTGATAAAACTTTCGTATTAATAGTAAATATCGCGGTTCAAAATATGAATTATTTATTAGGCTATTTTCCTAAATACCACAACAATAAGAACGAAGCCTTTTCTTTTGTTATTACTGCTGTACTCATAAAGATTTCATACACATATATGTAATTATTAATAATAATAGTTTGATATTTGAGCCAGTTTTCAAAATAGATCAGATTAATCTAGATATATTTATATAATACATCTGATCTAAGATGTAAGACAAATGTTTAAATAAATATTTATTTAAATGAACGATAGAAAACCATACAATAAAAGCTAATTATAAATTTTCTTTATTATTTCTTAGAATTTTTACATATTTATTTATAGTTTTGGTTACTTTGAATTCGTAGTTATTCTTGTGTACAAACGACGGACGAGTGACGACTTAGCCCGAGGCGTGTTGTGACGGGGCCTGTTAACGATATACAAATATATAAGTATTATAATGCTTTCGTAAAGTACGGAACAAATTCGTTGTATATTAAAAGCACAACTTTGGGAAAAGCTCTTAAACCGGTCGAATTTCATTAATTTTATAGATATTTTTATTTATTTTATTAATATTATTTTACTTAATAATATATGAATATAATTATTAGATACAGAAAGATTTGTGTAGCAACTATAACGTAACTGATGTTTGTTTTTTAAAGACAACCCTATATTTTTGTTAGAGTTTTTGAAAGAGTATATTTTTTACATTCGAAAACATTAAATATTTGTTTATTTATTCCGTGTTTGGGTGCCAAATATTTATATATGTATCATCATCATCAGCCCATTTTTACCCCACTGCAGGGGCTTAGGCCTCCCCCAGGGTGAGGAGGGGGGCTTGGAGCTTAAGTCCACCACGCTGCTCCACTGCGGGTTGGGAACTGTAACGACCGCCATCTATTGACAGCGTCCGGGACCGACTGCTTAACGTGCCCTCCGAAGCACGGTGTCAGTGATATTGTGTACTTAAGTCAGAAAAACTCATTGGTACACGCCCGGATTCGAACCACGGCCCTGTGGGGCCTTATAAATTTAAGACAGGTTCGTTGTGCTCTGGGCTTATATATGTATGTATTATATAAAATATTTAAGTATGCATATCAGTTGTTTAATAACCTATAACACAAGCATAATACTAGCTTATTTAGGACTATATGGCGCTGTGTGGGGTGTTCCAGATATTATAATATTAGTTAAAATTGTTATTAATAATTAGGGTCCTTTTTTCCAACTTCTGTCTTTTATTTCCACCCTGTTAACCTTTCTTCCAATATTATAATTGAAATAATAAAATAATATAATATATCACATAATTATTTAAATTATGACATAATTAATAGATTAAAAAAGGAGTTAAAATAATTTTAAAAATATTCAATAAATAAACTTTGGAATTTCAATGACGTAATTTTTATTATTACTTTAATTCATGTTATTAAACCTACGATATCTTCTGAAGTCACTTCTATATTTTAAGTTCCGTAGCTTTGATCCTTTGCATGGCGTCAGTTCAGTAATTTTTTTTGCGATGTTTTCTCTACATAAACATTTTCATTGTTAAAATTTCTGTAAATCAACAGTTGCTAACTGATATCGCTACGCGCTACTCACACATAATCTTTCTGAAGCGTCTATGTATTTAAGTCTTAAATTCTCACTGTTGTATGAAATTAAAAGAAATCTTTTTAAGCTAGATCGAAACCTTTAATATATAAAAATTTATTAAAAACCGAAATAAATAATTAGATAATTTTGTTCCAGTTCTTCCTAATAAATCTATTAAAAGTGTCCTGCAGTTACATTAGCGAGTTAACACATATAATAAAGTTATCGGAAATTGTAAAATGCCTATTGATTCTCTATTTTTGTTAATAATTATCTCTCTAAAATAATTAATTAAACTATTAAAACATTGATTATAAAAAAAAAATCTTTTATGTCAAAACCCTGTTTTACATTAAGAAATGGTTGCGTTACCAAAAAAATAACAAATTGTTGAATTTTTTAAAAATTAATTAATTAGTAATTATGAAATAAATACAATTATCAAAATCAAGGTCAATTTTTTTTTTGTTAAATTATTATCATATTTAATATAGCATAACGTTGTGATAGAAGGTCAGCCGTCAGCCGATACGATACGCATTCTGTTAAAATTGAGGATTTGAATTCCCAACGCAATTTATTGTCTATAAATATTGTAACCGGACACGCTAAGCTAACTATTATCGCTTTGCCTTGAAATGCGTTATAGAACAATATTTCTTACTATGTTTATTGATTTTTCAGTACCACATCTAAACTTCGAGGTTAGACTCAGATGCAATACACGCACATATAGTTCATAACACGATTGCAAGAATTTGTTTGCAAGTGTTTGATCAAACACTTAACAAGAATTACATCAATATAATGTCGATTTTGGTAAAAACATAGAATTTATAAAATAAATAAATCTGCAGTACATAAAATAATAAAAATTAATTACAATACGATTTTACTCATAATTTAAACAACGTTTGCAAACACGGACTGAGCTCAATGAGTTGCATGGAAATCGACGATACGTTTAAGAATGAATCTTCCAGTCTAAACCGTCATCGTAGTACCTACACTTACGAAGTCGAATTTATTTTTGTTGGTACAACAACGACGAACCTAACCTGAGCAATCTTAACATCGTGTTATATTCAATAATCCCCCCCGCCCCGCAAAACCCCTACCCGCAGTGGAGCAGCGTGGTGGACTTAAGCTCCAAGCCCCCCTCCTCACCCTGGGGGAGGCCTAAGCCCCTGCAGTGGGGTAAAAATGGGCTGATGATGATGATATTCAATAATTGTTCTTACATATTTTATTACGTCTTTTAAAAACAGACAATATTTAGTGAAGTAAAGAAGTAGAAAATTTTCAAAAAAATGTTTTATGTAATACAATTTAAAAAAAAAAACTTTACTTCCTCATAATAATAATTCAAAGGCGTACCTACACGACCGACGTTTATACCGCAGTATATCAACTGACAGCCGTAGAAAATACACAATTAACAGGCGCATACGTATTACCGTAATGGATTTATGTACTTATTGAGGCTTCAATCAAAAGTCCACTCACGCCTGATCTGCCTTTAATTGATAGATCCATTTCGAGCCGAAGCGCTCGTCAATGCAGATTAAGTAAGCTTTGAGAGCATTTCTATGCCTGTCTTTTTGTTTCGACGACTTTTGTATTGTACGTACATCGGTTTGTGTCTTTAATGTACTTATGTAGCCGCCAAACTGTGTAATCGTGTGATTTATACACATACCAGGGTAGTGTATTAATCATAAAATGACGAAAATTACCTTGAACCTTGGAAACATTACCCAATTCAAATAGGTGGAAAAGCGAAAAATTGATATTTCACCAAATGATTATTTGATTATTTCCGTGAAAAACGGCTGATAATTTAAGTTAAAATTTGTCTCATAGAAGATGCGTTCGCTCAATCAATTAAAGATATGCAAAAAGATAATAATAATAATAACGTATACATCACAACAACGTCTAGGCCCCAAATTAAGCTTTAGCTTGTGTTTTGGGTACCAAGCGAAGACACCATATACATATAACAACCAAGACCCGGTACCAGTATCAATATTCATCATATAAATACTGACCCAACCTGAGATTCGATCCCGGGACCTCCAGCCCGGTAGGCAGGCTACCCACCAGGCTAAGCGGTCGGTTCTTTTGATTACTAGAGATAGGGAAATCGATGTCCAAGATGTGCACCAATATTATGGTTACTATAGAAACAACGAAGGAAATCATCATCATCGGAGGGCCAAGTGTGAGTTTTTTACTATTAACTGTGTCGTTTGCGTTTTTTATAATTTGTATGGAAACTCGTACAGCACATCTAGCGGTCGTTTTAGGTAACTACGAGTTTCCATACAAATAACGGAAAACGCATACGACACAGTTAAGAGTAAAAAAACTCGCACTTGGCCCTCAGATATCATATGATATTTTTTTATAAACTAGCTTCAAGTCTTGCACGCAAGCACGTTTCGCGTTGCACTCACTTTACCATTTTGACACAAATTTTCAATGTTTATTGATTAAATGCATTGCATGTTCTAAAACCGCTAAAAGGTATGCGATCAATCCCAATTCTACTCTAATCAACGATAATTCACGGCGAAATAACATGTAAATAAATCCTAAAATCCTTAAAATTCGCACATCATTTTTACACTCTCTAACAGTTTATTATGTCTCTATACACTTGACATTAATTGTCACGTCACTTAAAATAGTTTGATATTTCACATCGAACTCCACACCTTGTCAAATGTGTTTCGTTTGATAACTGTGCACCAATGTTATATAGGTTCCTACAGAAACGATGAAGGAAAGCATGGCCATGAAAATTGCAAAAAGTCGCAATGTTTATTCTCGAAACATTGCGTATATGAAGATACCTCTTAAATATTTCTCAGACGTTTTTAGTATATTAATAAAAATCAAGATGCACATTAAAAATAATAATAAAATTAGTACCTATACAAGTACCTATACCATATACAAAGCGGGTGATTCTAAAGAAGTCTCCAACTATCGTCCAATCTCACTTCTCACAGCACTTTCTAAAATTTTGGAGAAAGTAGTCAACAACAGATTGCTGAATTTTTTGGAAAGGTTAAACTTACTTGCCGGGAATCAGTATGGTTTTCGAAGAAATAGGTCAACATAGGATGCGATCAATGACTTGGTGAACACTATTATTGATAAACTTGATAACAAATATCATTGTATAGGCGTCTTTCTTGACCTGGCGAAAGCCTTTGATGTTGTTTCCCGGCCCATCCTTCTGAGAAGGATGGAGGGTCTGGGAGTGCGTGGAATAGCTCTCGAATGGTTCACATCGTATCTTTCTGAACGAAAACAGCGCGTACGTATTGCTAATTATCACAGTGATTGTTCTACGGTTGCTTTTGGTGTTCCGCAAGGTAGTGTGTTGGGTCCTACCTTATTTTTGATATACATCAATGACTTGTGCAATTTAACTCTAGAACATGCAAAGATATTTACATATGCAGACGATACTGCTATCATATTTTATGCAAAGAGTTGGAAAGTTGTTGTTGATGCGGCACAAAATGAAATGCGGACTGTAGTCAATTGGCTGGAAAATAACTTGTTGACCCTGAACATCACCAAAACAAAATTTCTTAGTTTTAAAATCTCACAAAAAACTGCTTCCGGCAACCCACTCCGTCTTGCACTACATTCTTGTTCCAATGATACAGACATGCCATGTACTTGTACTGATATTGAGGAAGTTGATCACATAAAATATTTAGGAGTTATCATTGATAATAAACTCACGTGGTCAACTCAAATAGAATCCCTTACCGTTAGACTAAGAAAGCTTCTACACATCCTTAGACGACTTAGGACAGTGGCCGAAGAGTGTATTTTAAAAATGGTTTATACTGCCCTTTGCTAATCAGTCCTAAACTATTGCGTGCTTGTCTGGGGTGCAGCTTGTAAGACGCATCTTATTAAGCTGGAACGTGCCCAAAGGTCTGTCCTAAAGGTTACTTACCGTAAGCCTTTTCTATACTCCACAGATGCCCTCTATCAGGAGTGTAAACACTCAAGTGTCAGACAACTATTTATCATAGCAACAGTAATGAGGTATCATAGAACTACGCTGACTTCACTGAACATTCCCACCCGCTCACAACGAACTCTGAAATGGCTCGTACCCGCAACAAACACTACTTTTGCACAAAGACGTTTTGCTTTTCTCGGTCCTTTCCTTTATCGCAAAATTAATGCTATCACAAACATAGTAAAACTACCCAGGCATAAATCCAAAAAAATATTAACCGATTGGATGTCTACGCTGAATTACGACGCAACTGAATTATTACTAAGAATAAACTAAAACACATTTTACACACGCACACATCCTTATACACATAATATACACACTCATAAATCCACCCTTATACACGCCCACATCCAAATATACATATACACATATACATATACACATACATATACACTCATCCCTATCCACATCATGCGTTTCATTTAAATTTGTTATATCTTAATATTTTATGTACCTATGGATAATACACTTCATTTAAGTATCTGATGTATAATACTACTTAAACAGTTTTTGATTTAAGACCTTATTATAGCTTTTTCATTCGTTTTGTTATTAGTAACAAGTAACAATTGGTAACAATTGATTGTTGTTTTTTGTTTTGTTATTGTGTCATATAGAAGAGACTGGTCCCCACGACACAGGGAATCCTAGTGTGGGGACTAGGGCCCATTTGATGTTTTATTAACCTAAGTATTTAGTTATTTCATTGTAATGGCTATCCTTTTGCTAATGTACCATTTCTTTTCGAGTTTTAGTTTTTATGGTTTTAATCAGTTTGTGAATTCTTATAGTTCCTGAATAAATTACTTATTTATTTATTTATTTATTTATTACAAGTATACAACATATTACACATTACAAGTAAATTCTAAATTAAAATCTAATTTAAAAAAAAAACTAAAAATACCTATAAATTGACAATACTATCTAAATAATGATAAATAACAAAATTTTAAAGAGACGACGGGTTTAGGGTGCCAAGGATACTTGCCGCGTTGCCACGCTGTATTGCGACACTGATCCTCTGAACAAGGTAATCCTATAGCTCAAAGGATCATCTGTCAACAGACGCAGTGCGACATCGTCGTGAGTAAATAATTTAGCATCTTTGGACCAGGGCCCAATCGTTTCGACAGTGAAAGATATAAATTGGTAACGATTTAAAAGTTCTACGTGCTTCGCTATTTTCCTACGAGCTGCTGACTCAGCAGTTGCTCCTGTTTTTTTTTTAATGTATTTTTTACATAACTTTGGCACAAGGTATCCACGCAAGTTACATCCTAAACAAGAGCTCTACCACTATTGTATAGAATCATGGTTACGCCATCAAGTCTCTTGCAATCACATTTGATATGAGCTTCAAATATATTTGCCACAAATGTTTGTCATTGGGCTCTCAAACTTCCATCATTAGAATATAACATTTCTTCAGTATTTATTGAGTTAAGAAGTTTGGACCACAAGCCCATCACGCTGGTCCAGTGTGGCTTGGAGGCTGTTAAGCTTTACTGTAACAGAAGTGACCATAGAAGTAGTATTAATATTATAGTAAGACCAGAATTCGCTATTCAAGTGTAATGTTAGAAAGTCGTAAGTCGCAGATGCGAGGAAGAAATATATGGAAATGTATATATATATACATATAAATAAAGTGTCAAGCGTTATTTTTCCCAATTCATATTGTACGGATTTCTGACAAGCTCTGTTGCCAAACATATACTACCAGCTGGCGCGTCAACTGGCCAAAGCGACGGCGCCGTTGCTAGTTTTATGCAGTGGTGGACAATATAGCATAAAGCATTATTTAAAACGTTATTTAAGCCCAACGGATTTAGCATATTACATTGGTTGACTCTTGGTGCTATTAAATAGCACAACGCGATCCCGCAGTCCCGCCTTACCGACAGAGCGATGCGATTAGCACAACGAAACACGTCCTACAACGAACGAGATTGCGCGCTGACTGATTATCAAATTTAGCTATTTAGCATTAGCATGGCATCAGCGCAGCTGTCGGTCGACAGCATGTGACCGCCGCCCAACGCAACGAACGATTCTCACGCTAAGCATTCCCGCGTGTTATGCTAAAGCTTAGCATATTAATAAACATGCTAAAATAGTATAGTTTATAGTCTGAAGCATGTTTTTAAAATATAGCAAATTTTTACACCACTGTTCTATGGAAGCGACGATGTCGGTGGATCTTGTGGTTTATTTGGCTTATATCTTGTAAATTAAAAAGTTATTGATCAATACGCCCACTAAAAATCGTCTTGGTATTAATATTATTGTTTTGCAATTTTTTTTGGCCTTTTTATTTAGCGGTCTGTGAATCTAGGTTTATTTAGTAAGTATATGAATGTAAGAAGCTCATTTTACGTAGGGAATATGCGTATATAGTACATGTGTTTTACATTGGCAACGACTTTATTGGTGACGCTTTAAAAAATTTAAAAATAAAATCTACCATAACATTTACCATAAATAGAATTAGAACAAATTTCTAGTCTAACTAGTCCAATCGTATTCAACCGCAGCTTTTGTGGTAGTTTTTTTACCGTTTATGATGATTTACTATCAAAACTTATCTAAAGTCGTTTCATTTTTTTTAGAATCATAGGTGTTATGTCGATTACTGATATTACTCTATTATGCGGTATCACTGTTTCAGTTTTAATTGACGTCACGCAACAAATTATTTTCTTCGTGATAAGGGGAGCTTTTCATTAAGTTTTTGGTGACAATTTTTTTTACTTGTGTCAAAAATTGGCAACCCATAGACTGCCATTTTACTGCTATTAAACTTTTGTCATTGAACTGTCATTAAAAAGCTTATTATTTTGTCAAGGAATATTTACCGAACCGACGTGTAACTTACATTAAATTAAAAATAAAAAATAAATTGTGTTTTCAATTTTTATCATAATTGTTATTGTCATATTCAATAAAAGTATTTAGTAATTACGAAGTTTTATTGATTTTTATTAATATGTATGTTACTTATGTTTCTATTGATAATTTCACGTGTTAATGTTTACAATTTCCAACGTAGTTAATAACGCTTAATTGAGCGACCTTGCCTTGTAGGTATAGTGCTTTTAATCAACAAGTGTGTGCGCTAATGGCGTGATGACGTTCGCTATCACGTTGTCATGGTTACGACAAAGTATAAACAAAAACACAGTATACGAACTACGCGCCACCTGCCATTCGTCAAATAATAATAATTGCTAATTAAATATCTACTAATTGAGACTTTGTGTCATTTAAGATAATAATAATAACACACACAATCACAACAACGTCTAGGTCCCAAACTAAGCATTAGCTTGTATTTTGGGTACCAAGCGAAGACACCACATACATATAACAACCAAGACCCGGTGACAGTATTAATATTCATCATATAAATACTGACCCGACCTGGGATTCGAACCCGGGACCTCCAGCTTCGCAGGCAGGGTCGCTGCCCACTAGGCTAAGCGGTCGTCATTAAAATATAACCTAAAAGTTACTAAAACATTCACTTGAAATATATAAAACATGGCACATGTAATTAATTGGAACGCGGCCGTGTTCAGGAGTAACTTGTCAATTTGTGAATCAACTAACAGTTTACAAATTCTAATTTTTGTTCAAATTATTAATTCGAAACAAAATTAATATGATTTGTGCTTGGATTCAAAATCAAAATAAAAGTTGTGTTTCTTTTATTATTAATAGGCAATAATTTCTTGACAAAATAGATTTAGAAATAAATGATTTTTTGGCGTAATTTAAATTTTAAGTTCTTTAGAAGATTTTAATAATAGATGTCAAAATTTCTTTTTATATTATATATGTATATATATAATATAAATAAATAAAAGTATGTTTCATATATTTACCTATTTCTAAGTAGGTTAACTGTTGCTGTATCTATATAATAAATAAAAATAAAATAAAATAAATCAGTCGTAATAGCCCAGAGCGTAACGAACCTGTCTCAAATTTATAAGGCCATAGGGCCATTGTTCGAATCTGGGCGTGTACCAATGAGTTTTTCTGACTTAATTACATTAACTATCACTGACTCCGTGCCTCGGAGAGCACGTTAAGCAGTCGGTCTTGGACGCTGTCAATAGATGGCGGTCGTTACAATCCCCAACCCGCAGTGGAGTAGCGTGGTGGATTTAAGCTCCAACCCCCCTCCTCACCCTGGGAGAAGCCTAAGCCTCTGCAGTGGGGTAAAGTGGGCTGGTGATGATGATGATGATGGTGAAAATGAATCAAACCGAATAATTACTTGCGGAATTGAACTACTGATTTATTTTATATACTGTGGTTATAAGCAACGCGTTCCCACGTTTAAAGTCGATAAATTATGTGGGGCCAATAACAGTGACTCTATTAAATATAGTTCCGGTACGGATAGTTGATTTATGAATATAGTGCATGCTTAATTCAATAGCTGAAAGGGTTGTAATTTGCAATTTAGAATCTTGTTATTCCACTGTTAACGCCTTGAGGTGCTCGCTGTTATGATTAAATGAAAACAAACCAATATAATAATCGAACAAATGCCAGATTCGAGGACATTTAACTTTATACTTTTCAAATATGTTGTTTTCACGAAAAAAAAAACTATTTCGTAATTTTTTCTTGGCTTCTAGTTTAAAACATATTGTTCTGAGAAATTGTGAGTCTCAGTTAAATTCACTTAAATCTCAAAATACGTTGAGATCTGGTTTTTTATTTTACGACGTGTTTGAATAAACACAATCCTATGGTCGAAGGTGTAGAAAGAAGATTAAAAATAATAGGTAATAATTTTTTTAAACTAATTTGTACTAATAGTACAAATGATATATTTTTAGCCAAAAATGTTACATACGCATTACCTACTTTAAATTGTCACAATTATATGTATAACTAATTTTAAATTTAGATAATTCTATAAAAGTATACCCATACCGTTTCGATCGAAATGTTACATTTATTGAAGTGAACAAAAAAATCATTTGTACCTCTAATGGATTGTCAGTCCACGTTGAACGTGCCTATGACAAGTAACAAGGAAGAGAAAGTTAAATGATTTGCTAATATTTTTATTTCTTTAGATTTATTTTTGTAAACAATTTTGGAACTGAATTATAAATATTGATTTATATGTATAATATGTGAAAAAATTAAATTATTTACAAAGTCAAATTCTACTACCACAGTAAAATTTATAGAGTGATAAGTATTAATATTGTTTATTTTAAACAGTTGTCTATTATTTGATTTTTTTAATAATCTAGGAGTTTGAGAAACTCTATTGTTTTTATACAGTTTAATATTTGCAACTGGATATCTTAGTTTGGACAGCCTGAAATTATAATTTGAAAACAGCCTACATCACACCGCAAGTGGTTTTTTCATGTGTATTCAATTTGTACGTGAATGATCTCATCGAAAGATTCAGCAGTTCTAAAATTGGTTCAAACGGAGTAAAACAAACGGAGAAGTTGTGATAAATTACATCAAATTGTGAATTTCACTATTTCATTCATACAATTTACCATTCCAAAATATTTTTTTTATTTTAAAAGGCTGTCGCTACATAATACCTATAAATATGTTTTCACCCGCACATTTTTTTAGTAAAGTCGTTTTCCAGGGGGATTAATATACAAGCACTGTCGATGAGAAAAGTACAGGTGTTCTACTTAAAAGATAAAATGTACTACTAGGCAATATAATTTCTTACACCGGCAGCAGCACATAAGTAACATGGCCGTAGTGATATAAGTGACTGATCGGTTGGCTGAGTGGTTAGAGACCCTAACTGCGGACCCGAGGGGCGCGGGTTCGATTCCCGTCCGGAAAAATATTTGTGTGCATGAACACGTTTATTTGTTCCGTGTATGGGTGTAAAAGTATATGTATATATGTAATGTATATAAATCAGTATCAGTAATATCAGTACCCCATAATACAAGCATAATACTTGCTTACTTTGGGACTAGATGGCGCTTTGTGGGATGTCCCAGATATTAATATTATAAATAAAATAAAATGTACTCTCGTAAATATTCTATCTCTCATAATTTATTTTCTGTTATATATTTAATAAGATGTCACGGAAGTATATGTACCTACGCAACCTTAAGCAAATAATAGTGGGCTATTACGCAAACACAAATGACAGCCGAAATGCTAATAGCCGTTCACACAATAGCCCAAGACACAAAGACTTACAATAAGTGTAGAAAATGATTTAATAAATATAAGGACGTAACTTCGGTTTAGTCCACCATCCATCGATAAAATTGATCGCTACGAAAGATACTAACGGTTTTACTATTGCCAAACGATAAGTTTATGTATTACATTCTTCGTAATTATTTTGAAAGCTTGCGTCACGCGCTGGAACTATTATTAGAATATTAGAGAATTCTAAGATAAACCCATCAGAAAGTCCATCAGAAGTTCCATATATATGGATCATGTTTAAGTATCAAAATACGCCTTTTGATAATGTTTGTGACTATAACTGTACCGTAAATTAATGTCACACATAAAACAGGAATTTTCTCTATGAAGCCAATATAATAGGTAGATGCGAGCATCAACGCTTTGTTGTTAATAAAGTTTCATAGTTTCTATCATAGTTTTGAGTTTCACATATAAAATAATCTGTAATGTTCATGTGGTTATGATATATAACAGATTAATAAACATTCGGCAATATTGCATTTCTACATTCAGATAAATTTAGTAACTGAAATGACAACTAATTTTTGAAAAATACAGGTAATTATTAGCAGAATATATCCACTTGATATATTGAAAATGATAAATCTAATGGATGGCGTCCTAAGCGCAAAGCACGGTCGCTTCCTCCTCATCTACGAAGCAAGGTCGTCGAACAATACTATAAGCTTAGTACAGAACGCTTATTTAAAGATATTTATCTGTCCCATATAAGTAGCTAGAAAAATTTATTTAAAAAAATTATATATTAAAAATTCCTGATATTTTTTTTCTATAAATACTAATCAGAGAAGAAGTTAGTTTATTTTTGTGTGTTTGTTTACTATTAAATCAGAATTTATGAAATGTTGACAAATATTCATTCACAGTGATGAAGTTTATTTTATAGATGTACAAAGGCTAAATTAAAAAGCTTAACCCTTGAAATGTGTTCACCCTATCGATTGGTGCTATAGAAATACCTACAAGAGGTGATGTTGCATCTTGAAGCATCGTGAACACAGTGATACCGCTGTGAAAATCGTAAACAATTTTGATGGGCTATATATACACTCGCAATATCTACAACATTACGATCACGATATACAGGTTGAGATTTTAGTAACCGGCCAAAATTTTTTCTAGATGTTAGGTATCACTAATAGACCTCATTGAGTAAATAAAAAATATAGGTTACATTTTCATAATCAATTATTTTATCTACAATATTATTTTATAACGTTTGGTTGCCTTCTTAACGCTATAGTAAACGTACGCGCCCGAGGCCTTGAAACGGAATGGGGCGGCGGGCGCCAATGGTGACTCAAGTTATTGGTTTTTTCGGGAAAGGTTTGTGTAGTCATATCTCAATATTTTTCTATAGAACGATACTAAAAGGAAACAAGACGGCAATCGGTTTTCTACCAAAGATCATTATATTAAAATTTAGCTGGTCATTAAAACCTCACCTGTATATGTGTTATAAGTGAATAAATCTTCCATTTTTTTGGTCATTCAATATCACACTATATATTTATTAATATTTATTTGGTTACTAAGCACATAATAGTATATAATAATAGCCAAATGGTTGGCTGGTCATTAAAACCTCAACCTGTATACAATTCAAAATATAACAGTGAAACAATTGAAATAGAAATGTGCTTATTTTCACATTATCTTACTCTTTGTATATATACTTTGAAAATAATGCTTTACTTATTATTCATAAGATAGGTAGGTACATTTACAACGAATGTTTAGAGCAAAATGATTCGCCAAAACACATCTGACATTTAGTGACAACTTATTTATTGTTTCTCTACACTTCACCTTCATTGCTGTATTCATCTGTCACTTGAAATCTTACTGATATCTCACATCATCATCCGATGTTTTGTTGTCTTTCCGGAAAACTTCCATCGATACAACTCACTTGTCGCTCCTGTTTCATAGAACTTTCTGGAACCAAAGTAGTGATGGGAAAACATCGATCACTGACGTCGACAACGTGCACGTAACAATACATTTACTTATTAAAGTACGACTAAATCTCAAAGAATATTGTACAAATACGCCAGTACATTGTTCATTATCCTCTGACGCTATATTTAAATCCGGTGCTTAATGAGTACAAAAAATTGTTACATCGCGACAATATTTGATTGTCGTCGTTTGACACAGTGACGAATATGAAATATTTTGTTTGTGATTCATATAAGCTACTCTGATGTGCTCATAAATGGTGCAAAAAATTCTATGAATTGGAAAAAAACGCTTCTCGGCTTCACTTAACAGTTGAATTCCATTGCTTTGAAAAAAAAATAAAGGCCCATTTTACTGTCATCACATATGGTTTATTACTTGAATATTATCGGAGTAAAAAATATCTATATATATAATTAAGAAAAATAAATATTTAAGTTTGTATATTAATTGTCTAGTACTCCATAATACAAGCATAATACTTGCTTACTTTGGGACTAGATGGCGCTGTGTGTTCCAGATATTATTATAATATAAAGCCGAAAATATACAGCCAACAAAGGCAAAAAACATGATTGACATCAACTAGTCTATATCAAGTAGCTATGACATTGTTTCATTAGGTTCGAGGTATATGTATTTTTTATGGCCTGTAAAAATTAAATATGTCACTAGTGAGTTCGTGAATCCTAGTATATAATTTGGCTTAGAGGTTATTGTTTAGTAAGCGTCATTCATTTTCACGCACAGACGGGCGGAACCGCGGCCACAGCTAGTATTTCTGTAAACATTTTACGTATCATGAACTTATTACACGATAGGATGAAGGCAGAACCGATTCCCTTATGACACAGTATTTACGTCTATTAACCTCGTCTGCTATACTCGAAACTAATAGAATTAATTCTTATTAGCGTCTCTCTTTTAAAATTTTTTTTTATTACGAGTACTAATTAGTCTTCATCTTCACTTCATCAGCCCATTTTTACCCCACTGCAGGGGCTTAGGCCTCCCCCAGGGTGAGGAGGGGGCTTGGAGTTTAAATCCACCACGCTGCTCCACTACGAATTGGGGACTGTAACGACCGCCATCTATTGACAGCGTCCGGGATCGACTGCTTAACGTGCCCTCCGAAGCACGGAGTCAGTGATAGTTATGTACTTAAGTCAGAAAAACTCAATGGTACACGCCCGGATTCGAACCATGGCCCTATTGGGCCTTATAAATTTGAGACAGGTTCGTTGCGCTTTGGGCTATCACGACTCTAATAGTCTATTTACAAATATTTATACTTATTTATATACAATGCGATGAGTGTCATGGGCTCATTTGTGTCAGAGCGACGAGGGGTGGCTTACTGGATAAGTTTTATTTGTAGGTATTTTTAGTTTTTAATAATTTTTAATTTGGTATAAGCTTTTATTTTTAATTAGTTCTAGCTTTTTTTTAATAAATAAATAAATTCATATAAATATACATTATTAGCAGTTGATTTGGTGATAGTGTTAAAACATAGTAGTTACTTTCAAAGAAGAGAAACCTAAACGAATCAATTTTATAGGTTTCGATTAGGTATATTAACGCAGATCGATCTTTCATATTGTACCGAATTGATACAGGTGAAATTGAAAAAAAAATCGACCGTTTTTTTTTATCGAAATAAAGACTATTTATGGTTGCTTAATAATGTCTAATGAAGAAGGTCAATGCTTTTTTGGGATTCGTGGCCTAGAAAAGATATGAAACACGATCACTAATTTATTATAGAATTACAATATGAAACAAAAAGGCTATACAGGGAATCGCGTTGGTATAAGCACACCGAGAGCTTGGAGTCTTCCTATCGTTCTTTCGTCTGTCTCCTCGAGGCAGGGCTTCATAAAAGGAATCATTTTAAATTTGAAACTGAATTCAAGGATAACTTCGTTTGGTCCATAGATTTGTGGTAGCCAGCCTCTGACAGTTTTTATGTAGAGTCGTGTTGACTGCCAGTACAGCTTCTGGTGTTGCCATTATGAGTAGAGAGTGTGGCCAGGTGGCCACACGTTCATTGATCTTGTTTTCACCAAAAATATTTATATTTTGCTAATTACTGCCGCATTGGCTTCCACTGTGCTTCTACCAGTCCAGTGTCGTGAATAGCCCAAAGCACAACGAACCTGTTCCCATAGGGCCATGGTTCGAATCCGGGCGTGTACCAATGAGTTTTTCTCACTTAAGTACATAACTATCACTGACTCCGTGCCTCGGAGAGCACGTTAAACAGTCGGTCCCGGACGCTATCAATAGATGGCGGTCGTTACAATCCCCAACCCGCAGTGAAGCAGCCCGTTGGATTTAAGCTCCAAGCCCCCCTCCTCACCCTGGGGAAGGCCTAAGCCCCTGAAGTGGGGTAAAAATGGGCTGATGAAGTGAAGTGAAGTAAAGTGAAGTGCTTCTACCCCACTGTATAGAGACAACATTGACCATGAGTAGTGTTTAAGAACACATGATTATTTTTTTTTCAAATTTTCAAATCAATTTAGCCCAACACAGACAAAATTTAATGAAAAGAAAAGTTGAGAAAAAAATTTACCTTTGTCGGAAAAAATGGAAAGGAAGATAAACCCTGGGTATCAGAAGGTTTTCCAGTTGCAGTCAGTTTGGAGTAATCGTTTTACAAATTACATATAATACACTGTTTTAAATATCTATTTCGACTTTCGTCTGGGGATCTGGGCGTCGGAGTACACCCCCAACAAGTGTTTGTAATTGCCGATGCACTGAGGTCAACGCCATATCTCCTATAGGGTCAAGGTGTTATATTGTTCATATATTTAGTTTCTTTGCTTTCTTTTTATTTTTATTTATTAAACTGTTAAAAAAATTTAAATAAGCACTACTACCTCTGCTGTAGCTCTTAAATAGCTCGAAGGGCACCAATACAGAATAAAGTATACAATAAATATTATGCGAGAGATTTATTTCAATTACAACAAATGAGCGTGAAAAACAATTAAAATCCAATCGGCAGTATATCCTGCGCGGCCTGATTGTGAGGCGCCAATAGCGAACAAATCCGGTACCAATAAGGCCATACTTTGTTTTCGTTCATCGAGCAAAAATTTATTAGATACACAGTGCGAGCACAAACCCTACCTAGTGACAAGCTTTTGCTTGTCTATGAAAAAAATTGCAACTGAAATTACGTATTTTTGCTGCTCTGGGTTTAGCTCGTAGTCAGAAGTTTTGGGTCATGGACCTTTGTACTTCATATAAGTTTCAACGTGACACCTATACCCATTCTTGAGAAAAATTGTGTTACAAACAGATAGATGAAAAACAAAGTGATCCAATAAAGAATCTGTTTTCTTACCTTTTGAGGTGTGGCATCCTAAAAATACATGAAATTGAATGGATATAGCTTTAATTAGTCTTCTTAAATAGAAAGTTCAGAAAAATTATTAAATATGCTGGTTTGGGGAAATTTCCGATGATAAGGTTTTTAGAATTAAACTTTTTTGTGTTTTATTAGGTAGAGTTATTACTCATAATTTTTTTTTAAATTTAGTCCAACTAGTTTCACCCTACAACGAGGACGCTGGTTTCTATATAAATAAAATCAATACCTACTTCACTTCCATTTTCTGATATAATTTTAAAATTTTAGATATTAATATGATATTACTTAAGTCGGTCTTATATTACTTAAATTTTTTTTTTTCATTCTAATAAACCTGTGAACATATTTCATCGTTGACAATTTATGAATGGAATTTAGTTCGAACTTGTGTATAAGAAAAATATTTTATCGACAACCCCGAGTTACATTAATTGTGGCTAAGCGATAATTCGAAACAATGCGATGCAATAATGCCATGAGTGTTGGATCGATTCTTTAAAAAAGGTTAAAGTAAGATGCTGGGGACAGGGGTATTATACATTAGGTACGTTGAAAAGTCATTAAATTTGAAACACACATCACATTGACACTCAGTATCAACTTATTTATTATCTCTCTACGATCGAAATTTCATTCTAATCTCTTTTTGTTTTCACTTCCGCACTGACTGACGTTGTAAATTCATTAAACCACCACTTTACCGACTCACTGTTATTGACAAGTGTCACTTTTTAAATTAGAGACTACGATTGCTTTTGTTTTTCATCGAAATTCCTGGCATAAATTAGTGATGGAGACGTGTCCATAAATTATGTTGACGAAATTCACATAGAGTATTATTTCACAAGACTTGTTTTAGAAGCCTTTTTCATCCTCTATAATAGATTGTTATATTAAAATACGAATTCGAATGCAAACAATTCGCAATTTATGAAGAATGTGGTAATTTAAATTAAAGTATTCCCATCATACCTCACTGCAGGGGCTTAGGCCTCCCCCAGAGCGAGGGGGCTCGTGAGGGGGGGCACCACGCTGCTCCAGTGCGGCTCAGTGAATTGTAACGACCGCCATCTATTGACAGCAACCGGGACCGACTGCTTAACGTGCTGTCCGAGTTACGGAGTCAGTGATAGTTATGTACTTAAGTCAGAAAAACGCATTCGAAACATTTCGCCCGGATTCGAAACACGGCCACACGGCCTTGTAAATTAGAAACAGGTTCGCTGCGCTCGGGCCATCACGACACTGTTGTGTAATGCAATCATCATCATCAGCCCGTGTCTCTTCACTGCAGGATATAGGCCTCTCCTAGAGACGGTCCTCCCTTTCCGGTTTTTGTCCGGCCTTTGGCATCCAACTACCCTTAGTATGGTGCTTCAGGTCATCTGTCCACCTGGCGGCAAGCCGTCCAACGCTTCGCTTCTCGGTAAGTCGTCTCCACTCGAGACTCATCCCAACTTATCTTCCCCATCGGTTATCAGTTCTACGGCAAATGTGATCCATTGCCATTTAAGTTTGCTGATCACTTCGGCTACGTCGATAACTTTGGTTTATCGACGATTTCGGGGATGTCATACATACGATACAATATTATAATAAATCCAATAAAATACTACTTTCCGATTATTAGATACCACATAAAACCAGTTTTAAATACGAGCTCAAAAACATAAACCTTTTTTAATAAATACGTGATATAGCGCGAAAGATTTATTAGATTGGTTCACAATTTGTAAGCCAATATGATTGATCGATGAACTCGATCCTAAAAGAACAACAATGAAACATTGGCTAGTCATTAACTTTCAATTATTTTTCGTAACTGGTGAGCATAAGCGGAAGCTATTATAGAGAATAAATGATTTTAATATTATTACATATAAACAACTGTTTAGGTTTTTGAAGGTTATGACTTATTCATATTAATTTTCTTCATGAGCCCATTTTCACGCCACTGCAGGGGCTTAGGCCTCCACCACGGTGAGGGGGGCTTGGAGCTAAAATCCACCACGCTGCTCCACTGCTTGTTGGGATATTAATTATAATATTATCATATCTATTTAAAATATAAAATAAAATAAAAATTCACTTTTGAACGTCATAAAGCTAATTTTATGCAGGTTCATTACACGATACACGACCACTCTAAGAAGAACACCGCAATAAACTTAAAGTGGCTTATTTTTTTTTAGTGACGGCGCTACAAACCATTGTCTTAAAAACTAAGTGGATTAGAACAATTTGATACCAAGCATTTTTAGCATTCATGTATTCTTTGAAATCGTAATATGCTTTAGACATAAGTTACCGTTTTACATAATTCCTGACTTTATTTATTCACTTTAAGGTATTGTTTGGAAGTTTATTATAAAATCTGATACAATTAATTACCTTTGAACGAATTACTTATTTTGTGAAGCCTAGTAGTGGGTACTGCGAGTTTATGTTTATTCCTAGTATTAACATTGTGTATAGCACATTTCTCTTTAAATTTGGTATTATTTTTATTAATATACAATATATTTTCATAAATATACTGACAATGCACTATCATTATATTAATTCCTTTGCATTCGTCTCTAAGTGAATCTCTAGGCCCCATTTTACAGAATAGAAATAGAAATCCTGTTGAATCGACGTTTAATATTTGGCCCGTTCTCATTAACAGAGTACGGATAAGCTTCATTTTATTTGTATTATTCATTTTAGAATGGTGAAGAGTTGTCGCCCCACCATCTATGAATTGTAGAACGTATCGCAACAGTAATTTGGTAGCAAATAATTTTCTTTACATATTATACTCACGAATCTTACAATATTTATAGTGGGTATAAATAAATACAAACACTTTTAAAAATACGTCATTTGATTTTAAGGAAATATTTAGCTAACACGTTAGTATTGCTTAAATCTCTTAACTTAGTGATGCCCCCTAAAATATTATTGTCTTTTAAAAATGTCTTCAAGTAAATTTTAATCTATTGACGTATTATTCATAGTTGTTATTTTTCGAGTTATATCCTTTATAATTATACAAATAATAAAATAAAAAATAATAAGCAGTTACCAACATTATCCATAATTCATTGAGTTAGCGCTTCGAGGGCGTACATGTAAATATCAGAGGTAGCCGAGCGATGCGTGTATCTGTCATCGGTGAGCGGGTGGACAGACTTTGGCTTCTTACGTATATTATGGGAAAGCTTTTAAAGCTAGGAAATACTCTACGGTTGTATTTATCTGAAAGACGTAATATATTACACAAACACATATATGTTTATACCATGCGCAAATTTGATTTTTTTTTATTAACAAAATGATATATCTACATATGTAAGGGTCAAAACAATGAAGTTGGGACTTTCTACAAAATGTTGTACTAATAGAAAGAAGGGAAGGTTGTCGTGTTCTCAGTTGCGCCTCGTCAACCAGGAGAATGTTGTAGTGAAACAAAAGTGATATCGTGCATAAAATAAATTTAATAAAAATTTAGACAAAACAGTTTGCATTTTAAAATACAAATCTAAAAGATGACTTCTGTACTCGAGTGCGGTGGTTCTACTGGTAATGATTCGTGTCATTATATTATATTGTAAAAAAATATCGAAATATGTAAATAGTTGCTAGTACCCATAATGCAAGCTGTACCTAGTTTGTGACTAGACGGCCATGTGTGAGATGCAGGTTACATTATTATTATCAATTTATCAACTCAGGTGCAACTTTAACGAAATATTTATTTATTTTT
The DNA here is from genome assembly GCA_949709985.1 of Luffia ferchaultella. Lineage (NCBI taxonomy): Eukaryota > Metazoa > Arthropoda > Insecta > Lepidoptera > Psychidae > Luffia > Luffia ferchaultella. The sequence goes on from OX453262.1 coordinate 7,007,801, forward strand.
GATCATGACAAAGCTCTGCTTTGTAGAAATTTATTATTTTCAATATTTTCTAAGCAAAGGGAGTAACGTCTTTATCTCAGCCCATTCCCCACCATATGTGATAACTTAAGTGTTATGTGTTTATTGTTTCACGCGACCTCTATTCCGTCGGCATACAATCATATAAGCTGGTTCTTCTTCATCAGCCCATTTTTACTCCACTGCAGGGGTTTAGGCCTCCCCCAGGGTGAGGCATGGAGCTTAAATCCACCCCGCTGCTCCACTGTGTGTTGGGGATGGTAACGACCGCCATCTATTGACAGCGTTCGGGATCGACTGCTTAACGTGCTCTCCGAGGCACGGAGTCAGTGATAATTATGTACTTAAGTCAGAAAAACTCATTGGTACACGCCCGGATTCGAACCATGGCCCTATACGCTGGTTGAAACAGACTAAAGTATATTTCTAGTACAAATTTACCCTTTTAATTATTTTCCCAGTGTTTACAGCCATTTACCTATATAGCCTTTCAACCTCTATAACGAGTATAAGTGGACTGAGATTATAAGCCTCAAGTTTCACAGATTGTTGTTGGAAATTTGTTGTATGGTGTTATGTGAGGCAAAATTACCGCTCGGGGCTCTATCTTGCGTCGCTCACTTTCCAAAGGGCATTTTGTCCGGCGTTGGTATATCGAATAGAAAGCTCTTTGGTGACCTGTGACAAAGTGTAACCATTCGATGGATTTATGATAACTAATGTTAGTGAAACTTTAAGTTATATTGATTTTTGTTTATTTTTTATTCTTTATGACATGTTTTTTTTATACGAAACTAGTTCAAGGGACTGAATTGAAGATTTTCAAATGATAAAGACGGTGAAAGCTTCATAGTGAAACAGTAGAAGTAGTGAGGTTGTGGTGATGGGTAAACATCGCATGGATTTATAAATGGCGTCAATAAAAAAAACAAAAGTTCTTAAAGTTCTGTGAGTCAGTTGGAAGCTTTATTGTAATTGCATATTGTTCGTCTGATGGTCATAGTCGATATATTATACTTTTAAAACACCATATCATTATTGAGCACATGTAGGTACATAAAAATTTTGGTATGTTCGTTTGTTCCAGTGGATTTTTTAAATCCTTGCACAGAAGTAATCGACCTCTAATTTTGCAAGTGTCATTTTGAACTTGATTGTATATATTTGTTTTTGGAATATTTTTTGTAGTTTAAGGCGTATAATCGACTAAGTTTTATTCCATACTTTTGTTACAGATATAAGTACAGTTTAGTTACAAAATTTATTTAGATATTAAATAATAATAATAACGTATACATGAACAACAACGTCTAGGCCCCAAACTAAGCATTAGCTTGTGTTTTGGGTACCAAGCGAAGACACCACATGCATATAGCAACCAAAACCCGGTACCAGTATCGGTATTCATCATATAAATACTGACTCAACCTGGAATTCGAACCCGGGACCTCCAGCTTCGTAGGCAGGGTCGCTACCCACTATGCTAAGCGATCGTCAAATGCATTAAAAGTTATAAATAAAAATGTACTTTTCACGGTTCGACTAAAATCAGCAATGCTACAAAATGCTCCAGCCTTAGCGTACTGAGGTATATATTTGTACGTCATTTAAAATTTCACGATATAATTGAAAGATCAATAGTGGAGAGAGATCGTATTTTTAGTGAAACTGCTAAAATTAAATATTGTTATTTATGCCTTATTTATGCTTTTTCAAGCATCGGTAAACTGGATAATTAATCTGTATTTATGCCACAAATTTAATTTTTATTTTGTTTATTCGAAGTAAACTTACAGCTACACAATCGAGACTTAAAGTCTTTTGAATATACATAATATTGAATGAAATAGACGACGGCGCACCATAAGACTGTTTAATTGTTACTTACCAAACGCCGTTACTTATCTACCAGATCCTTACGTTTCCTTGTTGAAATATGATTTAAAAATATATCTTGAAGCTTAGGGTTGAATACATAATTTAAAATTTATTTACATATGCTATAATGTAACAAATTGTAACTTTTCGAAATCGAAAGACAAACATTGCGTTATTTTTACGTCGTAATATCATCAAAAAAAACTGAAACATATTCGGTAGTTTCGCATATTTCATGAAAATGAAACTTTCCGTTTTTACGAAACCATACGATAGGTTTTTGAAAAAAAATCAAGAATATTTTTCTAAAAAAATATTTTAAATTTTTCTGAATAATCTCTTCTCCAATGAATGGACTTTATTTAAACTAGGCGGCCTTCGTGTGATTTTTTACGAATATATTTGTAGTACTTGTTTTTGTGAATACTTGCTAAATGGACAGTAAATATATAACGATTAAATATTAACTGAAATAAAACTAATCCACCCCTCGTCACCCCCGACGCAAAGGTGCCCATGATACTCATCGCATTGCCGCGCTGAATGGCAATTCTTTGCACCAGGAAGGAACCGGAGCAGGGATGGAACCTCCTTTCCCTCAGACAACGGCCGATGCCCGCGACGAAACGTTTGACTCACTCCCCCAACAGCCAGCAACTTCAAACGCGAGAGGGACGAACAAGTATTTACTCTCCAGGACTTACTTGCTAAATTATTTCCCTGAAAGACAGTATAACGAAGCAGATATGGAAAGTCTATATAATAGAATTATTTTCAATTTGTAGTTTTTTCTTTAGATCTTGCAGTGTAACGTAAATAGCATTAGTAAAACAATTACTATTATGTAAATCTATAAATAATGAAAATTATTTTTATTAATGTCGGACCAGGTTAGGTTAGAAGAAAAAAGGTAAAGAAGTTACTTAGGAATTATTTTACAAAACTACAAAAGAAGACCCACTATTATATAGCTCGTGATCTTTTCGCATTTTTACTACTCATAGTTAATTCACGTATAATCGGTATTCGGCTTCTTACGGTAACATATACTCCGTTTGGATAACCCACAGATCACCACCTTCAGCTCACGTGTATTGACAGGCGCACTGTCTCCTCTTGGCACAACTTGCGCCAAATTTCTTATTCGCTCTGAAGTTGATGCGGATGTGTTTTACGCAGGCCCGTTTTCAACCCTCTGACACATATTTTGTCTATAGTGACGCAAGCGCTTCTACAACTGGGACAAGAAATTTATAATAATAATAATAATACGTGGGACATTGCATACAGCGGCATCTAGTCCCAAACTAAGCAAAGCTTATATTATGGATACCAGATAACTGATATACATACTTAAATATGCTTTATAATATATACATAGATATTTTACATACGGAACAAATAGAAATGTTCACACACACAAATATTTGTCCTGGGCGGGAATCGAACCCACGACCCTTGACTCCACAGTTAGGGTCTCCAACCACTCGGCCGATCGGTCACCCAAAATTGGTTGAGCTGTACTGTCCTTACATTGCTCATTCGCTTCAATCGTTTGTGTGAATAATTTCACGCAGGCTCGTTGGTTTACAAATTAACCGTTTTTCAAGATCTCGTCCATTCTGTTGACATATCTTTTTCTGAAGCACTTCTACCATTACAATATCTGATCCATATTTCTTTCAATAACAATTACGCTTATTTAAATATTTTCAGTGTTATATAACAATAAAGACGAGAATTTCTATCTGCATAGAAAGTTTAATAAAAGCCCACACATTTATCGACTATAAACCGTCTATTGTGTGAGACTCATAATTCGAGAGTGCAATGCAATCTTAGTACATTTCGATACAAGACTTGCGGTTTCGAATAACCTTTTATACTATGTATAAAGATAATTTCATTTAATGACATTATCATGTACCAGCTGCGCCCGCGGCTCCGCCTGGCGGTAATCGTGTTAAATAGGTACATAAATTTTAAACAATATGGACAATATATTTGAAATTATTTGCTGTGACTAAATCAACTCAGGCGTTTATTTTTTTCTAGAACTTTTGCTCATAATAATTATCGGTAAATATAGAATATGCCTCAAGTATCGTATTGACGCATTTGTATGAAAATTAATTTAGCCGGTTCCTTTTAGATATGTTTTCTAATGTTTGAAAATTGATTTGCTTTTGGTTTTGCTTGCAATTATTATTCAATTAGGTGTTTTTTTTTATTGCTCTGAGTAGACGTACTATCCGCCGAACTTAAACAGGACGAGATGATGTCAAACACAGAACGTGTTATCAACTTCTCATAAAATCGAAACCGTAATCGAACGCTCGAAGAAACAAAAATGAAACTAGGTATGTACAATTCGCGCCACCGATGTAAAAGACCAACAGCTGTACACACTCGCCGATCGCAGGCGAGATCATAATTAAAAAATGCCAGAGGCAGCGCTATGCGGATAAAAGAGAAGTGTACAGCCGGCGACCCTACACATTGGTGGCGCGTATTGTAACCAACTGAAATATTGATATTTTATTTTTCTGGGTACTTCAATGTTTTTGTTATTTTTAAAAATAGTATTTCAAAACGTGGCATACCTTAAGTTATGAAAATAACATTACAATAAAGATAAGTCATCTATACAATAAACTCATTGCATTTGGGTGCACGTAAGCCAACCTACATGGTATTTCTATCTCATTCTGATTTCACTCCGTCTTTTAATGCTGAAGACCGTGACCTCCATCACTCGTTCTTTGCCAGGATTACGCTCCACCAGGCTATGCTGTCTTGTTCTGTGATAGCAGATTACCAAACCTATTGATTAACTCATACTTTAATTTTTCTGTAACTATAAACAGTTACTCTTATCAATTAGTTACTTGGCATGAAGTCAGCTACACGTGTGTTTACGAATTCCGCAATTGATCAGTAAATTATTTTACCTGCTTTCCTGGAGGATCCAAGAAGGAGGGAGGGGAGGAATAAAAACGATGATAAAAATTCGGTTTGACAATCCTTTAGACATAAAAAATCATGATTCTGATTTATTTTTTATTTGAGTTTATGGTTTTTTATTGGATACTAAGTACATATCAGTATAACTGTGAAAATCGTTTTACTACTATGTCCGGCTCGAAATGTTGTTTTAGTCATGACACAGTCAGATACTATTTGTTATGTATTTAGGTTCTAATTATTTTATTTTACTAGTTTTATTACGTATTTATTTCGAATTTTGCCGGTTCATCTCCTTCTAGTTTTCCCAACCGGTGCCTAATCTATTGATTTTGACTTTCAATAAGTGTGTGTAAATAAAAATGAAATTTAAAAAAATTCAAAAAAATTAAACATATATCGTATGCAAATAGAAAATACTTATTGATATTAAACTTTAGTTCTGCAAATAATTGCAAAAATTTATATTCAATACATAGTGGTCATTAGAATAGGCTTGCGTTAGAAATGTACGTTGTTATGTCGGCTTGTGTACAACGCGAGGCACTATTGCCTGCGGTTTACGGCCGTACCTACTACTAGCGTGTGGCCTGAGTGCGAACGGTAAAACGGGCGATTTTTAGTTCCATATTTGAACACACCGCTTCTCAAAACGGAAGCCAGAACTTTTTACCGAGCGCTGACATGAACAAAGGAAAGGTTTCTAATCAGAATGGTCGATAAGAAAATGACAGTCAGAAAAACAAGTTTTATTTAGAAAGATGGTTTACTAGGGATGGTTCTTCGCTACATTTATATCTGTATGCGTGTGTGTGCTTGTCTACGGCATCGTAGCTCCAAAATGGTTGAAGCCATCTCAATTAAGTTTTTCTTTGAGTGTCTTTGAGTTTGTTGTTTGAAGGCTAATTTAACCCCTCGTACCTTTACGTGACCGTCGCATAAATACACACGGTTGTGGTACAGATGCTGTACACGCCCTAAGGGTTAACATAGGTGGTAAATACTTTAAATAGTTTAAAAAATCATTAAAGTTTATAGTCAAGTTAAAATAGTTTTGAATAAAATCAAATTTAAAATTCAAGATACTGAAATAATACAGGATTATTTATTTTCAAATTATTTTTGATCCTTAAAGGTGTCGGAGACCGGTAAGTTAATTTATACCTTAGCAGCTAAATTTTGTTGTGATGCAATAAAACATAATAAAAGGTTAGAACTAACGTAGTAAGCTTACTTAGCGGTTTCCGACGCTAAAGATTAAAAATCGTTTGAAAATTAATAGATCTGTATTATTTCGGAATTTTTAAATGTAACTTTTTAAGCTTTTAGTATTATTTCTTATTTCTAATTTAATATGTGAACTCTGAAATAATATAGATATTTCATTATTTTAAATTCTAAAACTATATTCTTTGCTTGACGTCAGTCCCGTCGTTATTTTTACAATGTTACCTTTACTTAAGCACATCAATGTTAAGAATATAGCCTTTGCAGCGACTCGTTTCCGCAAAAGCTACACTCATCGCTTCCACTCAGAACATACTATGTGAGCTGTATTGGAAAATTGGCTAAATTATTGAGTGCCTTTGTAGCGGTTCACAGCGTGGGAAAACGGCTGGGATTTTCACGGAAAAGCGCTACTGCGGTTAGTATGAAACCAGTAAAACATATGCTTAAGCAATGTGAGGCGAATCCATGATAGGCGTAGAATATATTACCAGAATCACTACATGTAAATTAAAATAAACATTTTAGTAAACATAAAAGAGTACGTGTTTTATCTGTAGTTTAGTGCGTTATAATTCTAAGCGTGTTGTCAGAATTGACTTTTGTTATAATACAATAGTTACATGAAAATCATGACGTATTACAGGCCTACCAGTGTTCACAACGTCTTTACTGTCATATAATACTGAAAATATTGAAATAAGTATGTAAATTTTATTGAAAGAAACATGGATCAGATATATGTAATAAGATATATGTGCCCCAGAGAAAGATATGTCAACAGAATGGAGGAGATCTTGAAGAACGGTTAATTTGTAAACCAACGAGCCTGCGTGAAACGATTCATGCAAACGGTTGAAGCGAAAGAGCAATGTAAGGACAATACAGCTCGAACTAAATTTGACTGACCGATCGACCGAGTGGTCAGAGAGTCTAACTGCAGAGAACTGCTCAGCCAAGGGTCGCGGGTTCAATTCCCGCCCGGGACAAATATTTGTTTGTGTACATGAACATGTCTATTTGTTCCGTGTCTGGGTGTGAAATATGTATATATTTAAAAAAAGAATATTTAAGTATGTATATCAGTTCTCTAGTAACCCATAACAAAACCATAATACTTGCTTACTTTGGGACTAGATGGCGCTGTGTGAGGTGTCCCATGTATTATTATTATACTAAAGCAAGAACTAATATGGCTTAAATCAAAACAGATTTGTTAGTCTGTGCACCGAAAATCATGTACGCGAATAGGTAATTGTTTTTGACTTTAGAGAGCGTCTATAATCTTAAATTATCAATATGGTTTGAGAGTTTATTTTTGATGGAACTTGACTAACTTTAACTTCAGTAATAATAATAATAATAAAGGAAAAAGATGTTTTTTAATTTTGATAACTTCTTCGTCGCCTTTGTTTGCGGTAGAGGTTACCTCCAGTCTTTCAAAATCATCTGTACGCCGACTTTAAAGTTTACCACTACATCTATCTTCAAAAATCATCAAATCTATGTTGATGTTGTTCATATCAGCTCTATTTTCATATAGTCACCTGCATTTGTAGTACTAACATTTTTCTAGATTAATTTTTTTAATTAATTAAATTAAAATTTTTAAAAAAATTTGGAACAATAGTGTAACACAAATATCCTTAAGGAGAATAGAAGACTCGGTAATGCATGGAGTTCTCACGATCTGTATGCAAGAATTCAGAACGCGCGGTCGCACGCGATTCTAGTGCCATGTTCTAGTATTTAAATTATTAAAACATAATCTATTCATTAAATATACATAGAATTAATCTTAATTTATCTCAAAAGACAAGTTTATTTATAGTGTACACTTTTCATATTCAAATATTCCAGTTTATATTAAAAAGATTCGTAGATCTTTTCATCAAGATCAAGATTAGTATATTAGTGCATAGCTGAAATTATTGTGTTAGTTGCCCTAAGTAACAAATTATTAAAGCTTGAGTTTTGTCAAAATATATTTTTACACAAAAATAAGTAATAATTAACTACAATTTATAGTAAATTACAATAGTTAATTGTAAAGACAGCTACATACATTAGGACAAGCATTATGCCTATAACCGTGCAAGCGAACCCGGAAAATATTGAATTTCGTGTGTATGCTACACATGTAACGGCCTGTTTGTAGTTTGTGCATAGATGTCAGGCTGTCGCAGTTGCAATTGGTGGCGTTTAGGTGGCGACTAGGCTGCCACACACGTTCGGTTTTGCCTGCACACTCGAACCCCGCAGCCAGGATTATAATAATGTACCAATATTAGTATTGGTAACTGTAAAGTTTCTTGACAGTTAACAGACATTGTGCATACACATCTTAATGTGTATGGACGCTTTATTAATAACATATCCCATGAAATTACTGTAAGGTTTCGTGTTTATCTGATTACGTAGAAGAACTAATAGTGTGTGTACATATTATATACATTCATTTTATATTCCAAAATTTTACAGGAAAATTTTATCCATCTGCCCTTTTTATACCCCACTGGTTTAGGCCTCCCCTCAAGATGAAGGGCTTGGAGCTTAAATCCATCACGCTGCTCCACTGCGGGTTAGCGGATTGTAACGACCGCCATCTATTTACAGCAACCGGGACCGACTGCTTAACGTCCTCTCTGAGGCACGGAGTACACGCCCGAATTCGAACCACAGCCACATGGTCTTATAGATTTGACACAGGTTCGCTGCGTTTGGGCTATCACGACACTTTTATCAATTTTTTTATCATTACTTCTCATATTTTTTCTTTGCTTAGGTATTATCTTAATGACTCCAATAATGAAAAAATATGTAGGTAGGTCAAATTCTCACTTTAAAATATTTTTCTTCGTCTAGAGGAGTATCCCCGCTGGAGGCCGCCGACCGACGCAATGGTCAGTTTCCAACGCATTTCCACGGTAATATAAGATTGTGGCGCCGTAAATAAAAAAAAAATGCTAAAACTAACAATAACTCCGAACGAAAAACAACGTCCGAGTCATGACTTTTTTCCGTTAATTGTTTTGAACATGGACCTTCATATACAGCAAAATATTATGCCCAACTGCTAAGTCATGGAGGCAATAAAAAAACCGAATGTTTATATTAATCGTGTAATTAATAACTCGAAAATTGACAGTCCCTAACATGAGTCCTTCACACCGGGTCAAGATTGAAATTGGACCTTCTTGAAAGAAGCCGTCCGTTTAGGAGTTGAGGTTCTATTTCAAAACCACGCTACATAGATTTCGTAGAAGGTTGTACGTAAGTAGTTAGAACGATTTGCGCTGCCTGATTTTTTCTATTACTAAGCGGCGCCAATTTCAATTCAGGTGTAAGTAAATTTCGAATTTACATGACTTAATAATATTTCCTGCAGTTTTTTTTTAACATTTTTGTGGTTGTAAAACGAAAAAAAACAGTATAATGATTTACCACGTAAATAAATAAAAAAATATCTGAAAAACAATTTATTATTTAAAAAATATATTTGTATAATTTTTTACAGATATTTGAGTTGCTACTTGCGCCTCCAATAAAAGTTTAATTTAGTAGCCCATTTACGATATTTGTCGCATACGGTATTATATCGAATATGAAAAGAAATAGCCGCCTTTTTTTGTTCGCACATTTAGCGTTATGTCACGTTGCGCCTCGTTAAAATGCATATAATATATTATCGATCACAAGCATTCCTTATTATATGCAAACTAATAAATAAATCTTCGTGAATGTATTCGATTCGATTTGTGTTAAATTATGATCGATTTCGATAGACGATAATGATTAACGATACCATTAAAATTTTTGGTTTATTTTATCTTAATCAATTAAGAGATTGATTAAGAGATTAGTGTTTTCCGACCTAGAATATATCAAAATTTTAAGTCTGAAAAGCCAGAAGAGAAAGAAAGCAATAGGTATTTGTTTGCACATTTTGAGGCAAATTATTTATTTTTATTTATTTGTATACAAAACTGCAAACAATATCGCATGACAGGTGATATTGCTGTCGAGTGGTGTACACCGATCTTTTTTTTTTGTTTCTCGGAAGCGGAGAATCTTATCCCAGAAAACACAGGCAGCGCGACGATCTGCGGGTAGTGGGGGGCTGAAACCCCCAAAACTCCTCTACTTGACTTCTTAATGTTAGCACGGTGGCTTTCACAGCGTTAACGGGCGCTTTGGGGCGAGCGAGAAGCTCGAACCATGCGAAATGTAAAATTAGACTGAAACCGCGTCAAAAAACGCCAAGCAAATTAACTGTCTTGGACGGCGGGTGATGGAGGAGATGGGCCAGCAGGGCTGTAATGCAGAACGCGCGCGCCTGGTCTGCGTTTACGTCTGGATCGGTTTCTGTAAGAGGATCGTGAAAACTTTTCAATTTACGCATGCTTTACGCACGATGAATAACGAGTATATTTATAAAACACTGTTCTAATGAAATCTTTCGATAACTACGTAATTTCGTATACGACACCATATTGCATGATTCAAAAACAGGACCCCTGTACCTAAAACTGTATGAACTGGCTACCTATAGATCTTCGGCCGAGGCCATTTTTCTAATGTTTTGTATCGAGTCTAGTGATATTACACGGCACATTTGTAGAGCCTCAGCAAATGTTATTTCTCTCCGTTTAAGACGATTTAGGAAGTCTCTGACTCCTACTACAAGAATAGAAACATGAATTCGAAATAATTGAATTATTTTGTTCTCTCCAAGAAATTGAGACTACATGTCGTTTGTTCTGACCATAGCTTCCTCCAAAACCTACGTATGTATATATTATGTTTGCTGAATTTTAGCTGCTACCAATAGCCACAAGGTGAAATCAAATGCGATTTTTCACTTCAGATGGCATTTTCGAGATGATCATAACTTCCCAAATCTTCGAAAACGGGCAGAAAGACGAGTACATTTGATAAAAGGAAGGATTTTTAATTCTGCTAGATTTACACCAAAAAACAGCTCTCGGTCGACAGTTCGTAACAAACCGTATTCGTACTCAAAAGTGTATTAACGCTCACGGAGAATATTTTGAGAAACAATAAATTAATTTTTTGACTATTTATTAATTGTAGTTTTTATAATTTTACCTTAAAATTAAATTATAAAAACTATTTAGTTGTTAAATGCCTTAAAAAATATTAAAGACAATTTTAATCATCTTCAATATTTTGTATTTTTATAGCTAATATATGAGGTTGATTTTCATTTTAAAATATTTAGTTTGTTTCCTATTAATTTGTTTTATTACCGCGCCGTGTACCTATCGACCACATACGAGTACACTTTTCAAAAGTTTTCCCAAGTTTAGTCGAATAAACATAGTTTCGTTTTATTTCAATAAGAAAACAAACCCCTCACTCTGGGGGAGGCCTAAGCCGCTGCAGTGGGGTATAATGGGCTGATGGAATGGATGGAATGAAAGAAAACATCTAAGTGTCTATTTTATTAGTGATTCTCAAAAGAACCATCATTTATAAACTTGGTACCATGCATCCGAAAATACTGGGTTTTAGTACTTTTTTTAATACATTTTATTTTATGTAAGATTATATAAAACTGATTTTTGGTATATTTCTAATTTTATTTTGTACTTGTTTTTCAATAGGGAATATCATTTGCAGTGCTTGAGCCAATTTCGCATGAATAAGTGTACAGATTTCATCTTCTTTAAATACATCATGGTTGCCGATAAACTGCTTGACAGACACTGGTACAGTTCTTGGCCAAGATATATGCTAACATCAGATATGTTCATAGTTAACCAGCTAATCGCAGATACACCTGGAACAAGGAAAAATTTGAATTACATAAATGTGATAAAATGATTTAATTTAATAAGGGTTAATGTTTTGTAGTAAATAAATCCACCACAATCCACAATAACAAAAAACATATTATGGTTTAAATATAGAAGTTATATATTAACGACCGCTTAGCCTAGTGAGTAGCGACCCTGCCTACGAAGCTGGAGGTCCCGGATTCGAATCCAAGGTCGGGTCAGTACTTATATGATGAATATTGATAGTGGTACGGCGTCTTGGTTGTTATATGTGTATGTTGTGTTCGCTTGGTACCCAAAACACAAGCCAATGCTTAGTTTGGGGCCTAGACATTGTTGCGATGCATACGTTATCAAAAAAAAATTGTTGCTATATTTTCACAATACATTTCTTTCATTTATATGAAACGGTTCGGGTAGTGCAAACGAAAATTTCACTTATAAACGGTAATTTTTTCGACTTCCTTAACAAATATAAAATCATGTAAGTATTAAATATTCAAATAAACCGTCCCCGAGAATCAGTTGATCCAATGGTGAGATGATGACTATTGAGATAAAATCCGTTCAAAACTTTTGGAGATTTACACATACAGACAGACAAGCGACGGTTTAGCCTAAAATTTTATATTTGTGCTGATATTCATTAAAATTAAAAGAAATACGATTCTAGAATAACCTTTGAAAATACGAATTTTTTATACTTATTTTGCCAGATATTTATAAAAATTCATCTGCTGTTAGAATTGTTCTTGTGACGTCATCTGAGCGTTTGAGCTTATTACGCTGCTTTGCACAGTAAAAAATGAAAGCTTAAACTAAATAAAAAATAGTTAGGTAAGCTCACAATGTCAAATGAAATTGTAATCCTCAAAAATCAATAAAAATATTATGACTAAGCAGTGTAAGATAATGCAAATAGTAAACATCTGTACAGGTGACGTCACAGGGACATTTCATCAATATTTTTTTGGAAAAAATAACTAAGAAAACTACAGACTTATCATTTTTTTTTTAATTTTAAGAGAAAGGTCTATGGATATATTGGTTTTTTTGGACCAAAAAAATAAAAAAAACTATGTGTTAAATATATTAACCTAAGCCCGTTGAGTTAATAAGTTTAGCTACCTGTTGATAATATATTGAGCTTCTATATAATAATAATACCTGGGACATTCAACACGGCGCCATCTAGTCCCAAACTAAGTAATGTTTATATACCTCCTACCTTTGAACTATTCGAACATCATGACCACTGCTTTGAATTCTAATTGATTCTAGTAGTCAAAATTTATCCCCGAACGCGAAGCTGGTAGTCTCAAAATGTAACTGGACATTATTCAACCGAAATTTTAATATAGCCATGTTACGTCGAATGTCAAGAATTCGCTTTAAACTGTTTGTTTAATAAATCGGTGTATTATTATACGTCACGAGTAGCATCAAATTGTATGCAGACATAGATGTGACAAATGGGAAATATTGTAATAGGTAATTTATGCATTCTGCCGCTTTTCTGACAAATTACCTTGTTTTAGTTTGTTCAAATGAATAATATAGTATCCGCATTATAATTAGATATCACATTGAATTAAACTCGAGTTAATATCATCGACTTGTATTAATGATCTTTTAAAAATATACATAAAAAAATAGTTTTGGTAAAACAACAACGAAGCAATCCAACAACCCGAATGGCATCCAAGTTGTACACAACCCTTAGAATCGTTGTACGACTGCTGTGCGACTCCAATAGGGCCTAAAGTACGACGTCTTTGTCATTCGTTTGTTTAAAAAAAATTAAACTTTAGATTAATTCTCAAAAGTCGGTTACGACCTATGATTCACAGGTAACCCACAAAATAATGAAAAATAAAACCCAAAACCCAGTTTTCGATCTAACTTCTGATTTTTTGAAAAAAAAACATGATTTTCGTAGATAGCTTTGAAGTGTGCATATTGAAGGGTTCAAACGTTCTAGCGTTTTCCAAAACAGTGCGATTGGATTCAATAGGACGTGGCCTGTTTTCGAGCGCTCCTTTATTTTGTAAAACGAACCTAGTGACAGAGCAATACGTGTACGTAAAAACATTATAGTGCAAGTAGTAAATCAGTTAAATGTTATTTACTTGACAGATTCGATCAGAGCAAGTCTACGAAGGGCGCGAGCAAGCTTCGCAGGGACTTAATAAATGCGGAGATCGCGAACTTGCGCGACCTTCTGCCGCTGCCGCCGTCTACGCGCCAGCGACTCTCGCAGCTGCAGCTCATGGCGCTCGTCTGCGTATACGTCAGGAAGTCAAATTATTTCCAACAAGGTATTTTATGTTTCTATTTCTAAAGGACCAAAATCTTAAAAATTCTGAAAACTTGTACATGCTGTATTTTCATTGGGGAATCAATTTAGGGACTATTTAGGTGACATTGGCAAGGGTTTGGGCCATGAATGTGTACGAAATTGTTAAATGTTAATATATCTAAAAAATTTTATATGTTTTGTGCTAAAAACTTTTTTTTACCCTTGTGGTGGGAAGGCGAATTAAACTCTACAGTTTCCGCGGGAGTATGTGAGAGTTGCACCCACTAAACAACCGCCTGAAGCAGAATAAGGACGCGTGTCGTTAACCCGAAAGCTCCAACGACTTGCTAAAAACTATAGTGATTAATCAGGGGTGAGATAAATTTGAAGAGCGTAAAAGAAAAGGATAGAAACAAAATAACAGGTGAGAAAAGGCAAACGAAATGAAAGTGGTAATAAACTTTTATAAAAAGTATAATCTAATATAATTCGTATTAAAGTCGGAACAATACAAACACGTAGTCCACTCGGATGAAACTCGACTCCGCACTTGGTTTTGTATTTTACCTTTATAATCTAAAATTACATAGGAAAACTGACCTAAGATGTCATCTCAAATCTCTGCTTCAACTCAAACGCTATATTTGTAAACTTTTTATTTCTAAATAGGAAAAAAATTGTCATCATCATCATCAGCCCATTTTAGTCCACCGCAGGGGCTTAGGCCTCCCCTAGGGTAAGGAGGGGGTTTGGAGCGTAAATACACCACGCTACTCCACTGCGGGTTAGGGATTGTAACGACCGCCTTCTATTCACAGCGTCCGGGACCGACTGCTTAATGTGCTCTCCGAGGCGCGGAGTCAGTGATAGTTAATGTACTTAAGTCAGAAAAACTCATTGGTACACGCCCGGATTCGAACCATGGCCCTATGGCCTTATAAATTTGAAAACATTTGTCATGTCCGTAGTAAATAGGGCGGACACATCCCCACGTCAAAAAAAAAACCAAGAGTATCGATTAGCTCTAGCTCGAGGCAAGGAAACAACTACAGTTTATTGCACAGTACAATATTGCTGTTAATTACAAAATAGTAAGAAATATTCCAAGAACGACGTCCTTAAAAGGTCACACAGTGGATCGAAACCTAAAATTACAAACACAGGGGCATAATTGAGCGAACCGTAAAGACGGTTCGTCCACTAGTTCTCAGGGTGGTATGCAAAAATTGCACTGTGCGTGCGGGAGCCTGCTCATTGCCGTAATTTCAGCGTTTAGTCCGTCTGCAGGGAGCGTGCGAAACTGATCTGGAGCGTTTCGTGTTACGTAACATTTGTGTGCTTTATGTATACAAAGCGATTTTAGTAATTGCATATAGAGAAATTTCTGAAAAAAAAACACAAATTTTTTTATTTTATTACAAATTTTAAAATATTTCTGAAATACCTTTTTTTTAAGTTGTTCATTTCTATGAAGAATAAAAATTTTTGTAAATTATTTATTTCTTTTACATATGGACGAAGAATAAAATAACACAATGAAACGTATCACATTTTACCTCATTATAAAACTAGGAAATAAATCGACTGACCGGTTGGCCGAGTGGTTAGTGTCCCTAACTGCGGAACCAAGGATCGTGGGTTCGATTCCCCCCCCGGGACAAATATTTGTGTTCATGAACATGTATATTTGTTCCGTGTCTGGGTGTAAAAGTATCTATATATGTATTTATTATATAAAAAAGGAATATTTAAGTATGTAAGATCAGTTGTCTAGTACCCCACAATACAAGCATAATACTTGCTTATTTTGAAACTAGATGGCGCTGTGTAGGATGTCCCAAATATTATTATTAAATTATAGATAAAATACACTGAATAACTATTCACAATGGTTCGTAAGTACTATCGTACATTCGACTAGTAATTTTAAATGTTCTGGTATTGAAAACTAAACGCGAAAAGCGTTTAAAGCAAGGAAACATAGGCTTACACGAAACAAAAGTATTCTCCCACGACTTTTTTGGAAAGGTAAACGGACAACGAAACGATAGAGTCCTTTTATCGAATGATTATGGACTTTCGGTAACGCAAGACATTAGGGTAAAAAACGCTGCCGAACATTGGAAGCTAAATATAAACGCAGCGGAAATCCCGTTGCACAAAATAATAGTTAAAATCTGAAAAAAAACGAAATATTTTTTTTATTTTTTAGTCATATTTAGTTCGAAGTAAAATAAAGAATAAAGGTATTTTAGAAATGATATTGTGTGTTTATAAATTTTAGTTAACTTTGTGTTGTGGTTCGGAAGTTGTGAATTCCTGAATAAGCTTTTATCCAATAGATATACTATGAAGACGAATTTCGTTGATTCGTTTTTGAGATGTCAATCAATGCAATTGGTTTAACACCATTGTCACGAATCTCTTGTGTCATAAATATATGCCCTTGTCGTATGAAAATAAGGATAATAATTCGTGGAATATATATAAAATATTATGAAATTAAAAATTATTTAATGTCTTCATTTCCCTACATGCTATTTACAACATAATATGCTATTTAGTCAACGATTAGCTTCAAAAAACCAATTCGGCTGACAGAAATCAAGGAGCCGAATTACGTTTCATGTGAAACCAGTTTCGTACAACATCGAGAGGCAGGCGTGACGCGGGTTCGATTCCCTGCAGGCGCTATTAGTCCATAACCGCCGGTAGCGGGCGGACGATCGCTAATTTTCTCTAATTTTCCTATCAAAGTCGAATCAAGTTGTTTTTTTGCCGGTAGCGTTGTAACTGTAAGGATGGGGCGTGGGAACTCTGTCTGATGATTCACTTTGTTTTGCGTGTCGTCGTTTCGAAGGACTTTTAAGTGGTTATCATGTCTGCTATACAAACTTCGGACTTTGAGTCGAAGGCTTATTGAGATATGAAAAGATTAATAATATTACTAATTATATAACAATACGTGGGACATCGCACACAACGCCATCTAGTCTCAAATTAAGCAAATATTATGCTTATATTATGGGGGACTAGAGAATTGGTATACATACTTAAATATTTTTTTAATGATATATACATAGAGGGTGAGATTTTAGTCACCGGCCAAAATTTTTCTAGATGTTAGGTATCACCAATAGACCTCATTGCGTAAATAAAAAATATAGGTTACATTTTCTTAATAAATTATTTTATCTACAGTGTTATTTTATAACGTTTGGTTGCCTTCTTAACGCTATAGTAAACGTACGCGCCAGAGGCCTTGAAATGGAATGGGGCGGCGGGCATGAATGGTGACTAGAGTTATTGGTTTTTTCGGGATAGGTTTGTGTAGTCATATTTCAACATTTTTTTATAGAACGATACTGAAAGGAAATAAGATGGATATCGTTTTTTTACCAAAAATCATTATATCAAAATTTGGCTGGTCATTAAAACCTCACCTGTATATAGATACTTTTTTTGCACCCAGACACGAACAAATAGACATGTTCATGCACACAAATATTTGTCCCGAGCGGGAATCGAACTCGCAACCCTTGGCTTCGCAGTTAGGGTCTGTAAACACGCGACCGATCGGTCGACTAGTGAATATAGGTGCGTGACATATTAGCTGACGACAGAGTTATAGCTGAAGAAAAGTATTTTTGGGTTCTCTGTTATCATGCCTTGCGTATAATTTGTAAGAAGAAATAAATTAATCTCATTCATTAATTAATTAATTCATTCATTAATTAAGCTCATTAAGCCTAAAAATAATTTTAATTATAAATTTACAATCGCATAATACAATACACTTCTATAACTACATTATTAAAAAAAACCTAACGATCAAATCAATTCGCTTTTAGTATTAGTAAGTCACAGTATAGATTTTTATATTTATGAAAACAGTATAATTATTTATTGTATAAATCCGCAGTAAATATTAAATTACAGTTACAGTACAATTACTACAATGAAAATTAATATAGCTATAACATTCAGAAAAAGCAATTATAAATATATATATATATCACTTCAGTAAAGTATTAATGGTGGCGGGAATCCACTAAACGCAAGTAACGAGAGGCCCGTGAACGAGAGCTTGAATTCACCACGCTGCTCCAAAGCGGGTTGGTGGATTGTAACGATTGCCATCTACTGACAGCAATCGGGACCGACTGCTTAACGTGCTCTTCGAGTCAATGATAGTTTAATGTACTTAAGTCAAAAAAAAACTCATTGATACACGCCCGGATTCGAACCACGGCCACGTGGCCTTAAGATTTGAAACATGTTCCCCGGCCAATGTTCAGTAGTGGACGAAGCCAGTTTGGAACGAAAAAAACCTAGTTCCTACTGATATTTATACTGTGACAGCTAGCTAAAGGGCAGCACGTGTCAAGTGAGCGACGCGAATAGAGCCACGTATCAGTATAATATATTCAACGCTTGTTAATGTTAATACCTACTATGAAAAGCTGCAGCGCGATTGGATCAACCACATTCACGGGCTTAATTAGTTATCGATGAGGTTTTATGATAATACATAGCAATAAAATATAGAGACTGCGTAATTATATAGTGCCATATTTATATTCATGATTTAACGCTACGAAACTGATTTGCATGTTTTATGGGTACTTATATATTATGCCATATCTTGATATATCGGATACTTTACGGATGTGAACGGATCCAATGACGTAGTTTTATGTTTTAGTCGCAAGAAGTGTCTATTTCTTTCGTAAATTTTCCAGCCTTTTCCGATATCTGTTATGAATTTTTAAAAACCCGCAGCTGAAGCTGCGCTGAATTTAAAACTGAATCCTTACATAACTATGAAATTGATATGCCAGTGAATGATACAAGTTTAGAAGCGTTCCATGAATCGAAGCAATGAAATTGATTGGCCCCACAACTATAATGAAATAATGATAATAATAATATTTGGGACATCCCACGCAGCACCATCTAGTCCCAAAGTAAGCAAATATTATGCTTGCGTCATGGGGTACTAGACAACTGTTATACATACTTATTTTTTTAATATGTACATAAATAGATACTTTTACACCAAACACGGCACAAATAAACATGTTCATGCACACATACATTTGTCCCGGGCGGGAATCGAACCCGCTTCCCTTGGCTCCAGAGTTAGGGTCTCTAACCAGTCGGCTAACCTGTCACTTAACAACTGTTAAACTAAAATGATAAACCCATATAGTAAATTAATTTGACAGCAGCGTTTAGTTTTAATAGTGAACTTAGAAGAAATGTCAGATCACAGTATCGAAGTGACATATCGCATTTCCGGGAGGTTGAAACCGGTGTACGAGGATTTCTCGGGGGTGAAAAGCACCGCGCGGGGACCTTACGCACTGAAATTCGAACTAAAACTCCCCATCATACACCGGCTAGCTATAGTATGAGTGGTTAGACGGTAAACGCAGAAGAGGGCTTCTAGTCAATTCGTATTTTTATGGGTAAATAAGTTGCTACAAAAGATTAATTTGTTTTATTTTTCAAAATGAAAATTGAATAGGACGCTTAAATAAATAAGCATTTTCTCATAAGCAATTAACTTTCTATCAACAGTTGCGTACGTAAATTTATAACAATTGCGTTATTTGTCATGTAATTTGTCAAACTGACGGCTAAAGGAAAAATGGTAAAACGGGTGTCAACGGGTTTTCTTGGAGCCAATTTGAGCCACATGAAATCTGATAGCAACCGCATTAGTGTGTCGTGATAGCCCAGAACACAACGAACCTGTCTCAAATTTATAAGGCCATAGGGCCACTGGCAACTGGTTCGAATCCGGGCGTGTACCAATGAGTTTTCTGACTTAAGTACATAACTATCACTGACTCCGTGCCTCGGAGAGCACGTTAAGCAGTCGGTCCCGGACGCTGTCAATAGATGGCGGTCGTTACAATCCCCAACCCGCAGTAGAGTAGCGTGGTGGATTTAAGCTCCAAACCCGCTCTTCACCCTGGGGGAGGCCTAAGCCCCTGCAGTGGGATAAAATGGGCTGATGATGACGAACCGCATTAGTACAAAAAACTATAGTTAATGATACACGTATAAATAATAAAAATAATGTATTCGATATCTTTCAAATACGTTTCAAGTTATTGCCTATGTAACAGACTTATCTTACATTCTAATATGTAACCGTCTACAGTATCAAAATGTATGCCAGACGTTTAATAGCGATTCGACCAATTAAAGTGCAACGTTCTACGTTTTAACTTTGATTTATCAGTTGCTTTTAACATGCACTGATATCTTGTAGTCTGGTCATCCCACGCTCATTTGCAACGCATGCGCTATAAGTTAGAACTAAAAGGTGTGTGAATAAAATTATACGGAAATCTGGAAATAGTTTGTCTAGATAACTACACTGGTGCTGTTGAACAAAATAAATTTTTGTGTGGCTTTGTGTCGTGATAGCCCGAAGCGCAACGAACCTGTCTCAAATTTATAAAGCCATAGAGTCAAGGTTCGAATGTGGGTGTAAACCAATGAGTTTTTCTGACTTAAGTACCTACATAACTATCACTTACTCTGCCTCGGAGAGCACGTTAAGCAGTCGGTCCCGGGCGCTGTCAATAGATAGTAGTCGTTACAATCCCCAACCCGCAGTGGAGCAGCGTGGTGGATTTAAGCTCCAAGCCCCCCCTCATCCTGGAGGAGGCCTAAGCCCCTGCAGTGGGGTAAAAATGGGCTGATGAAGTGAAGAAGTGAAGTGGTTTTTTGGACTTATCTTTTGAAAGGTGTGCTCATAGCACGCTCGTTATACTAAATTAAGTTTTTCACTGAAGTTCCTGGAACAAAACTAGTGATGTGAAAATATCGACAGTCGATATCAAAGAAAAGCGTGTGTGTTATATCCTCATCCTTATGTCAACATATGCCAGTATAATATAAATTCTATAATAAGCTTGCCTCCTACAGAAATGCTTTTTAAAATTAATTTAGGCAAATTTAAGTTTTCTGAGGCGATTTCTAAAATACGTATTAGGTACACAATTGTTGGTGAGGTGAGGTCGCTCTCATATATTTGTAAAACAGTTTAAATAATTCTCTCATTTGCTGATTCATGTGACAGTGTCTGAGGTAACAGTATTACAAATGTAGATATATTGTATTATTTAAATTGAATACAAATTAATATAAAGCCATATTTATAGGAAATCCAACATCTGGGCTTATTGCTTATCCCTTTAGAGGCATTAAATTTGGATATGATGATTGGTGAGTAAAATATTATGAATAACTCAATATAACACTGAAATTAAAGTTTATAAATTTGTAAATATATGTAATCATACAGGGGATTGAAATTATATGTGACAGATCTAAATGAAGCTTTTCTATCGCATATAACTTTTATATTAAATTAACGTAGTTATTGTGGACATTTTGTGGACAGTGGACAAAACGGTTTCATTGCTAGAGTCTCGTTTAATTATCATTATATTTTAGTGTCTACTGAAATATGTTTATTTACATCAGTTTTTTTTTAGCTACTGCAATCTAGTACATGATATATTGAAACTCTTTAATATTGCTCGAAGTTTGGTTAAATGTTGTTTTCGGGTGCGTTCATTAGGTCACTTTGTCATCATTTTGCAAATACACACAAAAAAAAATTTCTTGAGTCAAGAAAACATGTATTCATATATAACGAAAAGAATATTCTCTTAAAATAAGTAAGTATATTTTCGTTGTAACATATTTTTTGTGGGTCTGAAGAAATATTTACTTAAGAAGAATATTCATTTCCTTATAATATATGAAATAATATTTTCTCGGTTTGGAAATTTTTTTTTTCTTTCTAAGAATGAATATTAATTGTATTCAAAAAAGTATCTACTATTAACAGTTCGTTAAAAATTTTAAAGTAATGACCTAATTTTTATCAATTTCGATTATTTAATATTTATTAAATCTGAATTGCATTTTTTCAATTTCTACTTATAAGATTTTTTAAATTCAGTCATCAGGTCATTAAACTTATTTTATTAATATCATATACATTAATGATTTATTTTTTACTCAACAAAATTTCATTACCCATAATTATACACTTGTTCTTCCCAAAATTTTATTGTTTCGAATTTTCTCCATACACTTGAATGAAATACAAGATGCTGAAGGCGTGAAAAATATCTGTTTTTATTCAGTTAGTACTCACACAAAACCTGAAAACACAAATGTAGCTTTTTAATTTACAGCATGGTTGAAATTTCAATTGAAATACTTATATGAAGGATTTAACAAATTGTTATGTATTCAATAGAGGCTTTTAAGGCAATTTTATTACCGTTTCACAATAGGTCAATATTATTCATTTAAGATACTGTATTAACGTACAGCAATACTATTTAACATTAATCATAATACAAAAGTCGAGATATCATTAGAAGGGATGTTGCGAGCTAAACCTAGCACTTAGCGGCCCATTAAATAGATAACTGCCGACAACGTGATGTGATATTTAGGTACATGAGTTATTGTGTACTGAAGTTAGCTTCGTTTATTGATATATTTCCTAGATAATAATATTAATTTCAAATCATATTTTAAACGTAGGCGTTACTTAAATAATCTTCTTTTCGCTGTATATAAATATTAATGGATATTTGTATTATATAAGAAATCGCTAAACTCTAATACTTTTCGTTGGATCATATCATAAAAGTTCGCAAGTTCGCACGTATATATATAATTTAATGGAGATGGTTTTTATGCTATCTATTTTGTTGTGTGTCGCCACAAGATGGCGCTGCTGTATGTCAACTTCTATATTGTTAAACTGATCGTCATAAAAATTAGTACTTAGTATAAATAAGTATTCGAGTATGGAAGACAATTCAGCGCCAACCATTTTATTGTTACTTGTAACCAGACGGCGCTGCAGCATTTCACCGGTTGGCCGAGTGGTTAGAGACCCTAATTGCGGAGCCAAAGGTCGCGAGTTCGAATCCTGCCCGGGACAAATATTTTTGTGCATGAACATGTCTATTTGTTCCGTGTCTAGGTGTCTATATTTATATTGTATATATCATAAAGAATATTTAAGTATATATATCATTTGTCTGGTACCCATAACACAAGCCTTGACTAGTTTGGGACTAGGTGGTGCTATGTGAGATGTAACAGGTATTATTATTATTATATTGTTCAACCGCTCGTCATGAAAATTTACATAATTAATATTTTTATTGACTAAATAATTTATATATTGATATAAAAAGCATTAAAAGTAAAAATTTATTAATTTTAAAATAAACTGGGTTTAGCTATTATGATATAAATAAGCGTGATATAATTTAAGTATGTGGTAAACGTTAAATTTTACTATCCATGTATTAATATTAAGCCGCTTTGGGATAATTTTTTTAAATACAGTATTTAGTAAGTAATATCAATTTCAAAGCAAATAAATGTTTTGATAGATTGGCCATAGAGAATACTTATAAAATAAAAACAACTAAATTTTTTCTACGTTTTGATAAGGCCGTATTTGTTGGCAATAATAGAATGTATCATTAACGATTTATCATTAGACGTAAGTTATAATTACTTTTCTGTTTTGTCTTTATAAATTTGAATAAATCAGCAACAGTTACAGTATTGAATATATTATCAGTTTTGAGTATGGAACAAAACGTATTCAATCCCTGGGGGGTAAGGCCAGTGCGCGGGGATTTCAAGGTGTTCCTAATCTCAAAGTCGTCTAGAGCAGCTGGCGTTGTCTGGCAACTTACGAAAGAAAAAGCCATGTTGGACCGAGCGAACGATAGGATGCCTTTGTGAAACAGCCCATAAAATAACGAATTTTTAACTATGGTCAAAAATGCTTCTGTCAGGCAACCAAACAAATAAAGAAAGTAATAAAATTCACATAGAACCCTAAAAAACCACAGGTATATTGAGGTGGTCACCACTACAGTAGCCAAAATACCAAAATAAACATATATTTCATCATCATCATCATCAGCCCATTTTACCCCACTGCAGGGGCTTAGGCTTCTCCCAGGGTGAGGAGGGGATTTAGAGCTTAAATCCACTACGCTACTCCACTGCGGGTTGGGGATTGTAACGACCGCCATCTATTGACAGCGTCCAGGACCGACTGCTTAACGTGCTCTCCGAGGCATGGAGTCAGTGATAGTTAATGTACTTAAGTCAGAAAAACTCATTGGTACACGCCCGGATTCGAACCATCGCCCTATGGCCTTATAAATTTGAGACAGGTTCGCTGCGCTCTAGGCTATCACGACACATCGACGACACATAACGTATATTTCAATTTAAACATATTTTTATGGGATATGATTAGACATTAAAAATATCTGGATTTATTCCTATATTTGTGTTATAAAATCTTGCTTCTTGCCAAGCTTTAAAAGACGTAGATTTAGGTACTTACTAGAGATGAATTTCAAATTGAAACCTCACCGCGTTCTTGAAAAAAAGGGCCTTGACCGACAGACAGACGGACGGCCAATAAAATTATT
Source organism: Luffia ferchaultella (assembly GCA_949709985.1). Lineage (NCBI taxonomy): Eukaryota > Metazoa > Arthropoda > Insecta > Lepidoptera > Psychidae > Luffia > Luffia ferchaultella. Next base: position 7,032,505 of record OX453262.1, read on the forward strand.
CTACAATGGTAACTTTTTCTTTTGAGCTAGGGAACCATAAAAATGACCTCATATGGTCAAGAAAGGCAATTATATTTATTCAAATAAACAATCAATCAAAAGCAATTATATATTTAAACCTTCTGTCAGTTGTGATGTCCTTGTATTTAGATGCAGCATCAGTCAGCGTTGATATACTGACAGACGACGTCGACAGGTCTCTGACGTGCCATAACCTTTGTGGAAACCATACACATGTACGTATCTACGATATTTATAATATAATCATTAAATAATGTGTTACTACCTGGCGGGTTCCGTGCGACGCCCAGTAAAACACACGGCAATTTCTTTAAATATTTATTTCGCTAACGGTTTACAACGAATCAAATGAATGACAATTAAAGTAAAATTTGGAGAATACAAACACAAAAAACCGGGATACCGGTTCCCGACGTCTTTAAGGAACAAAATCATTTAAAAAATAGAAAATCTGAACCATTAGAGAGTTTTTGAACGTAAATTTTCTTTGTATCAGGGTTTTTTATTTGATTTTTATTTCAAAATTTTTAAGTACACTAGAAAAAAAGTGATATTTTTTTAAACTCTTTTTAAATTGAATCTTTTAAAAACCGCGTTAGAATCAGTCTGTACGTTTATGAGCTACTATTCTATATACGTATATAGACAAAAAGGTAAAAATACAGCTAAAAGCATCCCGATCAAATCAGCTTTCAATTTAAAAATCACATTATAATAACAATAATAATAATAACGTCTAGGCCCCAAACTAAGCATTAGTTTGTGTTTTGGGTACCAAGCGAAGACAACACATACATATAACAACCAAGACCCGGTATCAGTATCAATATCCATCATATAAATACTGACCCGACCTGGGATTCGAACCCGGGACCTCCAGCTTCGTATGCAGCGTTGCTACCCACTAGGCTAAGCGGTCGTCCTTGAAAAAGATTCATCAATTTAGAGAGCTACGACGCCGAAGACAGACACACAGCCAGACAGATAAAAATGTACCTCAGAACAATCCTGTTCAGCTATTAATTTAAAAAAATCTGTCTGTATGTTTGTCACAGACAAACATACAGACAGATAGATATAGATGTAGCTAAGAACCATCCCAAAACAAATAGTTTAGCTATACCAATTCTTCGCAGCTTCCCTTTATTAGAAGACTAGCGACCGCCCGCAGCTTCGCTTGCGTAGACTACACATTCCTGTTTTAGGTAGTATTAACTTTCGAAATGGTTTATACATACTTTTTGCTGAAACTAATATTGGGGACACCCATTCAAACTTTCAATCTTCATTCTCTCCACTCCTTTAGGAAAACCGATACTCCCATACTTTTCACCTCCCGTTTCCCACCCTTAAAATGTGGAAATCCAAAAACCCTGAAAGACATCATTATTTATTTATGTCAAAATTTTTATGTTTCTAACTTTAAAGAACAAAGACTCATACAAAGCCCTTCCGTCCCTCCTTCCTTAAATTTGAAATTTCCAAATATTCCTTTCATAAAAAATTGATACGTTATAAAATAAACCACTGTTCCAAATTTCGGCTTCCTAGACTTAGTAGTTTCGGCTTTATCTACGTTGATAAATTTGAGACAGGTTCGTTGCGCTCTGGGCTGTCACGACATATACGACGAAAATACAACATAGCTATAACGACCGAGCCCCCCTCCTCACCTTGGCTAAGCCCCTGCAGTGGGGTTAATAATGGGCTAATGATAATGATGATGATCTACGTTTATAGATCAGTGAAGGCAAACGACAGACAAACACAAAAAGTAACTGATGTCACTCTTGACAACCTTCTTTCACGTCTGCAAAGTTTCATTAAAATCTGTTGAGCTGTTTTGAAGATTAGCTTGAATAGACACATAGACACATAGACGTAGAGACAAACAGACGGACAAAAAGTAGCGTATGTCACTTTTGACCACCTCCTTTTCATACCCGTGAAATTTCATCAAAGTCGGTTTAACCGTTTTGGAGATTAGCTCGAATAGACAGATGGGCGTACATACGGACATAGAAAAAGTAGTGTATGTCACTTTTGACCACTTCCTTTCCATATCTGTAAAGTTTCATCAAAATCAGTTTAGCCGTTTTGGAGATTTGCTCAAATGGACAGACAGACAGATAGTATTATTTTATACATAAATAGTCTATAGCCTTCCTCAATAAATAGACTATCCAACACAAAAAGAATTTTTCAATTCGAATTAGTAGTTCCTGAGATTTGCGCGTTCAAACAAACAAACAAACTCTTCAGCTTTATAATATTAGTATAGATATAGATTAAACTGTACCACCTTATGTATAAGTATTTCAAAATATTAAATAGAACAATTACATTACAAAATAATATTATTTACTTCATTTTAATTTTTGTTACATAAGCAATAAAGTCGATTTTTCTTAAAAAGTATTTAATTTTTCCTGAAACCGAGCGGGATAGAATATTTCTAAATTTACACAAAATACACAGCTAAGACTTTGGTGGCATGAAAAGCGATGCAAAATGCGATGATTACGGCGTTAGACAAAGATAAAAGATAAAAAAACAGCGTTCCCGTCGCTCACGATAACGATTTGAAAATATTTTCAAATTGAAATATGCGTTTACTTTGGCAGCCGAATCGTATCCGGGGATTCTTCGCACCCCCTGCCCTTCCGTTACCATGACCGCTGCCGTGGCCAGGAATAGAAGGGCCGCCGGAGACTAGGGGCCATTGTTTTGTGTGCTGCATTGGGAAGGTTTGCCAATAATCACCACGCTTGGCAGGCGGGTTAGTGATCGCAGTAAATAGTTTCACAGAGAGATGCTGCTGCCCATCTTCTGCTCACCAGGGTTAGTCGCCTCTTACGACACGCTTCCCGGTGGCGGTGGGAAATTGTATTCTTTGCCGTTCCCACACGGACGGGCATTTACGGGGCATTTTGGCGACGAGTAGCGATGACCACCTCGATACACGTTAATAACTGTTGTGTTTTAGGATCCTATGGGAATTTTATTAGTTTCTCTATATGTCCGGTAGCCTGACAGAATCATTTTCGACCATTGGTTATACGCATATAAAATTCGTAAGTTTGTGGGCTGTTTAACAAAGGCATCCTATCTTTCGCTCGGTCCAGCATGGCCTTTAAGTGTAAGTTGTCACAAACCCGCGACCCTCGGCTACGCAGTTAGGGTTTCAAACCACTTGGCCAATCGGTAGGCCTAATCTGGGTTTATTTAATAATACGGTACAATAAAGTTAATCTAATACAATTCGTTCGACGTTTATCATAGGTTGAAGTATTTTTGACATGTCTCCTTATATAGATGGAATTCTATGGCGCCAATTAATTTTCAAAAGACTTGAAATGAAATTTTAACACATTTGTATGGAAAATCACTCAAGAAGATATAATAAGTTCGCTTTGACTGTAAATTAATTGAAAGGTTACGATTTCAAATCAATTGACAACATTTCAAACTTTCGACCCCTATTTTTTTTATATGTTAATTCAAAAGTAGGAAGAAAAATAACTGAGAAAAAAACTGGCTGCCGGTAGTGGCTGGATGAAAATGGCTGAGGACAGAGAAGTGTAGCGTGCCTTGGGAGAGGCCTATGTCCAGCAGTGGATGAATGTGGGCTGATGGATGGATGGATGGATGGAAGAAAAATAAGGAATCGGAATTTTTTTATATAATTTTTAAGTCGTTTTTGCAAAATAAGTTGCTTGTTCTAACAGGCATATCTGTCAAATGACGTCATTTGTATCTATTTGTGTATAGTTTTTTCATTTGCTGTATACTTACAAAAAAAAAATAACATTTTAACAATAACATCTGGTTGAAGTTTTAAAACCATAATTTTTATATTAAGAAACGTTCAGCTTGGATAATATACAAAATATAAATTACGTCATTATCCTTATTTTTGAATATTGTGTTGTTTTTTCATTATTGAAAATTTTATAAGGTTATATATATATTTCCGACCTACTCCAAAAATCCTAAAAACCGTTTTTCCAGTTTCCTCTGTTAGAAAATATGAAATGTCAATTTGCCAATCAAATATATTTATATTTGATTGGCAAATATATTTTTTTATATATTGGCAAATATATCAAATAAATTCAAATATATTTATATTTGATTGGCACTATACACTGTGCATTGAGTATACATTTGAACGCAAAGCATACTACGCTTTCATAGCATTTCTAATCTATTCCGATTTCTTCGGATATCGGTACAAACACTACATTGCGCAACTCCAAATTAGAGTGCGTACCTAGTTAACGAAACTTAAATATAACTTAACCGGTATCACAAATAACTTTACTTAATGGCGTTACCGTTGCGTTATGAGGCACAACAAAGACAAAATACGATAGTAATAAAGTATATATAGTAAGAATATATATTACAACAAGGCAATAATTCATAGGTTTACTTAGCCAAGGCGAATAAAATACATCCAATACGTTATAAGGCGTGCGGTTCACTTACGTAACCTTGACCCATACAAAGCTACGTATGATTAGTTACACACGCTCGGTCACGAAACGGTCCGAATGGTTTTTCTTGAGAGCGTCCAGCGAAAGTGACTTTATATCTATTGATAGTGACAGTTATTAGTACGAAGGCACTTTCGTTGAATTTGCGATTGTACAGTAATAAATATTGCTAGTGGTTTACCCCGGCTTTGCTCGATAGCGATTTTTAGATTTAAAAATGCTCGCTGTTTAAGTTTGAAACAAATTAATGTTCACTGAATCGATTGTAGTTTGTCATTACGTTGACGTTGGCTCCTGGACTATATTTTAAACGACTTATGCATACTTAATGTTTAAAGGAATTTGAATAGGTGTTTAATTTTATGGAAATTAACGTCGTGTTCTTCAAACGTCCTAGTTGTAAATGGAACCCTTAACATAGGTTAAAATGTAGCGATAATAGATTTTAAATATTTGGAAACATTTTGTTGGTCGTTACAATGTTCTAAACTATATTTTTATTTTCTGTATGTGTAATCCATGTAAACGACTGTTTTTGTTTCCTGAATAAATTAAAAAAAAAAAAGATATGTTGTTGCGGTTTTTTTTTAACAATGAAAATGTTTATCGGATCGTTTTCGTGGGGTAGTGTAATTCGGCTATATTTCAAAATTTTTAATGGTAAACAAAAAACTGTGGTTTCAAAAGATGCAGGAGCTTGTGAGACATTGTATGATACAAAATTTTTTAAATATCGTTCTGTAACTTTTTTTAAAATCAACAATGGTGAAAAAATGACGAAATTTCCCAGCAGATAGATTGTCTACCATTTGAAAAAAGAAATTTTGGAATCGGTCGAAAAGGTAGGTACTGTTCACTTTGGGTTCGCGCTTTAGATGTATGTAACTGTAAGTAAACTTAATAATAATAAAATTAATAATATATTTATTTCGGATTTTATATCCATATAAGCGAAAACAGTTAAACAAAAATTACAAATGTCAACAAAATAAAATAACGAAAAATAAAAATGTCAGTAAATATAAAATAATTTAGATCAATAAAATAAATACTATTAATCACACGAAATATACGAAAAAAATTAATAAATTCAAAATTACAAAATAATAAATGATTAAGGATGGCTAATTGCGAATTATTTCAAAACTAAAATATGTTGCCAAAATCTAATTTCATAGCCATAACTACTTAAGTTCCTTTTAACCCAAGAAACAAACGTACGAGAACGCGCTTGATTCTTATTTCTTAAATTTCCACAATTTTCCTATAAATCTCATCTCAAATTATACATTGATCGACCGCTTAGCCTAGTGGGTAGCTACCCTGCCTACGAAGCTGGAGGTCCCGGGTTTGAATCCCAGGTCGGGTCAGTATTAATATAATGAATATTGATACGGATACCGGGTCTTGGTTGTTATATGTATGTACGTGTTTTCGCTTGGTACCCAAAACACAAGCTAATGCTTAGTTTGGGGCCAAGACTTTGTTGTGATGTATACGTTATTATTATTATTATTATTAAAGTCGTTTTTGATCTACAGTCAAAAACACTGTTATTTATTGAAATTACTATTATGTATAGATATACCATACAAATAATTCGCAATAAATAATAACACCACTAAATAATTTAAAAAAAAAAACTCAATCGTTATCTTTTGATATCTTAATTATATCAAGTTGACACCTATTTTAATTATTCGACGCACGTAGGCTTAAGAAAAATACCCGCGGCGGATTGTTGAAATTAACACCCGAACCCGGGGGCATAACTTGGCAATTTATATAATTAAACCAATTTAACAAACGTTAGGTAGCCAGTCGACACACTACCAATTTATTTCACTTTTTAATTGAGGTTAAATATAATTATTGCTTTATAGGGCAACCTAGCACTTTGCTGCAGACGGAATGACCGAAACTAAATTTTTAAATGGCGTTTATTGTTTATCGAATTAAATGCACGCAAAGCGGTTTTTTTTCTATTATATTTATAATTTGAGAACAAAAAAAAAATTATACTTTGTACCATAAATAATCAATAGCGACTTTGATGTTGTAAGAAGAAAAGCGGGATAAGAAATCGAATTCGTCCTTCGAGGGCTCCGTACTGTCAAGCAACATATTTTTCGTTCCACGCCGGCCGTATGGAACGTAGACATATGTATCAATTTAAAAATTATAATTTTTGTGAGACCTCGTTTATTACCAAACATAATTCTAGGTCAACGGGAAATAAATACCCTGTAGATTTTAATTTATTTGCAAGTGTCAAAATATGAGTTATAAATGATCAAGTATTTTGATTAAACTAACTTCGAAGCTTGTTTTTTTTAAAACTAAAAGGGATCGTAGACTAAGTATTCGATATTGATTTCAACTTGATACCTACCTCCACGCGGCCGGTCGGCGAGTCGGTCTCGGTTGCTGTCAATACATAGTGATCGTTACAATCCGTCAACCCGCATTGGAGCAGCGTGGTGGATTTAAGCTTCAAGCTCCCTTCAGGGTATGTGTACATGCTTTCGCCTTGTATATGACCATTCACTAACAATAAGGAGTTATTGGAAAACGTTCTATAGGCCGCTTTAGGGCAAAGGTTTGCTGATTGGGTTATAACGACCGAGCTTTTAATTACTTCAATAGAGGAATAATGCAGGCCGTTTAATTTCAGAACCAAAGTTATCACATTCGTGCCATAGGATTAGGAAGGGAGACGGGCGGGACTCGCGTATACCCAACGCAATTGGTTACCTAGCGTTGTGTTGTGCCTAGATCTTTGTGTATTACCCGCCACTACTAATTACATGCTTCTGTATGAAAAATGGCCACACAAAAAAAATTGACATAATTATCAGCTTTGAGTAGTTCAGTTTAGTAAGCGTGCGCTTTCTTGTCTACAACATTCTAAGCTCAGTGGTCGTATCGAAGACTCTGTAGAGGAACTAGAGTCATTGGACTGACTGACATATCGTCGTTACAATTACGTGTTACTATCTTTGCGTTTACTCAGCTTTGAAGTGTTAATTTGTATAAAAAAAAACGTTCTGAATGTATTTTGAAAATATTGAATGAATATGTAAAAAAACTTTAAAACATCTATAACAAATCTTAAATTTTCGGTGTTGAAACATCATCCCACAAAGAACCGACGAAGATTTTCTTATGAATAAAGTGAGCCAATTTAATTCTCTCAATCTTCGATGGTAAGTCTAAGAACCGGTCATTTAAGTATAATTCAGAACATAAATTAAATGAATATTTTCACAAACAAAGACCACCAAAAAGCACAAAACTGTCATTATCTAGGTACAGCGACATTGAAATTATTACTGTGTATCGAATTCGCTAACAAGCGCACGGGCACTGCAATTTAATGACCCATTATTTTATGTAGTAAAATTCTATTGTTCCAGAATCATGCGACCTCCGTTTATAGGTATTACACAGCCTTCAATTGTTTTAGAATATTAAAAAAAAAAAATATTACGAAACAAAAAGGTCGAATCGCAATTCGATTGATGATTTCATCAATACATCTCGACGAGGTTTACCGAATCAACGGCCGTCGGGTGTTAAATTATTGATAGATGTGGTATAAAAAATAAGTATGAATTGTAGTTTGAAATGTTAGTATTTAAACACGTGATACGTTGTACTTTAAAGTTTTTATTAAAACCACCACTTTATTTGCTCTATAACAGTGAACTAAAAAAGTTAATATATCTGATATGTTTTTACAGCGTATCCATTTACATACAAATACGTATACTCGATACTTGAGCAAACTTTGATCTTTTTATTAAATGGTATTATTATTATTATTCTTCATTTTCATCAGCCCATTTTTACCCCACTGCAGAGGCTAAGGCCTTCCCCAGGGTGAGGGGGGGCTTGGAGCTTAAATCCACCACGCTGCTCCACTGTGGGTTGGGGATTGTAACGACCGCCATCTATTGCACTGCGTCAGTGATAGTTATGTACTTAAGTCAGAAAAACTCATTGGTACACGCCCGGATTCGAACCATGATCCAATTGCCTTATAAACTTGAGACAGGTTCGTTGCGCTTAAATGTAGGAATGGCTGTATATTATATTAGCTTTTGCCTCAATGATTGAATGTCATTATTGATGTAGACTGACAGCGGTCTGAGAACCTTCTTCCGTTGGACCTTTGTAATGGTACCATTCTGATTCTTTCTTTATTTTTAAAACTTAATAAAGTCTGAGTTAATTAATCGCTGCATTTATTAAACTACGTTACCCAGAACCCTCAACAAATATAAGGCCACGACAACAAACATGCATATGCTCACACCTGGTTCCCATCGGGGTAGGCAGAAACTAGATATTTCCACTTAATGCGATCCTGGCATACCCCTTCCGCCTTATCGATACTCATCACTCTTCTCATACAAGCTCTCCGGATACTCTGGACTTGACCTTTTTCTAGTACGCCCCCAATCTGGTTCCTGTACGTTCGTCTAGGGCTACTCTACCATTCACTACCGCACAGTAAATTTCTTTCGTCAGTCTTCTTTCGTCCATCCTGTCCAAATGACCAAACCACCGCAGGATTCCGTTTTAAATTTTTGTCACTACATCTTCTTCAATATTACACCGTTCTCGTATCACACTATTACTAATTCTATATCTCAAACTAACTCCGCATATCTTTTCATTACATTTCTAGTTATTGTCTAGCTTTGAATGATGTCAATTTTTAACTTAAAACTGTGAAAACCATTTTCTTTTGTTTCCAACCCTTAAAAGTATATTGAACGTTTTGTTTTTTATTTATTTTTGTTTTATTTTATTTTATTCGGAATACCAACAGCATTTTTACATTTAGTAATACCTTTCCTTTTTTATTATTCTTTATTTATTCTTATTTCAAGAAAATGTCGAAGAGGTTCGTGGTAACTAATAGAAAAACGCTTTGGAAATTCTCACCATTTTGCCTGAATCCTCTGAACATATTATTATTAAGATTTGCATATATTTTATGTTGCAAACTGTGTAGGGTTATATTGTATAAATAACAACAAGAACTTTGTGTGATAAACCATAACTAAACCACGTCTATTTGTCTCTGCACAGAATTAGTCATAATTATAATAATAATTTTGCGCACGTCGACTTACACCATCACTCTTTCAATTCCTTCAAAAAAGTTATCAAAAATTTTATATACATTTTATTAATATTGTTGTTGCTAGTACCGTTTTCGTTTGTTATTTTTGTTAGTTTTAGTTGCATTAATTGATTTTTTATTTATTTTTTGTTTAGTTTTCTCTTTTCTCTGTTTACTTGTGTGAATGTAGCGATAATAGATTTTAAATATTTGGAAGCATTTTGTTGGTCGTTACAGTGTTCTAAACTTTATTTTTATTTTCTATATGTGTAATCCATGTAAACAACTGTTTTTGTTTGCTGAATAAACTAAAAAAAAAATTATTTCGTGTCTGGGTGTAAAATACTTATATAAGTGTATATTATAAAGGATATTTAAGTATGCAAATCAGTCGTATAGCAATCTATAATACAAGCTTAACACTTAGGTATGTATATATATGAGTTGTATTGTAACAACACGAGTATAACACTTGCTTACTTTGGAACTAGATGGCGCTGTGTGGGATATCCGATTTATTATTAATATTATATTTGTGGAACACCTAAAACGTGGAATAATCGAAAGACTCACGGTGCAGTACCAGGGCGCCCCCTTTTCTATATCAGTGATAAATAATGTATAGTAAATAATATTTAAGAAACTGACAGATACTTTAAACGAGTCATGATAGCCCAAAGCACAACGAACCTTTCTCAAATTTATAAGGCCATAGGGCCATGGTTTGAATCCGGACGTGTACCAATGAGTTTTTTTGACCTAAGTATATAACTATCACTGACTCCGTGCCTCGGAGAGCACGTTAAGCACTCGGTCCAGGACGCTGTCAATAGATGGCGGTCGTTACAATCCCCAACCCGCAGTGGAGCAGCGTGGTGGATTTAAGCTCCAAACCCTCCTCACCACGGGGGAGGCCTAAGCCCCTGCAGCGGGGTAAAAATGGGCTGATGAAGTGAAATGAAGACTTTGAACGAAAAGAATATAAAATAATTGTCTGATATTGTTAAGCGATTACGACAAAAAAATTAAGTAATAATGTACTACTATATTTATTTTACTACAATTAAAACAATACCACGTACCAATTTATCCAAATGTGTTGTTAAAGCGTGAACTTCATTAGCATGTATAAAAAAAATAAATATATATATATTGAAAATCCATACGACTATTGAATCATCAATTTTAATTTAAATATTCAGAAACTTGTCAATACAGTCATCAAACTTTTAAGTACAGTCATGCCCATAACGGAACGCTTTTATTCGGCGCATTAATCTAAGAAACAATTACGGTAAAACTTCCGTAAGTTTTACCGTAATTGTTTCTTAGATTAATGCGCCGAATAAAAGCGTTCCGTTATATTATTATTAATTACGGTAAAACTTCCGTAAGTTTTACCGTAATTGTTTCTTAGATTAATGCGCCGAATAAAAGCGTTCCGTTATGGGCATGACTGTACTTAAAAGTTTGATGACTGTATTGACAAGTTTCTGAATATTTAAATTAAAATTGATGATTCAATAGTCGTATGGATTTTCAATATATATATATTTATTTTTTTTATACATGCTAATGAAGTTCACGCTTTAACAACACATTTGGATAAATTGGATAAATTATATTTGTCTTATATGTCATAGGTTGTAAGTTTGATTAATTTAAAAATTAGTCACGCGTGGATTTTAATTCAATTATAGAACCTGCACTATTTGACCTTAATAAAACGCAAATAAGATATAATTATATGAATATATTTCATAAGTACTTTTTCTTTCATTTATCCTTCGTGTATTTACTATTAATAAACCTTCATAATCGGGTAAGGTATATGGTCTGCGCAGTTGATATAGAGTTTGCATAATTGAAATTGAAAGTTTTAGTTTCTATTCCACTTAGGTACATTTTATTCAGTAAATTAAGAAACAGTAACTAATAAAAATACCGTGCTTCGGAGGGCTCGTTAAGCAGTCGGTCCCGGACGCTGTCAATAGATGGCGGTCGTTACAGTTCCCAACTCGCAGTAGAGCAGCGTGGTGGACTTAAGCTCCAAGCCCCCCTCCTCACCCTGGGGGAGGCCTAAGCCCCTGCAGTGGGGTAAAATGGGCTGATGATGATGATGAACTAATAAAAATACGAATTGACTAGAAGCACTCTTCTGCGCTAACCGTCTAACCACTCTTCTTCTAGATAGCTGGTGTATCTAAGTTTCAGTCCGGGTTCAGTTCGCGAGGTCCCCGCGCACCAGCCTTCACCACCGCGAAATTGCGTCTGACGATTTTGATATTGTGTATTATATGTGTATTATAATACACACGCAACTGGCAAATTTATTTACTGTTTAGTATAACTATAGCAGAATAATGTTTACATAACTATTTGTTAAAATATTAGTATCGATTACCGATGGTTTTACCATTAAAATTAGACACATCTAAAAGGTAACTAATTTGACCCACCTCAAACATTACGCATTCAATAATATTATGAACTAAAAAAAATAATTGCATGTTTGCATTGCATTTAGAGAAGAGTTTTTATTTTATGACCTATTCAAAAAATTTGAAGAGGGGACGAATATGACAGCGCCAATCATTAAGTTTGATCAAATCGACGTAAATGTTCACCCACATTAACTTTTACATTAAATTAGTTGTCATATGTTTTTACCGAATTTTCGTATAGAATTAGTGATTCAAAATAAACAGGGAGGAGTTTCTTGCCGGTTCTTTTCCTTCTAGTTTTTGAACCGGTACCTAATCAATTCATTTTGACTTTCAATGAGTTAAAACTTTTGGAATTTTGAATTTTGACTTGGAGTGACACAAGTATTCACTGACCCGTTTTGCAGTTATGTAAATATAATCCAAATGAACCGTTTATAGACTCAGAGATTTAGTCATTCATTTTTACCCACGCTAGCCTCTGCAACCAAACCATTTTAAAATCGATGGGAGACCAGGAGCTGTATATCACCATAAACGCGATTGGCCGGCGGTGAGGAGTTTATAAAAATACTGCTTCACCTTAACTTCTTCTGCAGCATATTATGCATGTCTTGAGGTTGTAAGTTACAACTTGTATTTTTTTTAAGGTCACACCAGGATTTTAGCCATGAAATATGCCATGCATGCAAATATGAAGCCATGAATCTGCAGGCAAAAATAATTTATTTCAGTTTTAAAATGCAATCTGTCACTTTGGAGAGCACATCTACTGCATCGCCCCTGACAGACAATAACCGTAAAACATCATCATCATCATCAGCCCATTTTTACCCCACTGCAGCGGCTTAGGCCTCCCCCAGGGTGAGGAGGGGGGCTTGGAGCTTAAATCCACGCTGCTCCACTGCGGGTTGGGGAATGTAACGACCGCCATCTATTGACAGCGTCCGGGACCGACTCCTTAACGTGCCCTCCGAAGCACGGAGTCCGTAATAGTTATGTACTTAAGTCAGAAAAACTAATTGGTTCACGCCCGGATTCGGAACCATGGCCCTATGGGGCCTTATAAATTTGAGACAGGTTCGTTGCGCTTTGGGCTATCACGACACCGTAAAACATAGCACATAATAATTCTAAAACCACAAGAAACATTTAAATAATAAACTATTATTTAAATTTAAATATTTTTGAATGCGTTGATTAGTTTTTAAATTGAATTGTCACAAACATACACACATATACAACGTATAGATAAAATAATATAAAACATATACTCGTTTTACATATAATAATAATAAATGTTAACATATAACTTATTATTATTTTATGTTTTTTGACGATGTCAAGTGCTTCGCTTCTTATATTCGTTCGTCAAAGTTTTGGCCGTTCTAAAGCTCCCCAAACAACTACTTTTACATTAAATTAGTTGCCATTTGTTTTTACCGAATTTTCGTATAGAATTAGTGATTCGTTGTATTACGGGTTATAGGTTACATATATGTAATTATAATAATAATCATCATCACCACAATAACGTCTAGGTCACAAACTTAGCATTAGCTCGTATTTTGGGTACCAAGCGAAGACACCACATACATATAACAACCAAGACCCGGTACCAGTATCCAGTGGCGTATTCAGGGGGGGGGGGCCGTGGGGGCCGGGCCCCCCCCAAACGTAATGACATAAATTCAGTTAAAAACATTCTGCAAGGAGATCTACACTGCAATTAGAAACTTATGCATTTCTATTTAATACTCAATATAATAGTAAATTATTTACACCACCAAAGTACCTAATACAAATAAATGTTATTGAATGCTGACCACATTTTACTTAATAGGATCTGTTCAAACATGGCATTTTTAGAGTGACGAATTTCCCTACAAACGGCGTCAACGGCTGCACCCCATCAACCTTAACCGAACAGCGCAAAAAATAATATATGGTATTCAGATCAGCAAAAAATTACATGTTTTACCATTGGAAATGGTTATCAGATCCTTTTTCTGTGAGACGTAAATTTGGCTATATCTTCGAGGATAAGGAGGGATTGCGGTCCTATGGGTTTCAAAAGTTGCAAATTTATCGGGTATATCCGTTGGAAATTTTGAAAATCGGTTGGTAATTTTTTTTAAATTAAAATTATGTCTGTAAAAATGGGGATTTTCGGGTGTCGTTTTATACAAAAATATGAATATTTTTGAAAATATTTGAGTTATCGCAAATTAGCCAAAAATCCATCTAAGGAACCAAATTGTCTAACGAATGGTGAATACGGTTTGAAAATCGGTTAATAATTGCGGCCTGTAGGTGGGCCCTGAAAATTGACAAATTTCAAAAAACTTGTATTTATAGGTATGGGCATGGTATATGTGGAAATGTATAATTGCTGGTTGGTTTAAGTTTTGAGTTGTTTAGTTTTCATATTACATGATTTCAAAATAAATAAATTAACACTATAGGTACGTGAATTTCTATTTTTTTCTAAAACTTCTCAAGTCATATTCAATGCCTACGATGGTAGCGGGAACTGCAAAATCTGTAAATTTTTGAATTTCCTAAATAGGTTTATTTTTGACATCTCATCAAAATTTATTATTTTTTTATATTTTTCACAGCATGTGAAAATACAATTAGTTTCATATTGAACATGTAAAAAAAGACAAAAAAAGAGAAATAAAATCTCGCGCATTCAAGTTATCATAAGAAAGTTTTTTTTTCTCATGATGTATCAAAATATTTTAAAAAATTAAAAAGGTATAAACCTATTTTTTGCTGATCTGAGTACCATATATTTCTTTGCGCTAATCGGTTAAGGTTTAGTGGGGCGCAACCGTTATCACCGTTGTTTGTATGGGAATTCGCAACACATTTTATATCTATGCATTTTCTCTTCATGAATAGGTATTTCGCGTTTCCAGCAGGAATGAGAAAATTTTCGTAGATATTACGAATTTTTGATTTAATTTTAGGCGTAGGAATTTCTAAGATAAAGGTGGCAATGGGAGATTATCATACATTTTTTAAATGTCTATTAAACTACGCATTTTAAAATTGTAATAAACATTATGAAAAATATATATATATATCTCATAACGAGCACTTTCATTTGATATGAACCATGACATCATCATCATCAGCCCGTGTCTCTCCACTGCAGAATATAGGCCTCTCCCAAGGCTCGCCACCACACACGGTCCTCCGCCTTTTGCATCCAACTACCCCCGGTATGATGCTTCAGGTCATCTGTCCATCTGGCCGGGGGGCGTCCAATGCTTCGCTTTCCGGTACGTGGCCTCCATTCGAGAACTCGTCTACCCCATCGGTTATCAGTTCTACGGCAAATGTGACCGGCCCATTGCCACTTCAGCTTGCTGATTGCTTCGGCTATGTCGACAACTTTGGTTCTTTGACGGATTTCAGTGTTTCTGATTTTATCCATCAAAGAAACACCGAGCATAGCCCGCTCCATAGTACGCTGAGCGACCATGACATAGGGACTTGAGAATTGTTTTTATTAGTACAATTTTCCCCCAAAATGATATTATTTGTTTATCGTTTAGTTTTTCCTGTAAAATATAAATGAAGCTCTATTTTCCGTATTTTTTTCCAAATGTTATTCACTACAGTTTCGGGGTTAAGGGGGGATATTAAATTTTCTTTAATTTTGAAACCATGGATATTAAAGTTAAAAATAAAATATGCTTGTACTTTTTATAATAAGCAGTTTCATTTGACACATCACTAAAAGCACTTAAAAAGTTTTTTTTTTAATTTTCTACTTTGCTCTCTAAAATGGAAATATTTCATTTACTCTAAACGTTCGTATCGAATTTCAACTTTTGCATCTGATCTAGTAGATTCGGAGAAAGAGGGTGTGACAGACGGACACCAGAATGACCCTATACGGGTTCCTTTTTTCATCTTTGACGTATGGGACCCTAAAAAGGAACCCTCATAGATTCACTTCGTTGTCCGTCCGTAAGTCTGTCCAGACCTTTTTTCTCTCCAGAACGCGTGGAGGTATCAAGCAGTATCAAATACTTAGGTTAATTTATTTATTATATGATATGTCTTCATGAATTAACGAAAATTCCCTAGCTTCCGTATTAAGATCGTAGAACGTGTCTTGCATGTATATAGCACTAATATAGGCTTTAAGTTTAATGGAAAATATGCCCCCCCCCCAAGCTTGAATCCTGGATACGCCACTGCCAGTATCAATATTCATCATATAAATACTGATCCGACCTGGGATTCGAACCCGGGACCTCCAGCTTCGTACGTAGGGTCGCTATCCACTAGCCAAGCGGTCGTCTTCTATTTAGATAAAGATCACAATAATCAATGTGATTGTTATCTTCAAATTTATCAATCAATCAATCAGAATCATAAGTTAAATTCAATACATATTACGTTTTTGTACGTTGTATACTTTTTACGCTGTTTTAGTATTACACAACTATTATGATTTTTTACAGGGTACACTTATAAATAAAAAAAATAAAAATAAAAACATTACAAAAAAGTTATTCGTCGTGCGTGATCCGCTGGCTGCATATTATCTACATAAGTTTTAGTTATCAATTTAACTTAATGTACGACAGTTAATCATAATCTTAAATTTTATTGTTTTAGTAAAGTAAAGGTAAAAACACAGTTATTTAATGATTAATTTTTTTTAGAGGATCACTTTTTTAACTTCCGACGCAAAAAAGAGGGGTGTTATAAGTTTGACATGTGTCTGTGTGTCTGTCTGTGGCTTCGCAGCTCCTAAACGAATGGACCGATTTCGGTTTCGTATATTTTATTTGAAAGGTGACTTAATCGAGAGTTTTCTTAGCTATGACTCAAGATAATCTGTTAACCCGTTTGAAGATTATCAGCTTTTTTCTCGTTGATGAAGGCATGTAAGCGATTTCCAAAGATTGATCGATTCGAAATTTGGTATCTATTTATTTCAAAGATATTGTTAAAACTGAGTTACCTTGACCTGATGCTGCAGCATCATCAGCATCAACTTGGAGCATGCCCAACTCCCACCAACTTATCGTTTTTGGGCTCATTGGAATGGTCTCAATGAGTATGCGTCAGAAATTAAACAAAAATGTACCATCGTTAGATCCGGATTCGCTTGTCAGGTTAGAAATTATTTGTTAAGTATAACCATTTCCAATCGATTTAATATTGCCCCACGATTTTCGACCTTCTAGCCATCTAGTCTCAAACTAAGCAAAGCTTGTATTATCAGTACCAGACAACTTATATATACACTTAAATATTCTTTATAATATATAGATATATACATATTTTACACGGAGACACGGAACAAATAGACATGTTCATGCACACAAATATTTGTCCCAGATGGGAATCGAACCCGCAGCTTTTCGCTCCGCAGTTAGGATCTCTAACCACTTGGCCAATCGGTCCGTTAATAAGTCAATAAGATTTTTAATTTGATTTATTGACATAGAGACATTTAGAGTTTATATGATTCCAACATTTCGTCCCGTACAGTAGTACTTAGTACACAAAATCTATCGTGCAAGTTATAATGCTCACACCAAAACATGCTCTATTAGCAGCAAAGTACCATAAGAACTCTTACATCACTCACACGAATTCAGTTATATACATAAATTAGCTTTCCGCCCGCGGCTTCGTCTGCACGGACTACATATTTGTGACGCTGATCGCGATAAATTCATACGTATGTCTTCACTGGACCGAGTGCCGCCGGGCAGTAGTTAGTGACGTGGAGAGCGAACGACCACCACACTTCACCCTCAGCCGGGTGGTACTCCAGGGGCCACCGCTACCGCTGCTGCTGCCGCGCGTTCGCGTCGCGATGTGATTCATCTTCCGACATGGTTCACTAAAAGTGTTACTGCTAACATCCTAGGTTAGCTATCTTAATCAAATTATACTAAATCCTGGCAAATCCATACTGAAAAAGAATCGTATAAATCTAACCAGTGGTTCTCGAGTTATATAAGCGTACAGTTCCAATCAAAGTTTATGGCGGATGTGAACATAGGCACTAGTCGCGTCGCTGTAACCAGTTTTAGGTGCAGCGGGACGCAGTGGAGCGAGGGGCATATGACTGAACCTGCGCAAGCACGCTTATAGCGTTGAACTATACAAATGGACAGACAGACAAAAAGACATCGTGTTCCATAAATATGATACTTACTGACATCTTGTGATTTTAAAATATTACATGGTTTACCAGTTTTTACTTCTTCCGCTTTCGTTTGCCGTTTCCTGACTTTGCCTATTATTTAGTTTTTAATCTAAATAAATATTTGTACATATTTCTAAATTGTTTTCTTGTACATCTAATCGATTTTGTGAAATCTCGCTCACAAAAATAATCTTTTTTCGACTTCGCCGTTATCTGTAAATAAACAAAAAAGTTTATTTCTAGTTTGTATAGTTTGCATTAATTTCGAGTTCAAAATGAGGAGGTCCAGCCCAAAACGTCACATTTCCAGTATAGCAAAAAAAAAAAACTATTTTCTCACAAAATATTTTAAAGCCATTAAACTCCGCATTAATCTACTTCCTTTTTTGACCAAAAAGCTTCCTTTCCAGTGATAGACGTTAGTAAAATGAAGCAGTCATACCAAAACGAAACATTATTTAGGAATTTTACTCCAACCGGTCCAAATTGTCCAAATTAGTTATAGTGGACATGTAGCTTTTTGGATTAGACCTCCTCAAATTGACTAACTAGTCGATCGCGAACTTCCCAACAAAATGGTCATTGTCACGGACATAACTTTAATACAGTTTTATAATTATTTTTAATATTTTTTTTTCCATTCCATCAGCCTATTTTACCCCACTGCATGGACTTAGGCCTCCCCTGGGTGAGAGGGCTTGGGATTTTAAATCCACCACGCTGCTCCAATGCAGTTTGGTGGATTGTAACTACCGCTATCTACTGACAGGAGCCTGGACCGACTGCTGTCAGTGATAGTTATGTCTTAAGTCAGAAAAACTCATTGGTACACGTCCGGATTGGAACCACGGTCACACGCCCTTATAAATTTGAAACACGTTCGCTGCGCTCAGGCTATCACGACACTCCACGCTATATCGACGACATTTTTAATATTTAATCGTTATAATAGATCCAAATTTTAAAATGTTTAAACCCAATATAATTTAAAGTTGTAAGAAAACTTTGCTCTAGCACTGGACATATATCAACGGGCGCCGCCCAAAATACTTCACTATCGAATTTCCAATCTAACTACAACTTAATTAATAGCCACTTGTTGAAATCGATTTCGTTTTTGATTTATCTGCAACTCTTAACATCTGGCGCTGTCATAATAGTGCCGAATAAATTACACCAATTAAACAGATGAGAAATATTTTGATGAAGACATTGATGTGTTGGCAACCATAGAGGTTTGTGCTTCACGAAGGGAAGGGTCAAGCGCCTGTTTGGTGTCTGTTTTCCTGGCTGGGCTTCTTATCGTGGTTTCCTAAGCATTCATACAAGTAGCTCTGTGCAGGTAGTACAGATACCCATGTTGTTGTCGTTTATTGCCTTTGGTACAGTTAAATAGTCCAGTTGACTAAACCACTGGAAAAATTGATCTAGTACAATGTGAGTACAATTCGCCGCTCTTCGCCATTATTCTGTTTAACTGACCAATTGGCTGAGTGGTTAGAGTCCCTAACTGCGGGGCCAAAGGTCGCGGGTTCGATTCCCGCCCAGGGCAATGATTGTATATGAACATGTCTAAATGTTCGGTGTGAAATATCTATATATGTATGTATGTATTCTAAAAAAAGAATGTATGTCAGTTGTCTAGTACCCATAATACAAGCTCTGCTTAGTTTAGGACTAGATGGCACCATGTGGGATGTTCTAAGTGCTATAATTATTAGTTTTTTCACAAACGACCGTCAGTTTTGGGTTTCATGTATGAACATTTTTTTTAGTGATGCAACCAACAAAGTACAAGAACTGTACGCGATCCTTTCTATAATATTCTTTCAAAATTTCTTCGTTCGTAAAACCATGTATTTATTTATTTATTTATTTATTTATTTATTCTTATTACTATACATAAAATACAAACAGTCCGTGAGACCAATACAGTAAATTTTGTGGATCGCTCTAAACACCTCTCTATGCCTGGACCTTACTCGCGACAACGGAGATGCGAAGATCGGATGCGAAGATCGGATGCGAAGATAGATGTATTCAGTCGACCATACCATACCACAGCCATTAATGCCCCACTGCAGGGGCTTAGGCCTCTATTAGTTGGTTGGTTGGATTAAGCTCTAAACCCTCTCTTCACAAGGGTGAAGAGAGGGTTTAGAGCTTAATCCACCACACTGCTCCAGTGCGGATCGGTGGATTTTAATGACGCACTTATGGCAACCGGGACCGACGGCTTAACGTACTCTCCGAGGCACTAGGTCAGTGATAGTTATGTACCTATGTTAAGAAAAACTCGTTGGTTATGCAGTGGGATTGATATTCGAACCGCGTACTTCTAAACAAGAAGCGCGCTCGCTATCATTCGACTATCACGACATTTACTCTCGACTATGACAAATGTAAAAGTTCATATTATGTTGTATAAACTAAATATATACGTATAAACGTTGTAATCTTTATTACGTTTAGTTTAAAATAATAAATTGTGGAGACTCATTAATTTTGAACGGATTTAAATTGAAAATAGGATTTTCACTAGATAATATAAAACAATGGAATGAATTCTGGTAAACCCACTGACGTAAATAATTTTAATATAGTGACAAAATACTATGTTAATATTATTTTCAATACATTTGCTATTAATACGGTATTCACGACATCGAAAATTGTACCGTAATGTTGTATTTTACAGTACTAAGCCTTTTTTATTTTACACCAATCACAAACGAGCATTCTGTTTGTGACGCATGAGTAAACCGCGAAAAGCAATTCGCTTAGTTCCCGCCATTATCATATTTGAAGTATCTACCTAATTTTAATCGAAAATGTATTGAAAACCGTCGTATGGTGCTGGTACTCAATAAGCTGGCTATTGTAGTCTCGGTTTATTATAATATTATAAACATCTCGACTATAATATGCAGCTTACGGTATTTGCATCATAAGGTACCATAATAATATTGTGTGTTTTTCCCGCCCGATTTCAATTTGATGATTAGATAACGTTCCCGTTTAATTTAGATACATAAACAACATTATATTTGTTTGAATCTCAAATTCATTACGTTTTCGTGTTTGTTTCAAATGTCAAGGGAAATAATTATCGATCGTCGAATTAATTGCATATCAAATAAATTACGACACTTCCTTGTGCAACGTTGTTAGTGATGTTTTTTTTTTTTATCGTCAAATATTTACGCGAAACGATGTAAAAATTATAATGAAATGGGCAGTTCTATGTTATGACGTCACACTTTAGGGGCGTGGTTTCCTTGTGGAGATGACAGTGTCCGTGATTTAAGATTTTGATATAGCTATTTATATAGATTGTGTAATTTTTATTATGTATACGAAAATACCGTCTTGTACTGATATAAAATATAATTATTGAAAGATTTTCAATTAGTTTTTCGCATAAATGTAGGAATTGACTAGAAGCCCTCTTCTGCGTTTGCCGTCTAACAACTCCTACTCTAGCTAGCTGGTGTACCTGTTCAGCGAGATGACGGGTTTCAGTCCGAGTTTCTGTTCGCGAGGTCCCCACGCGCCGGCCTTCACCCCCGAGAAGTTGCGTTTGACAGTTTCTATATTGTGAATTAACATTTTTGACTTTATTAACGCCACTGTCAAATTTATTTACTCTATGATTTTTACCTAGTGTACAGAAAACAGATTTCTCACACTAAAACAATCTTGAAGGGATTGACGCCGAGGGCTTAGGATACATTTTCTTCTTTTGATCTATCTACAATTTTGGTATATCAATGTAATGAGATATAAAAAGTATGAAGTGAAATTAAAGTATCACGTACGTTATCCGCTTGTCGTAACTGTTATGACTTCTCTGTCAACGAATGACACGAAAAGCAAATTTCTTTCATGTTGTTAGACGTTTGTTACGCAAGCTCCCTTATATCAAAGTACGTCGAACTTTTTCATATGACAGTTAGTTTGATATTGCCATGGTTTGGGCAATTAATGTTGTACGTGTCAGTCGCTTTCCCATAATTAACATTTCACATGCTTCAACTAAATTTACTTGTCAAAGTGTCCCGACTGTATGCCGAGGTTACATAAACGCATTGCATGACGTCAAACTTTCACATCAAATGATAAATCTCACACTCTCTCTCACACATCCCACACACGGCCACCTACTCCCTAACTAAAGAGCCTGTATTCTGGGTACTAGACAACTGATTAACGTAGTTAAATATATTTTAATAATGCATATACGTAGGTACGTATACATAAATGTTTCATAAGCAGACACGCTTAAAAAAGACATGTTCATACATATAAATATTTGTCCTGGGCGGGAATCAAACCTGAGACTATGAGTTCTGCAGTTAGGGTTTATAAGCACTAAACCAATCAATTCGTCTGTATTATATATATGTCATAATATGGCATGTGTATAGAAGAGACGCAGACTAGAATCCCTCTTCTTTACCGTCTAACCACTCATACTCTAGCTAGCTGGTGCAAGATGACGAGTTTTAGTCCGGGTTTCAGTGCGCAAGGTCCTCTCACGCCGTTCTTCACCCTCGCGAAATCCCCGCGTGCCAGTCTTCAATCCCGCAAAATTGCGTAAAGTCACTTCGATACTGTAAAGTGACATTTATTACTCTACTAAAACCAAAAGTTGCTGTCACATTAATTTACTCTATGAAGAGACGTAACATATTATCACAGGTTTATTGTTTATTATTCAGAAACGAAAGTGTAGAAGTTACTAGACACAATTATTTTGATTTTGATTGGAAACACTAATTAATATCTATAAACACTTTAAGATTTACACAAAACTTCTGAATGCTTTCATTTTGAAATGCTAGCGTGGACACGGAAAAGCTACTTTGGGTAATATTTACTATAAACCTGTATTTCAGAACCGGATCAAATAATAAAGTGGTCTATAGAATTTCATTTTAAAAGGGCTTTCTAATGATGGGACCTGCAGAAAAAAGTTACATCCCATTTCGTAAAGGGATCTACAAGCAGAGAAACAGATTAACGGACGTGTGAATCATTTTATTTCCATTTCAGTTTTCCTTTTTAGGCACGGGATTTTAAAAATCTTTTAGTTAGATTCATAAATGAAAAGGTTATATTTAAATGGCTTCTGATATCTGATATTCTGTGGCAATTTTATATAATCTGTCTGCAACAATAAATCTAGATAATTATCTATAAATAACCAAATAATATAAACCTTCACATGGTAATTATAAATGTAAAATTTTAATTTTAATACAGATATCGTGATGGTGTGAAATGAAATGAAATATTGTGATATATATCATTTCGTGTACTATATAATTTTCACACGTCGATTTCGTATCATCGGTCACGTATTATAGAAGACAATTACACACTTTTACTAACATATTAACTCGATGGGAACTTGCACGATTCTCTGATACCGACTTCGTGCTTACCCTTTTTGGGTACTAAAACGCTTTAAATAAGTCTATTGTCTGTCAGTTCGTCCGTCTAATTGCGTGGTATCGTGTGTGAATTTAGTGCCAGCTAATGCGAGCCTCGTGGAGGCAGCGAGACAGATTCTCTCTTAATAATGATTTAAATGTTGGTGTAATAAGTGTTTGTTATGTAATAATTTGTTATCAACAGCCAAAGTTCTGTAAAGTTTATGTATTTTGAATAATAAATCTAAATAATCTTCAAATAAATAAATAAATATTAATAAAATTTAAAACTTTCCATGTGGACCAAAAGTTTTTTATTATGTTTTATAAGGCCGTGTCTAGTGTATAATTTATAGATTCTATGTTTTTATGATTAATAATATATTCTAACGTAGGAAAAAAATTACATTTATTGCAGGTAGGCGCAATTTCGATTTCGTGTCGTAATAACCCAAGCGTTGCGAACCCGTTTCAAATTTACAAGGCTGTGTGGCTGTAGTTCGAATCTGGATGTGTACAAATGAGTTTTTCTGACTTAAGTACATAACTATCACTGACTCCGTGCTTCAGAGAGCACGTTAAGCAATCGGTCCTGGTTGCTGTCAATAGATGAGGATCGTTACAATCCGCCAACTCGCGTTGGAGCAGCGTGGTAGATTTAAATTACAAGACCCGTCACCCTGGGGGGGAGGCTTGAGCCGCTGCAGTGGGGTATATGGGCTGATGGCAGGCGCAATTTCAGACTAGACGATCTCTACACTTGGAATATATTCTTTAATTCAGTCAATAATTAATCACGAATATACTTAACATTAATTCAAATTAAATGCACATAAATATTTGTAAATAGACATAAAATAATTGTATTATTTTGCATCTTAAAGCAAAATCCATACGTACTGGTGGGCAGATTGGACAGATACATGCCATTAATTATGTGTGTTATTATTATTATTATTAAACTAACTAACAACTCTATTTAAGTTTCGCTCCGGTGACACCCTAGTGTGCCTCCTGGACGCTTCGATGGAGTCGTTGAAACTTTCGGGCTAACGACATGCGTCCTTATTCTGCTTCAGACGGTTGTTTAGCAAGTGCAACTCTAACATACCCCGCGTGCCCAAGCGCGCGGAAACTGTCGAGTTTAATAGGCCTTCCCACCGCAAGGGCAAAACAAAAAAAAATAATTTAAGTGCCACCTGCCAGTCTGACGAGAGCGTGGTCAATACGCTTTCGATTTCATTTCACTTCATTTTATTTAAGTATGGTAAGTAGTATTTTGCCCTTGAAAATAAATGGTACTTATTAAAAAAGTATTAGTGGCCAGTACTTTTCTTGGCAGGCTGTCGTTCAGTCTGTTAGATTTTGAAAATAGAACAGCAACTGCTAACTGTTCCATTTTCAAATGGGACATTCTCTCAAATGGGAGATTATCTCAAGTCACTCGGAGGAAAATAAGTCAATAATAAGCCAAGGAACATAAATCGTCGCGTTTCGTCTGTTTCCAGTAACTTTAAAAAAAATGTGTCAGACAACTTTTTGTTCGCTATACACAGGTGAATTCATATCTGCAAAAAATTTTTTTTTAAATAGTGAATATCTTCAAAGAAATGAGTTTTTCAAAAAATCCTTGAATACCATTTTAATACAGTCCAAAAACTTAAGATGGATTTCTAAGAACGAAACTTCCCATCTCCAACGGTTAGGGTAGCTCTCATAGAGGCCCCTGTTCATTTACTCATCCTGTATATGCATTATTTTTTTAATATTATAAAACAATAGTATGTTGTGTGGTTGTTTGGAACCCTCGGTGCGCGAGACGAGACCAACTCGCGCTTGACCAGCTTTTTAAATTAGAGGTATGCGGAAGTCTATTCATCGTATGGTTTTCGGATACATTAGTACCGTAATGCGAACTGCATAATCATCACGTGTGGAGTAAAACTAATGAGTGAATCATTAAAAACTGTTGCCCGAACTCAAATTAGTAGTTAACATTATCAACCTAATTATTTGTTCGACCACTTTAGTCATAAATCATTAAAATATTTGAACGCGTGAAAATTGTTTTGAACCCTGTATTTTTAAACTACTGAATAGATATTTCCACAGAGTAAATTAATTTGGCAGCAGCGTTCGGTTTTAATAGAGTCATAAAAGTCAATCCACAATATCGAAGTGACACTACACAATTTTGCGGGGTTGGCGGGGATTTCTCGGGGTTGAAGAGCGGCGCGCGGAGACCTTGCGCACTGAAACTCGGACCAGAACTGGTCATTTAACACGAGCTAGCTAAAGAATAAGTAGTTAGACGGTAAACGCAAAAGAGTATTACTAGTCAATTCATACTTTTATGGATACCTATTTTATAATCATGCAATAGTAATGTCAAGTAATTCTGATAAAAATGGAAGGGAAGTATGAGTCTGTTGGTAATGACAAGCAACGATAGATTTTAAGTCGAGTTGAGTTGTTAAATAGAAAAAAAATGGAAAATCCTAATTCGCACGATTCATGTACATTACAATAGTTAATAAAATAATTACTTTTAACTTATGCCACTACAACGATTTTTTTTTAAACACAGTAATCATCGGTTTTTTCTTTGTTTGTTTGCTTGTTTGATTACTGTAAAACTACATTAGTTTAGGTGGTGGTCTTCAATATGATACCTGTAATGAATAATATTAATAACGTATTTAAAAATAATAACAAGTTATTTAATAATGTTTTTCGAAATTTATTTTGTATCCGAATTTTCATACAACATAATTCACAAAGCCCATTTTTGTGACTAAAATATTTTATTAATCGATATATAGATGAAAGTGATCCTCGATAAATCGTCTTCAAAATAGTATGCGATTTATACAGATTTATGTTTCACAAAGTGTCTAAAAATAATTGAATTTAGACGTGTTTTTCATAGCTTGTGCTTGTGAGGTGTGCAGTAGGATTATTAAATTACTTAATTACTTACTTAATTACTACAATTACTTTTGAACTAGTTATTTTTATTTTGACTGACCGATACGTCGAGTGGTTAGAAATCCTAACTGCTGAGCCAAGGGTCGCGAGTTCGATTCCCTCCCGAGACAAATGTTTATGTGCATGAAAATGTCTATTTGTTCCGTGTCTGGGTGTAAAATATCTATATATGTAAATATAATTTAAAGAAAAATAATATTGAAGTATGTATATCTGTTGTCTGGTACCCATAATACAAGCTTTGCTTAGTTTGGGACTAGATGCTTTTGTGTGGGATGTTCCAGGTATAATTATTATTATATCTAAAAAAAATTGTGACTTTTACTATTCACACAAATATTAATATTATGTATAAACACTATACATTGGACATTTTTAATGTCTTACTTGTGTAAAACTAATAAAATGGATAGTAGGTATACAACTTATATCAACCAACGTTCCATATATACACAAACACGAGATCTGATGCTTATCATACAAGAATTTCGCTCAAGCACTTATCAATATTCAAATCCACATTATAGAAAGTGTAAATCCCCTTATAGGCAAGTGGTTCCATTAGACGGGGAATTATTCGATACGTTATCGATATAATCGGGCATCGATTCGGGCGAGCTTTGTTATTGTTTATCGATGTTACTAGCTTAGTTAGAGACGGCCGACATCGAACCGAGATATCGGATCGCGATTAATTAATGTTCATAACTCGAAACTTGTATCGAAACTATTCGGGTGTTAAAATAAAAATTCCATAATTTGTTAATTTGTCAATCGAATCGGTATCAATTAATTAAACTGTTAAAAATAATCAATATTAATTCGATAAGATGTACGTTATCGTTTAATGAATAACCATTAATTTGTATATTTAATTTATGTACATTTTTTAACTGCTATATTACTAAAATATTGTTTATCATTATGTAAGATAACCCTCACTCCGTATCATTCCTATTTAAAGACGCCATGATAGTTTTCATTGTCTCTATGGCGACTTTATGTATTTATGCTAACCCTTACTAATATTATAATATAAACGCGAAAGTTTGTGTATGGATGTTTGTTACTCTTTCACGTAAAAACTACTGAATGGATGTTAATGAAACTTTACAATAATATAGCTTATACATCAGAATAACACATAGGTACACAAAATTCATAAAGATACTAGCTTTCCGCCCGCGGCTCCGCTCGCGTGGACCATACGGTTGTACCGGGACGCAATAATTTTTTTCATAGATGTAGTATATAAGCTAAAAATGGCCATAGGCTACTTATATCCCGGAAAAAGGGTCCTGACACAAATGTATAGTCCACGCGAGCGGAGCCGCGGGCGGAATGCTAGTCTTTACTAATATTATAAAGCTGAAGAGTATGTTTGTTTGTTTGTTTAAACGCGCAAATCTTTGGAACTACTGGTTCGAATTGAGAAATTCTTTTTGTGTTGGATAGTCCATTTATCGAAGAAGGCTATAGGTTATTATTACATCTCGCTACGACCAATAGGAGCGGAGCATCAATAAAAAATTGTTGCAAAAACGGGAAAAATTATTCCTTTTGAGAGCTTCCGTTACGCGCGCTGCGTAAACGGTTGATGTTAAGCAAAAATCATGTATTACGGAATTGTTCCCTTTTTAAAAGTTGTAACCAAAAGTCCGTGACAGCATATGTGTATCTTTTATGATTGACTTACTATCCTTTTTTATGGCAATCAAATTTGTTGCTAAACGCGCCAGAGAATTTCTTTGTTTGAATGATGACGATGATACCATAATGTAATGTGTAATAATACTATATGGTTGGACTAGCGACCCACCCCGACTTCGCACGGGTGCAATGTACACTAATGCGTGGAACAGGAAGAGGAACGTTTCCGTAGTCCACTCGAGCGAAACCGGGTACGACCGCTATATTTAATATATTTGAGATAGAATCATCTGATGAAACTGTGAAAAATCCTCTCATTTAAACGTACTCGTTTACCGTTTAATAACGTCTTTTTGTATGTCTTAACGTGTCGTTTTGGGGTGATAGATAGTTTAAAGTTTTCGTGTCTCTATTTCAGGTTGTGTACAACTTTTTTAACTTATAGTCATGGACCTAGGAATACGTGGACGTATTGCGAATTGATTAATGATGCACCCCTAGTAAGTCAGCTTGTATGTACGCACGCGTCAACATGAACACGCTCATACCATAGTAAGTCCACCAACCGCCAGTAGGTATACTGCGAAGTTCTACTCACACATACTTAAGTGGTCGCCAATGCAGTGTTTCATTGGTTGTTCAGTGACGGACTCTAGAGTTTTTATTACGTATGTACTTATTGGTATGGTAGTGCTGATCAGCAGCACTACCATACCAATAATAATATTTTTCTCTTACAAAAGAAAGCTGTTCGCCGTATATATAAAATGGGGCCTAGAGATTCACTTTGAATTGAATTCAAAGAAATTAATATAATGAAAGTTCAGTATATTTATGAAAATATATTGAATGTATTGAAAATATAGCCCAGCGGTAGCAAGCCCGTTACTTGTTTAGAAGGCCGTGGTTCGAATCTCAGAGCATGTACCAATGAGTTTTTCGAACTTATTTACATAACTGTCACTGACTCTGTGCCTCGGAAAGCACGAGAGCACGTCGGAGCACGAGCAGTCGGTCCTGGTTGCCATCGATAGATAGTACTCGTGAAATTCCATCAACCCCCATTGGAGCAGCGCGGTGAATTAAGCTCCAAGACCCTCGTCTCGAAGGGAGGCCTAAGCCCCTTGAGTGTGGCATTAATAGGTTAACGGTATGGTAGATAATACGGTGCTTATTGTAGGACTTGTTATACGTAATCCTACCTCATTTTAAGGGAACAGATGAATGTTGTCTATATTTTTATCATCAGAAGATATCGCAAGGAGGCGTGGAGACAATCCAGTTCATCTATTCACAATCTTATAATATTAATAAGTTTTTTGACTAACTATAGTACCTATCTATAAACTGTAGTTTCAACTCTACATTCAAATGCATTTTTTTGTTTTATGTAAGCACTGTGGCAGTTTTAGTTCAACTTTCTTCTAAACAATACCAATCTTTTGTTCACAGTTTTCAAACGCTTTGACATCAACCAACACGCTGCTCCTGCGCCGAACTTTGGATTCTCAAAGGTAAGGACAAACACACATATTATACGAAAGTTTTTTCTATTTAAACTCAGTATAAAGTAAACATATCTAATTCCTTAAATCGGGCATAATCAGAAATATTAATAAAGGTAAGTTTAGACAAAATAATGTTTTTTTTTTTTAAATTTGTTATTTACGTTTACAATTCGTCAAAACTTTTTTTTATCTTGGTCATCACCCTTAAATTATCTTTACCTCTTTATATATTTTAAAATACAGTTATTAATTGCCACAAAATAGGCGAATGTATTAATGTTTCCAACTCTTTTCTAATTATTTAAAACCGTAAAAATAAAAAAAAAGACAAAAAGTCAAAGTATATTGTATAGAATAAATTGGACCCTTCGTAAGGTGATATTAAATGGGAGTGGCGAGTTGGTAACTACTTATTAATACAAATTCAGACCCTCAAATCATTAATGGGGTATAATTTTTCGAAAAATCTTATAGTTTTAATAATAAAAAAAAAATTTTTGTTTTCGACCTTAAAACTTGATAAATTGATACAAAAATCAGTACAAAAAAAAAAAACTGGCCAAGTGCGCAACAGACCAATGAACGTTCATGTTTAAAATTCAAATAATACGTTTAAAAATGAAAATCTCAAAAAAGTATTTATTATATCTTATTCAAATTATTATATTTATACTAATTTAATTAATTTTTTTTAAATTTAGTACTCCATAATTTAAAGAGGGGAACCATTTTTTGTTGACTTAATTATAAAAGTTATTTTAATACCTCTAAATCATTTTCTAAGAGCTATCTATAAGTACTGTCTATAAGACTGACTGGTTAGCCGAGTTGTTAGAGACCTTAATTGCGGACCCTAGGGTCGCGGGTTCGATTCCCGCCCGGTGCATGACCATGTCAACTTATTCGGTGTTTAAGTATAAAAGTATCTATACTAGTATATGCATATATTATGAAAAAAAAGGATATTTAAATATGCAGGTGTCTAGTACCCCACAATACAAGCATAATACTTACTTACTTTGGGACTAAATGGCGCTGTGTGGGATGTCCCAGATATTATTTAAAAAAAAAAAGTACTTGCTATCCGATACACGTTAATGTATACCGAAAATATTTTTGTCGTCCCTCAGATACAGTATGCGACCTACCCCTAATTAGGTACTACAGTTATTTCGCTGCACCATTATATAGGATTTACCCTTACATTTTCTTCATGTGTATAGGGTCAGTAGTCTCCTAGTACATTGATAGTGATAGCCGAAAGGTAACAAACCGCATATTGTTTAGAAGGCCGTGGATAGAATCCCAGGGCATGTACCAAAAACTTTCTTCTAACTTATGTACATAACTGTCAGTAACTCTGCGCCTCGGTGAGCACTTTAAGCCGTCGGTCCCGGTTGCCGTCAATAGACGGCAGTCGTTAAAATCCAACAACCCACACTGGAACAGCGTAGTGGATTAAGCTCCGAGCACCCTCATCCCGAGAGAAGGCCTGACTGTATGGTATGGTACATTAACTAAGTATGACTGATGACAGACAGACATATTGGACGAATTTATATGGGTTCCATTTTTATCCATTTTGCTAGTGAACCCTAAATAAATAAATAAATAAACATTTATTTCAGACCAGGGTCCATATTTCGTGAGTTACGAATTATCTTAAAGCTTAGGTAAACACACAAATTAAATAATATTATCTTATATCACAAAATAAAATATTAATATACATACTTAAATATTTTTTTCATATATACATATATTAACACTTGTACACCCAAATAAAAATACTTTTTAATAATTTGTTTTATTTATTTATTATTATCTAACAACTCCTTTTTTTTTCAGGCCTTGAACGGATTTTTCATGATGTTGACGCAGAACGGCAAATTACTGTACATATCAGACAACGCAGCGGAATATTTGGGACATTCTATGGTGAGTAGCTCTCATTCTACACAAATCAAATGCCTAGGGCATAGACATAGCCTAGGGATATTTTTTAATTTTACTAATATCACTAGCGGCCGCCCGCGGTTTCGCTCGCATGTATTACACTTGTGTGTTAGTTAGCAATTTAGAAACTAAGACCTAAAGTATCACTAAGAGACAAATTTAGGGAATATAATATAATAATAACATTGCCGTCTCAATATATATTTGAAAATATAATGTATGTTAAAAAATTATTGTATTATTTAAAAAAATAGTGATCGGCATAATATTAATACAAGAAACAAAGATAAAATTACTAATCATGTCAGCCGCCTCAATAAAATCACAAAATCTTTTAAAGGGCAATGCATACGCTTTTACAATAAGATCCCAGTTGACACTCAAGATTTAACAAGTTTAAAACTACAATAAAACGAAAGCTTTATGCAAAAGCTTATTATAAAGTATCGGATTACTTAGATGATAAAAATCCATGGGTGTAAGCCACTCGCCTATCAGTTTACAATTTTGTTAAAAACAGCGTCCCTCAGTTTCTTGCGTATTCTTCTAAGAGGAACCAGCACTTTTTGAATGCGCCTTTGTGGTGACGTTCTTCCACAAAGTAACAAAATTCACTCTTGTGGCGTATTTCGAGATTATGTTACATAACTACGAAATAAAAATATTTGAATTGATTTGAAATTCCTGTACTACGCGGACTGCTGTATTCTAGTGTTCTTTAACCATGTGACTGTAGAACATATTTAGTTTCACAATCGAATATGAGCCAAATTAGCGTTGTGAAGACGGTTGCGCGTGGGTCCGCGAACGGTCTTCGTCAGTTGTTTCGCCTCTAAACCGGTATTATAATGCAGAATTTTTTTTACTAATATTTTGTTAGTTGGACGTGGATCGACCGAAATGCTACCTCTGCTATAACGGACGCCACTGTCAAATTCATTTTTCGGTGATATTTTCTATCAAATGGTGCCTACGGTATTCGCTCTATCCCAAAATCTCGCGGTGGGTCTTGCCACAGACGGTCGACGTTTGACCCCAAATACTTCCTCGTTATGCTACAACACAAATTAATCACCGTGTTTTATTGTACCGGTATAGGCTGTACACAGGGTGCTTCGAATTTAACAAATCTATAACTATATCCTTATGTAAAATATTAATTTAAATACACAATTTGTGTTATACATACTGCGTAATAGATTTTAGTTTTATAATATACGTATACGCTAACCAACTCTAACGATGTAAGTACCTATATCATTACAGATTAATTTGTTATTTTCTTCAGTATGAAAGTGTCACATCCTCACTAAAACATTATTGGGTTATGGCCGATATATTAGACCTGCGTTTTTGACGGGCGTGATAGCTAATTGGTGGCAAACCCACTTCTTGTCTAGAAGGTAGTGGTCCAATTACCAGAAACCGGCGTGTACCAAAGAGTTTTTTCTGACATAATTATCACTGACTCCGTGTCTCGAAGAGCACTTTAAGCCGTCGGTCCCGGTTGCTATTAACAGGCAGTCGTTAAAATCCATTAACCCGCACTGGAGCAGCGTGGTGAATAGATTTATAAGCACCGTTATATTGGAGCAGAGTGGTGGATTGATTTTCAAGCACCCTCATGCTGAAGGGAATCCTAAGCTTTTGCAGTGGGACAAAATAGGCTCATATGGAGTTTTATTGAAGGTCACATTTTATTGGCTCATCCGTCAGAAAATTCTTATATATATAGATAATGAGAAAATATTTCATTCCTTCAAGCTTATCACGTGTTATGTTAAAAATAACGCACTGAGCATGAAATTAGATTGAGGGACTATAAGCGATAAAAGCTTCACATCACCCCCTACTAGTAACTGTTATGACTTCTCTATATAGGATCACCGAAAAAAAGTTTCTCTCTATAAGTAAATAGATTAATTTTTCATTTTATCTATTTAGGAAAATTTTGCATTACATATTGTTTAATAACAAAAATGAATGGTTTCTCGTTAGTTTTTTTTTTCTTCTAGTCTTTAAATACAGACGTACATATTATTCATTCAATATAATATATATTTATTAATTCCTCGCACAATATGATCAATCAACATCGATTATTGACAACGATTAATCGATTAACAATATGTAAAGCATCGATGTTTACACGCACGCTGTATGCATCGTGGCCGTGTGAACAGCTACTATAGTAATGATCGCCACTCAATATACCTAAATTGTGATTAATAGTACATCTCGCAACGAATGTTGGCACAATAGCAACTCACAACTGAGCCAGATCAATCTTATCGCATCTTTGTTTCGCCGCCAGTACCTCTTGTGACGCTGCGATGGATCAGTTAATTTTATACTTAATGCCATAGATTTAAAACACAGAACAGCACTATATTAGGGACTAAATGCCTAGCAAGATGTTACGCCACGAACTCGAATATTGCAAATTGCTGTCACAAAGTAAATAAATTTGACACCAGCATTTTATTGTGTACACTAAATAGAGACGACACTGAAGTTATATCGGTCGAACGCAACTCCAAATATCGATAGACATTCAAACGACTAGCAAAATATTACGGTTTTCATCATCATCATCATCATCATCAGCCCATTTTACCCCACTGCAGGAGCTTAAGCCTCCCCCAGGGTGAGGAAAGGGTTTGGAGCTTAAATCCACCACGCTACTCCACTGCGGGTTGGGGATTGTAACGACCGCCATCTATTGACAGCGTCCGGGACCGACTGCTTAACGTGCTCTCCGAGGCACGGAGTCAGTGATAGTTAATGTACATAAGTCAGAAAAACTCATTGGTACACGCCCGGATTCGAACCATGGCCCTATGGCCTTATAAATTTGAGACAGGTTCGTTGCGTTCTGGGCTATCACGACACCGGTTATTACGGTTTTGGTTACATTTTAAAAAAATTTTGACAGCAAATATAACGATTTAAGACGTTATTTGTGGTCGGCAAAAATACCGAGATTTCTAGTCAATCCGTACTTATATGGGATTGATGGATGAGCCGCAGCGGTGAAAAATATTTGCGAGTCACTCTAACATTTACTCCACAGCGGGTACCATTTTAAAACAACTCGGTACTGTTGATTCTGATAGGTTTTGACGTTGTCTAAAGTAGATACCAACCATGCCATCCAAGGGCGCACTTTGGCATTTTATTTCAAATACCAAACGAAATACTTATTCGTTTACTTATATTATATACTTATATTACTTATATTATACTGACTCTTTTTTTTTGATGTACCTTTTGTAGGTTATTATAAAACAAATTTAAGTATTTATTAACTTCGAATATCATGAGAAACTTCGAAATCTTCGAATATTAGTGTTAGCTGAGGTTAGCTGTCGTGACAGTTGGTGACATGACAGCTGACACTCTGAGAGTTGCATTATTTTTATGAATATGCAACGGCTATGGCTAACCTTATAATTCCATCCTGTGACGTCACGCTATAAGAATTTTCAAAATAATATAACCACGTAAATACCGATCAAAAACAAAAAAAAAATTAAATTAGTTTCTTAAAATTGTCTATTCTATCGAAAATACGTAAATAACGGATTTTAGTTAAAAAAATTTGGGAATGGTCAATTGTCATTACCCCTATAAATGAGGCTCATTTTGATTTTTAGTAAGTCTGCAATAACGGAGTTTGAACGACTTGAACGATTTGAAAGGTAAGACCTTAAAATATACGTATAGAAAACTTCCTACTTTTTTTATACAGTCCATTGAGTGATTGATGGCTAGACAAATCTTTTGAAATTATATTAATGTTTCTTAGATATCTTTTTATATCAAAGAATATTTATATTTAAAGAGGTTTCCAACGTGTCTCCCACTGCAATTTTTGGATGACTAAAAAGGAAAAACCAGCCAAGTGTGTTTCGGACTTGCGCTACTGAGGGTTCTGTATGTATACACGATACGATATTCTGTGTCATGTATTTATCAAAAAAAAAAAAAATTAAGTTTGTAGGTAATCGCAATATATATATTTTTTAGTTGATATAACAGCAAATTTGCGATTTTTAGATTTTTCCTTTTACTAAATTTTGTGACACTTTGCTTTTAGTCAAAATTCATAATTCTAGGTAAATAAAACAAATAAAATATGTGGCTTATATGTTCGTATTTTTTATAACGTCAGCTTAAGAGGTCGATTTTTTTAAAACTCTAAGGGACCGTAAACTTAAATATTCGAAACGAATTTCAACTCAATACCTCTACAGGTTTCTGAAGAAACCTTGAGAAAACTTGGAAAAAACCTTGAGAAACAGACGCAAAAAAAATACAATTTTTGAATCTTTAGAACTATAAACCGAATGACCGAGTGGTTAGAGACTCTAACTGGGGAAGCCGAAGGTCGGGTTCGATACCCGCCCGAAACAAATGTTTGTGGGCATGAACATGTTTATTTTGTTCCGTGCGTATGCTGGGCGTAAAATATTTATATGCTCAATTATATTAAAGAATATTTAAGTATATTGTTTAGTAACCCATAATACAAGCATAACGCTTGCTCAATATTGGACTAGATGGCCCTGTATAGGAAGCCCCATGTATTGTCATTATTATAAAATTTCAGAACAAATCCTTTGAAATATAAAAGGAATATTGAATAATGAATATATTGGTAGATTATATATACCAAAACAATATATAAAAGCAATAATGAATATATGCGTTTGGTAGATTTTAAATACCAAAACAATATTGGACCGTAAACACAAAAATATTATACTCAGCCCGGAACTTCATAAGTCTTTTATCTATTTCATCTACTTTGGCCATAAGTCATCAATCGATTGAGAATTCCCACGATACCGTTCTTATGAGGTCCGTAATGCTATGATCGATTTTCTCTATTATTATTCGAAGCGATTAACAGAAATAGACCTTAATTATAAGAATTTTAGAGTTCGTTTTCGTTCTAACGCGACGAACATTTTTTAATGTTATTCGGCAATTAAGATAGATGATAACATTTGTGAGACAGTAAGTACTTAATTCAAATATCTACTTAAAAACAATGTAAGCCGGTTAATACGCCGTTTATAAAGTTAGAGGTCGCGGGGTGGTCGTTTTGCCTGCTGTCAGATGATTATAGTTATTATCGAATTATTTCGCGTTGATACAACAAGATATTTGCCGAAAATTATAACTTGTACATGTATATTGTTTGTATCTAAAAAGATAATTGTTATTAATATTAAAAAAAAAGTAATTTGGTTATACATGAACGAATAATATGAAATACGATTCCGTCCTCAGAATGGCATACCAACTATGTCTCTATAAGTGTCATTTCGATTGTTAGGTATTCATAGATCGAGAAACGACTCTTAAAGTTTTTTTTAAAATATTCCTTTCTGTACGTCTGTTCGTATGTCACAGCCATTTTAATAGCAAAAGTGAAGTTTTGTATAAATGTAGTATTATAATAATAAGATAATAATATATATATACTGACCCGACCTGGGATTCGAACCCGGGACCTCCAGATTCGTAGGCAGGGTCGCTACCCACTAGGCTAAGCGGTCGTCTTGGCGAGGCGTCGTAAAATGTAATATAAATATAAAACAATTTTGTAATGACTAGTAAATTGTAAATTAAATCTAATTTAAAGAAAAACCAAAAATACTTTTAAATTAAAAATAATATAAAAAATTATTATTGTAGTGGTACCTAGACCAAGTATATTGGGTCGGGGGAAAAGTTTCTTCGCATTAAACTCAATACATTTGTTTTTTTAAAGTTTATTTATATTTAATTAAAATATATTTGTACCATTTTGTTCGATGACTGACTGCCATTTTGTAGGTAGTAACACGATTTCATTGCTGTAGAAATTTCGGACTTCTGATCAACAAAACGCGACAAGTAGTTTTGCCAGTCCTCTCTTGATGTTAACCTGA
The DNA here is from genome assembly GCA_949709985.1 of Luffia ferchaultella. NCBI lineage: Eukaryota > Metazoa > Arthropoda > Insecta > Lepidoptera > Psychidae > Luffia > Luffia ferchaultella. The sequence goes on from OX453262.1 coordinate 7,070,272, forward strand.
TACTGTCTAAAAAATTCTGAAGAGACCGAAACAGGTGGAAATCTGGAGGTCCAAGGTCAGGGCTATATGGCGGATGCATGCTCCTAGCCAAACTCTCTTGTTGCAATTTTTCCTTTTTTATAATAAAATTTTAAAATGTATCGAATTTTTTCATTAATTTCACTCATTTTAACAGAAAGAAAAACAATTGAAAACCAGCGGGAAACAATATTTTACTAAATTGTTTCTTTTTTTTGAAATGTTACTTTTTTAATGATATCAAAACCAGTCAGATACAACTAGTGCAGCCAAAGAGATTTTTTTTAAAGTATATAGAAACTATATACGAAAAGACTTTTTCCCCTACCTAATATACTTTGTGACTTTTTAAAATACACTACTGTATGAACGTATTATTCACTATTTAAATATAGATATACGATTAAAATATTACAATGTCCGCGTGTGAGTAGGCAGGCGACTAACGATAGTATCATTCGGCGGCCATCGACAGAATTCTTCTTTACACTACACCCGCGACTACCCCTTCCTCGTGTGCAGTATTTACTTTACTAACTTTTTGACTAACCACTGATTCTTTCGGGAAAATGATTTTATTTTAAAAATGTAACCTAAATTTTAGTTTTTGAAAAACGGAATTTGAATGTTGCCAAATACATTATATAAAAATCGAACGGTGAATTATAATTCCTATTGTATTTGGTAAGGGTACGTCTAGTAATCTGTATCTATGGTCTCGCCACACACGTCGCAACGTTAAGCTCGGCCGCATAAACAATAGAACTCACAATTCAATATGCAAACGGAACAATGTAATGATAATATGCATAGTTAGATAATGCGCTTTCGTCGCTTGCGCTAACCATGTTGCCGATTTATTGATACTCAGTATTAATCTATTTAAGCGCCGCAGCTTGCTAGTTCGATTAATGTCCCTTAAATTCCTGAACTGATAGTTGTCAGTCGTTAACAGAAATGGGTATGTGCAAACTTCATTCTTTGCTGTCCGTTCACACCACAGACCAGTCAACCTATAGACCACGCTTTAATAAACATCAGTACGAAAACGAAATCGCCAAAAAGCGGCGGGGTGCGGGGAGAGGTCGGCTAGTTTTCATTGGCTCGTTCAAAATTGACAATTTAATGGCTTCCGACGTGCTTCCAACTGACCGCTCACAAGAGACGTAGTTATGTAGTGTCACTACATAGCCTTGGCGAATGCTACTCCCTGTCAAAGCGTGGTCTATAAGGTTGACTTGTCTGTGGTTCACACCGACTAAAATTGACAACTATCTAGAATGACGACATACTCAGCCCCATATTACTCATACATATTTCTATGCGTAATGCATCCTATTTACGACGAAAGTATTGGAAATTAATTTTGGAATAAATTGCCGTTATTACGAGCAAGGGTGTTTTATCTAAAGTTCATTGTTTTTACTTTAGTAACTAGAGATGATGACATATTTAAAGACATTGTTCCATCTCTACAACAAGTAATAGAGCATGTGTATTATTTTTTATAACTTGCCAAATTATAGATTTAAGATCAGTATATTTTTTATATAATATTTTTTTACATTTACACATCATTGCTTTGGTGGTCACATATGAGCCAGTGCAAATGATAGGCCTAGAGCGCCCGAGGCACAGCACAAATCAGCGTGCATTGTCTGAAACTCCGCGCCTCCCATCCTCTTCCAGGCTATGCCACGTGTAAAGTTTTATAGCATAGAAAATTAATTATTTATAAGAATATTATCAATATTATAACTTAAATTATATATAGAGGAACTGACCGTCGCGTCGTTATTTTAAGAGATTTTCTCTTATCGGTGTGACATTCTCCGTTGCACTCTATCTTCAATCGACATGACCTTGCTATCACATCTCCCGCTTTCCCATAAATTTGTTGTACAAGATTTCTTCTAGGTTTTATCTAATATCTCTTCATATGTTTTCATTTCAGTGCAGCCTATTGAAGTGAAACTTCTTATGGAACGGGGTGAGCCTAAAACGACACGAAAATGCGTCACGCTAAATAATATAAGTGGGGGAGATATAAGGAACAATCGGATTTCACACGAGAAGCCGGTTGTTCCCTATATCTCCACTACTAACTTCTGAGTGTGGGGAGTAAGGCCAGTGCGTTACTCAGTTTCGTATCGCTGGCAGCTGCGGCATTGCACGGTGTGTAATAGATGTGAAAACCGTGAAAACCAGATTGATGTTGATGATTTTAATAACATTATGAAAATTCAAATTTTAATACTAAAAGTTCCTAAGTTTTCACTTCTGTCGGCAGTTCTTATAACTGCCAATCAGTTTTTCTTCTATCTAATCCGATAGCATATAATACCGCCAATCGCGAGATATCTTTTGCATATTTTTTTAAACATTTCATATATAAAGTTATTTTAACTACATATTACAAAGTACATATTGTATGTGTTAGTAAAGTGGAAAATTTTATTATTTCAGTTGTTTTGAATTACATTTTTGAAAATTAAAGCTTTTTTTCCGTTACTAGTAGTCGCTGCTTTCTAAATATTATTTTAAAAAAAATCCTATCTATCTAATCCTATAATCAGTGGAATTGTTTCAAAGTTTAATTTAGTTTCACAATAGACAAAAGCTTACAGAACAGTGGGCCATATACATTCTACAACGTTAATCGCAACTCTGTGGTAGGCATTCATTGAATTTATCTGTATATATCTATTCAATTTATACAATTTGTGCTTTCACCGACCTGTAGCGGATGCGTTTTCTTATATTCGATTGATACTGTTCATAATAATGTTAAATCGATTCACAGTTATAATCGACAAGAAACGGCCGCTTCGATTCCTTTTTGGCGAATCAAATATATGCGCTCTGATTATTTACGCTGTAACCATGTTAAGGCAATTAAGATACGATAAAAACAACATGATACGATGACGTGTCGTGTTAGCCCGAACGCAGCGAACCTGTATCAAATATATAAGACCATGTGGCCATGGTTCGAATCCGGGCGTGTACCAATGAGTTTTTCTGACTTAAGTACATTAACTATCACTGACTCCGTACCTCAGAGAGCATGATAACGGTCGTTACAATCTGCCAACCCGCATTGGAGCAGCGTGGTGGATTTAAGCTCCAAGCCTCCTCTTCTTGAGGGGAGGGCTAAGCCCCTGCTGTGGGGTATAAAAAGGGCTGATGGAATTGAATGGAAAAAAAACAACGAATGAACGATTGTACCTACTGATGAAATATTCATACGTATATTGCGGGTTCGATTCCCGCCCGGGCGAAATGTTTGCGAGCATGAACATGTCTATTTGTTCGTTATCTGGGTATAACAGTGCTATAAGGTTCGAATCCCAGGTCGGGTCAGTATTAATATGATGAATATTGATACTGGTACCGGGTCTTGGTTGTTATATATATATAAAAAAAAATAATAATAATAATAATATATATTTATATATGTATATATTATAAAGAATATTTAAGTATGTATATCAGTTGTCTAGTAACCCATAACACAAGCATAATACTTGCTTACTTTGGAACTAGATGGCGCTGTGTGGGAAGTCCCATGTATTATTATTATTATTATTATTATTATTATTATTATTATTATTATTATTATTATTATTATTATTATTATTATTATTATTATTATTATTATTATTATTATTATAATGTGTATTTTGTCTTGATATACATACATGTGTACATGAACGTTTAGACGGCCGTGTGTGAGATGTGCACGGAAAGCACGTTAAGTCGTTGGTTCCGTGGTTGCTATCATCAGATGGCGGTCATTGAAAGCCACCAGCTTGCACTGGAGCAGTTTGGTGGATTAAAATCCAAGCATCCTCATCCGGAGGGGAGGTTTAAGCCCCTGCAGTGGGGCACAATGGGCTCATTTGGTATGACGTAAGATATCCCACATATTATTATTACTGTTAATATGTCTATCTCCTTACTGCTCTGTTCCTAAAATTAACAGATTGATTATTAATGTTTTATCACGATTTCGTCAATTTGAGGCCTGGTTATATCTACAATTAAAGGGAGGTAAGCTATACGGCGGTACCCGGCAGAAAAAAAAACCAGTTAAATATTTGTGGCTGGCTCTTATGCATTCAAAATAGGTTTTTTTTAATTTAAAGCAATAAATAAAACCGTTTGTTACTAGCCAATTTTGTTGCGCATATTATGGTGTTATTTATTTTTACCATTTAGAGATATTATAGTTGAAATTACGATTAATGTAATTTTATAAAAAATGATATTTTGTTTTTCTGATAGTAAAATTATTTTTAGCATTTATTCTTCATTTCTATAGTAAAGACATTCTTTTTTCAATAAATGTAATATCGGAAGCAAATGCTTGAAGACCATTGAATTCTAAGCGTAAACTGAGACAAAATTCAGAACTGGGTCTTAAATGTGAGAGTTTTATTAAACTTGGTAGTTCTCGGGTGTTATGCATCGAAAAAAAATAAAAGACAAAAGAAGTGTCGATCCCAATTATAAACCAAGTCTTTCATGTACAAACAGCACCTCACTACAGTTTCATATTGTAATATTGTAAATATAGCTATTGTAAGCTTACTAGTTAATCTGTGCCCGCGACTTTGTCTGCGTCAACTTAAATCTATCTTGGCTGGTTATTTTACTTTTATTCATCCTCTTTGGGCAGGATCTTAATGTTTTTGCTCAAATGATAACCCAAAAATGTAAGACGAAAGCCTTCTCATATACTTTGTTTATTATTCTTTTAATACACTCAAAGAAAATTTCTATCAAAAACGAGGTTCCGAGCTCGGGTTGTCAAAACATTTTAATTTTTTTTCCATTTTATCAGACCATTATACTCCACTGCAGGGGCTTAGGCCTCCCCCCAAAGTGAGGGGCCTTGAAGCATGAATCCACCACGCTGCTCCAGTGCGGGTTGGTGGATTGAAACGACCGCTATTTATTGACAGCAACCGGGACAGTCGGCTCGACATACTCTCCGAGGCACGGAGTCAGTGGTAGTCATGTACTTAAGTCAGAAAGACTCATTGGTACACGCCCGGATTCGAACCACGGCCGCAAGGCCTTATAAATTTGAAACAGTTTAACTGCGCTCGGGCTATGACGACACAATGTTGAATGTCAAAAACATACATGTTTGTATTAAATTTTGGTACTTACGCAGAAATTATGTATTTCAAATTCGAAAGCTTGTCTGTAAATCTCTCAGCGGCCAGCGTTACACTACTATATTAATTATATTACAGATATTCGAGTTTATCTTCACAAAATATCAGAAAGTACAACAGTGGAATATCTATGCGATATGCCTCACACGGAGTCCCGCCCGCAAGCGGCTCGCGATCTCAAGCTATTTATGTAAATACGTCAAAACCTGAGCGCTAATTGTAGGCTTTGATTAAATATTATGATATTGTGAGTAAAATATTTTCATCGGCAACACCGACGGACAGGAACGTCCGTAGAGTCCACAGATATTTAGTTAAGTTCTCATAATATTAAAACGTGTGCTAGTTATTTTTTAATGGCTTAAACTTGATTATGCGTGCACGGACTGAGCTTTCTTCATTTTTAATTATGTCATAATATTTTATTATCATTTATGTACTTACTTCACTTTTGATTTTTTTTCCGTACTAGCTTTCTTTCTTCTCTCGACCAGGCACCGGAGAAAAATGGTTTGACCATTTCATCATCATCATCAGCCCATTTTTACCCCACTGCAAGGACTTAGGCCTCCCCCAGGGTGAGGAGGGGGGCTTGGAGCTTAAGTCCACCACGCTGCTCCACTGCGGGTTGGGGACTGTAACGACCGCCATCTATTGACAGCGTCCGGGACCGACTGCTTAACGTGCCCTCCGAAGCACGGTGTCAGTGATATTGTGTACTTAAGTCAGAAAAACTCATTGGTACACGCCCGGATTCGAACCATGGCCCTATGGGGCCTTATAAATTTGAGACAGGTTCGTTGCGCTCTGGGCTATCACGACACTCCATTTTGTTTTGACCATTTATCAATCACCAATTTCGATTTAGCGCCCTTCAGGGCTTTCACCGTGCTCATTGTGCCACGTCGTGCATGATTGTTTGGGGACAAATAATTTTATTGAAAATTACATTTCCAAGCATGTACAGTATCTAGTTACAATACAACTAGTAGGTACTCTACTAAGACAGCTTCAGTAAATACTGACGCAACGTAACTAATTGCGACTTAGTCGACGACACGTTTAAGAATGAGTTTCGTTGTCACTATTAAAATTCATTCCAAAGTCTTTGGGTTTGCTGCAAGCACGTCCTATTTACGACCGTTCTTCGATATAATATTACTTCGCCGTGGTACACACACACTCGAAAGTATTTTAGAATTACAAAAGACTACACTCTAGGTTCTTCTTTTAAATTTTTTCTTTTTTTTTAATAGTTTTTGATTAAGAATCTCTGGCAATTTTCTGGCGCTCATATAGGTAAAGTGCGTGAAAAAGTTCGATTTGTCGCAATATTTACTACAAATATTTATTTATTTTATTAAAAAAAAAAACAAATTAAATAAATTAAAAAATATATATCTTGAACTTCCTAATGAACTAACTATATTTTAGTACGTACAATACTAAAAAATACATCCTGAAAAAATAGTATTTTCCGGAGAAAATTCACAGGGCCTGGCTCAAAATTTTAAAGTTACCTCGATTGTCATTAAAATTATGGTTCTAGAATAACCATTTAAAATGTCATATACTTTTTTTTCTACTTACAAATTTGCCAGATATTTATGAAAATTCATCTGACGTTGAAACAGTTCCTGTGACGTCATCTGGGTAGTTGAGTTTTTGCTCTGCTTTCCACAGTAAAAAACCGAAGCTAAAAATAAATAAAAAATATTTAAATAAGGTCACTATGTCAAATGAAATTGTAATCTCTTTAAATCAACAAAATATTATGACTTTATTTAGTCTAAGGTAATAGAAATAGTAAATATCTGTCCAGATGACGTCACTGGGATATTTTATAATAATCAATTTGAAAAAAAAATAACCAGGCAAATAGGTATAGATTGGTCTTTATTTTCGAAAAAAAAAAAATTATAACTGTGTGTAAAAATTTTGTTCCAAGCCCATTGTATGACAAACGATAAAGGGACTCGTATTCAATAATATGACAGTTTTAAATGAAATATCTTTATTATTATCTCTATAGTTATTAAAGTAATAAAATCAATAGATGAAATTAAATTAAAGTAATAAGATTTTTAAATTTCATTATATATATTACAAATTTTCTTCTGCTGCATCACATCAGAGCTTGCGCGTAATTATTGTGTTCCACCATCCACGTGCTTTTAATTTTACGGCATACTTTATTACTCTTATGTAATATTATTATAGATTCTTATTAAATAACATTTCATCTTCATCTTCAATTGCATTTATTTGCTGCGTTAGAGAATAGAGATAATTAAAAATCGGTCTCTATAAGAATTTTAAACAAATGTTACAAATAAAATCTTACTTAGAGAAATAGAGTGATTTGATGACATTAAAAGTAATTATTATATGATTTTTATTTAATTACTTAATATTTTTAAACTTAATTATATAAAAATATGCATACCATCTAATTCCATTAGATATCAGTCCAACAGTAGGTAGACAAGCTGACCGACCAACTAGCACCATCGACATAGGTAATACAAAAATTGTCGTACTTGACGACTTACCTACAGGTTATAATTTGATCCGGAGTCTTGTCAAATTCGCGTTACGACGCCTGCGCAGTATCCACTATTGTGTTGTACACGAACCGATAGTTTTAATGAGCACATCTAATTACGCCAGACGAAAGAAATCCACATTTTGGAAATCATAGTGGCCGATATACCAGAAATTATAGAAAACATGCATTAGAACCACAGACAAGTCAACCTTATTGACCACGCTTTGACAGGGAGTAGCATTCGAAAAGGCTATGTAGTGACACTACATAACTACGTCTCTTGTGAGCGGTCAGTTGGAAGCACGTCGGAAGCCATTAAATTGTCAATTTTGAATGAGCCAATGAAAACTAGCCGACCTCTCCCCGCACCCCGCCACTTTTTGGCGATTTCGTTTTCGTACTGACGTTTATTAAAGCGTGGTCTATAGGTTGACTGGTCTGTGATTAGAACTAACGTCTGCAGCCAGATTTAGTGAATATTATCTCCGTTTCCATTGAAGTTTGTTGTCTTTAAGAAGATACTATAAGCTTGCTTGAGACTAACGAATAGACGGAAACAATAGGGCGACGTTACAGCAAAGGTGGCGTTGCTGCGATTAAAATAATACAACTTGCGGTCGCCTTTCTGATGAAAATGTCAAAGTAATCTCTTTAAGTATAGGTCTCTTTAAAAATAAACCCGAGCGCCACTCGACGACAGATTGGTTGCGGCGGCCACCGCGGCGTAATAGCAATTAACATACTTTCGCGTTATTTTCGTTTTTCTCTATTATACAAACAATAAACTTACCAAAATCACAGTTAAAATATGTATAGATTGTGATCTATACTTTAAAGGGTTTCAATAGACAATTAAGTGACCAATAGACAGCGCAGAATTACCTCTCCCGCATCGAACGACCAACGTTATAAGTATACCTTTAAGGGGATAGTCTTTCTCTCCGCGGCTTCAAAATTGATATCTCTATCTCCGTTTCAATCCCCCTTCCCCGACCTGTTCCTGAGTGACAGAGATTACAAGAACTGATTCCCAAAAATACCTATAAAATACTCGTCGAAACAGCTTGCGGGCCGTGCCTGATTTCACCCCTGAAATGTGTATGAATTAGAACCAAATTTGCAGGGTCATTAAGAAAGAATGTGTCTAGGGCGATAGGTTTTTTTGTTTTTTTTTTAATTCGCCTTAATATCAAATTTACGGTTCATTATTTTTAAAAACGAAGAACCGACGGAAATCATGTTTTTCAGGAATTTATTCTAAAGCAACTGAAAAAATTCCAAAAAAAAAACAAAAAAATACACCGCCGTGTGACAGTAGATATTTCTCCTAATACATATATTTTTCTGTAAATATTGTTACAAAAATACAACGAGGATTAGACACGGACCGAACCCTCTTTTTTTGTAAAAGCCTACCCCTTTAATGACTGATGTCAGAGAATACTAGATTGGTCCAATAGTTTTATGTACACATAAACCAAGGGAAATTTAGTGGACAAAATCAATCATGGTTGACAACCTTTGCGCAGGTTCTTAAAATCTGCAACAGACCTCAAAAGATAGACAGTACCACCACCATCACACCACCACATACTTACATGTAGGAACCTTCAATATACCTACTGTGGTGCCTGCGACGTTAAATTCATTTCGACCCATTGGAATCTTCGACCAGACTATCGTTTCTTCGATAGGCGAAATTACATACAAACACATTTTCACATTTATAATACTATTTAAGACTAGGATGCAGGGTTGAGATATTGTGATTATAGAGGTCCTTCATAGACGCGCGCCTTTGATAGGTACCTCTCGTGGTCCGCCGGGAGAAGTCCGTGTCGTCGCCTGGAATAGTAATGACTTTGATTTGATAACTTCCAGTAAAAAGTTGTTATAGACGAAATTGATACGTATTAAAATATCTGTTCCGATTCCGCTTTACACATACGATACTTCTTGGAAATCAGTATGTCCAGTATATTCTACGAATGGCTGATTCAACTTAAGCTCAAAATTAATTGAAATTCTTGGAACATAACCACTTAATGAGTTTAATGATTATACTTAATTTTAATAACAACTATATTACTGAAATATTCAAGATTTTTGATCCGAAATCCCCCAATAAGCATTCGAAGTAAGTTAAAAGTGTAAGATCAAATATATCGTCCGTCACAGAGTCGAGAGTGTACGGAGAAATTTTGTAACGAGGTAAATTCTTGATGAGTGCTTTTAATTAACCATATTGTTACAGGAGGATTTATTGATCCACGGCGATAGCGTATACGATGTGATCGACAAAGCGGACCAAGCAGCCGTGAGAGCAGAACTTGCGCGTGCGCCGGACTCGGACGACCGCGTGTTCCTATGTCGCATGAACGTTGCTAGAAACGCCAGGAGACAAATGCGGTTTGGAGATCAAAAGGTGAGTTGTTATTTTTTCGTTTTTAATATGAACTAAGCACATTTTTTTTATTTGTCTGAACCTTTGCTTTCTTTTTGGTATTATTATTTGAAGTTTTACGAAAAACTTATAACGAAGAATTCAATTCGATGCGTGTTTTCTAGAAAACTTGAGAACGTGCTAACTTGTCTTCGTAACTTGTAAATGTGACAACCTGGTGGCAACTTGGGAAGTTTGTCAATGAGAGAGAATTGTTATTTTTACATTTTATAGAAATATATGTTATATTTATTAAGAAAAACTAATAAGTAAAAGAATTTTATTGATATCTATAAAAATGACAAAGATACGAATTTTTAAAGTGGATCGTGCCATGACGTCACTCGGTTACATTACTATGGGCTAACGTGGATAATTTAATTTCTACGTAACGGCACCGAGTGACGTCACGAGCGAGTCGTAAAAACACTGATTTGGTATATCTCCGGTAATAATCGGTATTTTCCCGAAATTAAAAAAGTGTAGTGATCAGTTTGTTATACTCTAGCGTGTGAAATAGCGTATGATACATTATTTTGTTGAAGAGGATGCGCCAATTTGTCAGATTTGAACTGATGATTGACTGATAATGAAGGTTAAGCTTAAAAAAAAGTTAGAGTTTCGTGTGGGTTCGGGTGGGTTTCGGGTGGGTGAAAACAAATACCTTTTGGGTGAATCAAATCTATCGAAATAATAATAATAAAATGTGCTGTTTTTGAAACAATATTCTTAGTCAAAACATAACTTGAATATTCTTAAAATGAAACATGTTGACACTAGTGATCGGATTTTAGGTACAATTTTCTAATTTACAAGACCTAGAAAGATGAGGCTTTACCTTTATTACTATAGATGCGTAAACGATAAAAAAATAATTTAGGGTTAATATTTTCATTATTCTTTTGTGAACGTCAATTTAAAAAAAAAAAGTTTGACATGACAGTCTGACCGCCTGACACATGTCAAAAAATATATGTCCGGGCTTTAAAAATGCTATGCACATACATAATATTTTTGCTTGTATTCACTATATCAAAAGTATGCTGCACTATAGACATGAACTTACCAGAATTCGAATACATAGCTGATCATTTAACGGTCGAAGAATGTCGAAAATTAGTTGCAGCATTGCATTTCGTGTCATATGAACTCCCTAGATCTTTTTTGGCGGCCGAGAGGAAAGTGCCTTCAGATGTGCCATGCATAAAATTACTTCTTGAATGGAATAGCGGTAGAGAAAAATGGGAAGGTCGTGGCAAAACACACGAAGAAGTGCAACACAGGTTACGCCAAATAGGCAAACCGGAGTTAGCCGATTGGGTGGGTACAACGGTTTTTAATCAGTTATCTAAAGATATAAACGATACTCTTCTAAATAACCCTTTCGTCGAAAGTGACAAAAAAAATATTAAACAAAATATATACGCAGACAAAGAACCTCCTACTGACGAAGATGTATGGACTCCGTTCGATTCTATATTGTGGGTTTCATTGTTTGGTGTTCTTTGTCTTTTGATAGTTGTTTGTATTAAAATAATAAAATTGAGTGGGCAAATAAAAATGTTTAGTAATAAAACTAAAACGGAAGAATTAAAAGACTTAATCAAGAATGAAGAGGGTACAGACACCGAAGAAGACAATTATAGCTTGAATAAACCTATACGTGAAACGAAAAAGGTACAAAAATCGAACGCCAAAAGTGTTAAGAAATTATCAATATTGCAAGCTTTTACCTAATAAAAATTAAAGCCGTTTTTAAACTTTTATTGTTTTATTCACATTTTTCAGTTTTCAAAAATATATGAAATTGAAAAGGCTAGTTAAAGAAGAAACAAAGATTTTTTTTAATATAATAAAATGTACGAATTGTATAAACGAATTTTAAAATAAATGAGAAATATAGTACATCATTTATATTTTACAGAAAAACCAGAAAAAAATTAGGGGGTACATAAATAAATAAAAACCTTCTTAAGCGTCTGTCATGTTACACATCAAATGAAATGTTCCGTTATGGAAGACACACATTATTATAGAAGGTATATTAATAAAAATATACAAAAAACAACCCCCTTGTATCTACGAAACTACTGAGCCTAAGGTTAATATATATATATACATGAATATAGCGATTTATTTACTTTTCAAATTCCCCGGAAAACGGAAAATACTTGTGAAAAGAAAAAATGCGTAGATATATACTGTGTTGCTTAATTTCACTAAGAACTAATGACTTCAATTACAAGTGGTTACACGAAGTATGGTCGAATTCTATTTCTGAACTAAATTTGGTTCAGATTAAAAAACATGCTACGTAACGTGATAGTTAAAGAACGGAACGCGAGTCCGCCTCGCGCTTAGCCAGTTTTTGGTAAAAAAAATTTCATTTGGTAGTTTGTTTTGATATTTTTTATTAAAATGTATGAGTACCAAAAATATCGTTTAAGTTTTTTTTATAAAAAAAATATGTGGTGTATAAAATAATTTTAATATTTTAATGATACATTGTAGAATTTATCGCGACACTAATTTAATAATAATAAAAATAAATAGTAAAATCACATTAATAATAACATACATACAGTTGTTACGATTGAACAAGCATTGAACGTATGGGCGTGCATGGAGCGATATTTCTTCGGTTGCGTTGTGTCGCATAAAGCCGCTACGATAGCCCGAAGCTACATCGCCGCCCATTGGGTACACAATAAACATTGCAAATATCTTCCTCGTCATTGTGAAACATTAAACCTTGCATCATAGCTATTTGATAAAACTATGAGGAGCGCGTATTAACAATAAAGCACAAAAAAAACACTTTATGGCCCATTACGGAAGGTTTATTTTTAATAATTGTAGTCAATCTCAACAATGAGTAATTAAGTAGCTACAAAATTTGTAGCAATACTATAGGTATATAATAAAAGAATAATTGTAACAATTTGTGTATTAGTTATTAAATTTTAATTTAATTCAATCACAAAATATTGTAACATTTTAAAAATTGTCGAAATGTATACGAATAAAGTCGTTTTTGCATTCTGGTTAATTTTTGTACAGAATGTTTATATATTTTAATCATGATTTTTAATATAAATAATAAAATACATTTTTTAGTAGCACCCAATACTAAAACATCGAAATGTGGCGCCATAGAGTTATTGTACACGTATTACTGTGGGGATGCGCGGGCGACTGACAATTCTGGCTACATCCTGGTTACCCCTTTCACGTGCTTAGTATTTATATTTGACTTAGTAACCATACTTTATCCATAGTTAATTCTTTCTAGAATAGTAGATTGTTACACAAGGGGTGAAAGTGATCTATTTAGGCACGAGATGGTTTGGCGCACAAGCGTAGCGAGGGCGCTAATAGTTCGAGTGCTTAAATAAGTCTTTCACCCGAGGTAAGCACTCTGCTTTTCATTACGAATATGAGGAAAGTAAAAAAAGCGTTAAATCCATATATGAATCTGATGAACTCATTTTATAGAAATATCTATGTTTTTTTTGTGGCATTCTACACAGCCAGTATTTTTTTATCATTGATGATGGTAAATATTTACGTCAAATCTATATAAATTAAATGTAAATTTAGTTAAAAGATTATTACCTATTTTTTTGAATTCCGTCACAGATACATAACAGATTAATATCCCGCCAATTTATGTCGACTTTTTAAATTTTAAATATGGAACGCATCGCGTAAATTGTTGCGGCTTATTCCGCTCAAAGAAGTTTGCGCTAAGTTCACACTGGCTGTTTAGAAACTCAGATGGCCGCAGCATTTTTTTTAATTAATTTTTTTTTTACATAAAACTCTTCACAGCTGACAGCAGTTCTATTTTTAAAGTTCATTCCGGCCCTTAGGTGGAAAGTAATTTATATGAGTTTTTCCCACTCTAGGGAAGGAAGCAGCATTTTCTACCCAATAATCAGATCAAAACAACACTACTTTCCGAGTATGAGAAATGAAAAAGTATATTATTGTGACAATACAACCTAATGATTTTTTTCCTAAATGGAATTTATACCTAATTCCTAAAAAAAATTGTAAGATGGAAAATCTCCATATGCTGTATATATTTAAAAAATCTGCTCTAAGTGCTGGCTGATCTTAAAAATTGGTAGCATTAGGCTGCATCAGCAAACAGTCGATAAACTGTATTGAACTTTAATTATTAATCTTTTAATTAATTCAAAAAACGAATTACAATAACTGGGACACTGACATAAAAAGTTGCAGTTACCTTTTCATTTACGACTCATATGAATATAAAAAAAAATGAAATATATATATTAATACGCCTACGAAATACACATAGATAGTATAGTCATTTTTATATGTAATTTTTTCACACATTCACACATTTGGTCATGGGTAATACGCAACAAAATTTTAATTATTTTTTTAAATATTCTTTACAACCTTAAAAGTTGCGCTTTTAAAACGATACCTTACGAAATGCAAAAAATAGAACTTTTTTTGAGAAGGCGTGACTCGTTTAAAATCCAATGTAATACATTATATACGACGCTCAGCCTACTGGGTAACGACTCTACCTACGAAGCTGGAGATCCCGGGTTCGAATCCCAGATCTGGTCAGTATTTATATGATGAATATTGATACTAGTACCCAGTCTTGGTTGTTATATGTATGTAGTGTCTTCGCTTGGTACCCACAACACAAGCTAATGTTTAGTTTGGGGCCTAAACGTTGTTGTGATATATACGTTATTATTATTATGTAATAAAAGTATCAATATATTTCATTGTTGAAATACTCCTATGTGCACGTTATTAATTCGTGGATTTCGAGATGAGAAACATCAGTAACAGAAGACAGACGACCACAAGAATTCTTCTAAGGATTCAGTTTTTTTTTTCGTTTTGCGGAAGTAACCTTAAAAAAGCACTATATTCACTTCTAGCAAGAGTTCAAATACAAAATTATTTATTTCCTTAGCACTTACATTAATATAAAGGGTAGTCGCACGTGCGCCGGCGCAAGCACTCAGTTATTAATTGCATGCAATGTTTCTTGAATTGCGTACATTTGTCAGTAAAGCTGCACTACCGAGCTACTAGCCGATATCTTACGTTTCGTACATTTATAAAGCACTTACATTTGAAACACGTGTGTAGAATTAATTTATTTATTAAGGAAGATTTCACAACTTAAAGTCTATCGTTATTCGAGCATATTATTTTCAGAATAAACAACAAATTCGCTGTTACATTAGTATAAAGATTTATACTTTTAATTTTACTATTCACGAAAAAAAAACGGAGGAGGTTCTCGATTCGACGCGCATATATTTTTTTTATTTATGACCAGACATAACTTTTTGTAGAAAAGTTCGATTTGAATAATTCTTTTTTTATTACAAAGGGTATATCCCGCAGTTAGCCCCATATAAATTTAAAAAAAAATTACTAATAATAATATTAATAATAATAACTTTTTGCAGAATAGTCCGATTTTGATAATTCTTTTTTTTTTATTAGAAAGAGTATAATCCTGTAGTTAATCCGATATAAATTAAAAAACAATTCTAACCCTAAGGTAAGTTAGTTCATTGATTGATTGGCGGTGACTGAAAATTACTTAGGTATAATTTTAAGTTTAAGAACATAGTCTCTAAGGTTAAATAATAAAAAAGCCTTATAATTTTTTTTTTCTTTTTAGTTTCTTCGGTGGTTTAATTTTTTTTGCCATAAAGTTTTTATCAGTTTTTAGCGTAATATATTGTTTCGTAATGTACTATATACTGTATAGGGAAAAATGTCAAAAAGAAACCACCAATATTTTATTTTGGATTAAAATTTTTTTTATGTAACTGTACCCAAAATGCATACGTTTTGGTTATGAAGGCAGTTGGAAATTATTGTTCATGCCTAAACTAAATGTATTATATTTTTGTTTATGAAGAGTGGTAAGCTTAGAACACAGAAAAGTCAACCTTATAGACCACGCTTTGACAGGGAGTAGCATTCGCCAAGGCTATGTAGTGACACTACATAACAACGTCTCTTGTGAGCGGTCAGTTGGAAGCACGTCGGAAGCCATGAAATTGTCAATTTTGAACGAGCCAATGAAAACTAGCCGACCTCTCCCCGCACCCCGCCACTTTTTAGCGATTTCGTTTTCGTACTGACGTTTATTAAAGCGTGGTCTATAGGTTGACTGGTCTGTGGCTTAGAATAAGCTATCATATTTTAAATTTAGTTTATAATACCGCGTCTCAATGAGAGCGACAAGTAATAAGAAATCCCTCACTATAATGAAAGTTCTATGACAAAAATAATTCTAAACAAATTGTATGGAACCTCAGATTTATAATTACTAGCATATAGATACGGCTTCGGTCACGCCACGCTACAGTAAGTCTCTGAGAATCTTGTGTCAATTGAATACAAGATTCACGAACTGTATACATCGGCCGTCGAGAGTTTGCGTTCCTGACAGGTCGTAATCGGCATAGTGATTGGATGGTTGATGTGAATTTGTACCGTCGGACGATTCCCGTTTTCAAATAATATTATCCTTTACATGCACTAATGACACAAAATTTAATTAAAAATTATATTATTATGTCAACTCACAACAAATATGATGTTAAAGCTATAAATCTCATGTGTCAGGAACGCAAACTCTCCACGATCGATGTATAAGTGCAACTACGTAGTAACGTATCTACGCCATTAATTATATAAATCTAAGTTTCAAAGCCACACGACGAGTGTTTCGTAGTAATAAAATTTTTTGCCATCATACAAAATTCATATTAACTTATGCAGTTAATTTATATTAATACGAACCGATGACGGTTGAACGTTTCTAATTCATCATCATCATCATCATCATCAGCCCGTGTCTATCCACAGCAGCATATAGGCCTCTCCCAAGGCTCGCCACCACACACGGTCCTCCGTCTTTCGCATCCAACTACCCCCGGTATGGTGCTTCAGGTCATCTGTCCACCTGGCCGAGGGGCGTCTAACGCTTCGCTTTCCGGTACGTGGCCTCCAGTCGAGAACTCGTCTATCCCATCGGTTATCAGTTTTACGGCAAATGTGACCGGCCCATTGCCACTTCAGTTTGCTGATTGCTTCGGCTATGTCGACAGCTTTGGTTCTTTGATGGATTTCAGTGTTTCTGATTTTATCCATCAAAGATGATAAGCTGAATTCTTCGGTCGGCCTCTTTGTTGAAGTTGTGTTTGCCTAATTGGACAATCTGTCCTAAATAGATATAGTCTTGCACAACTTCTAGAGTCGCACCCTCTACGGTCACCGGTCTCGGGAGAATATGTTCGTTGAACATGACTTTCGTCTTGTCCAAGTTCATCCCGAGCCCCACCCGCCGAGAGGCGACATTGAGGCCGTTAACCACTCCGTTAATCCGCTGAGCTCCTCCAGCGACTCAGTTTCTAATTCGAATCAATTCAAAATTCATACTTGTAATAATTGTCTTTGTCGATTCGAGTCGTGATTCGAGATCGATATATTGTCTTGTATTTCTTTGATGGACAAAATCAGGAATACTGAAATTAAAGTTGTCGACATAGCCAAAGTGATTAACAAGCTGAAGTGGCAATGGGCCACTCACATTTGCCGTCGAACCGACAATCGACGGGATAGACGGGTTCTCGAGTGGAGGCCACGTACCGGGAAGCGAAGCGTTGGACGCCCCCCGGCCAGGTGGACTGATGACCTAAAGCACCATACCAGGGGTAATTGGATGCAAAAGGCGGAGGGGCCGTGTGTGGTGGCGAGCCTTGGGATAGGCCTATATCCTGCAGTGGAGAAACATGGGCTGATGATGATGATTATGATATATTGTTTTATCGAGGAGTCGAGTCGAGTCGAGGAGTTAAACTGAACCTGAGAATAAAGAACTAAATTCAAATCGACTAAAATCTCTCTCTCCCAACTTAATTAAACCATGCGAGCGGTTGGGGCGCCAATTGAATACGCGGCCCTTCAGAAACAGTAAACACACAGCCAGAAAACTCGTTTAACTTCATTCCTTTTGCTGTGGAGACAACGGCCTTGCAGCCAAAAGGTTGATTAAGAGAATCGGCCGTAGACTTAAGGAAAGAGGTATGAGGCTGTGACCGTCGCTTTGGGTTGTCCTTGGCGTAGAGGCTCGCCATAGTGATCCGACGCGGTAAAGCCGCAAGCGTTATGGCAGGTTATGGGGACCTTCGGGCTGGGTTCATCAGAAAAAGTTTACTTTAAGTAATCTGTTGAAATTGTATATATTACAGATATAAACTGTTGGCCTAATTTATTTAAATTAGTTTCTAAGTTATAAAATTACTTAGAATCATATTTTGATACTTTGTAAGATGTTTTTCTGTCTCTTTCTTTCAAAACAATTTAACATTACTTTTATAGGCCGTACCGAGGGGTGACGTCACATATTGGTATTGCTTATTCTGTTTAATGGACGACGACCGCTTAGCCTAGTGGGTAGCGACCTTGGCTATGAAGCTGGAGGTCCCGGGTTCGAATCCCAGGTCGGGTCAGTATTAATATGATGAATATTGATACTGGTACCGGGTCTTGGTTGTTATATGTGTGTGGTGTCTTCGAAAAAATTTAAGTATGTATATCAGTTGTCTAGTAACTTATAACACAAGCATAATACTTGCTTACTTTGGGACTAAATGACGCTGTGTGGAAAGTCCCATGTATTATTATTATTATTATAAGAGATTTTCAATAACGTTCATAATTTTTTTATAAAATATTAATGAAACCTTCATAAAATTTTCATAAAATATTCATGATACGTTCATAATTTTGATTCTATTGCAATGATGCGAATACCTATTAATAGCTATGTTTATGTCAATTTTAGGATTACTAAATGTAAAAATGCTGTTGGTATTCCGAATAAAATAAAATAAAAATAATAATAAATAAAATAAATAAATAATTTCATTTTAATCTATAAACCCGCTTGAAGAACATTTTTCACCATCAATATTTAAAAAGCGAATTTTAATTTAATATATTTAAAAAAAAATCTATAAAATAGCGTTATTGCAACGTTACCTCGTTATATTATTACTCTACAAATAGCCAATAAATAAATATTAAATTATGAAATTACACTACATCTTAATTAACTTTCAATAAAAAGTGAAAGGAATTACCTACATGAATATAAATAGTAGCCATAACAGTAAAATTTGATATCATTGAATTTGACGCGGCACTAACATAATGTGAAGGCGCGAACGCTCTAATAAAAAAAGCAAGTCTGTAATAAGCGCTTGATAAAGCTGATTAAAGAGATGTATAGACGAGCAACGTTCAAGAACCTAGCTAGGGTTGTCAAGCATTGATTCGATCGTTATAAAGTGAACGTTATTGGCAATATATTATTACACCTAAGAAGAATAAATCATAATTTTTTGTAGATAGGATTGCCAACTGTCTCAGTTGCATAGGGTTGCCAACTGTCTCAATTGCAGATTTTTGTGTCCCGAATCCCGAATGCACTAGCGGGACTTCTTGTCAAATTTAACTTTATAATGTTTTGCTTAAAGTTTAGATTTAGTTTTCAAAAGGGTTATATTAATGAACATTTCAAACTATAAAAGAAATTTAGCTGTTTATAATTTTTTTTATTTACCATATCTTCCAAGTTTCACACAACATGCACCGTTTTTTAAATTCAAGTTTTTTCTATAAATCAATGTATGTCCTGGAAAATCACTGAGAAAATCGTTCCCAGTCTGATCCTTAAGTGGCAAAGCGTAATGAATTGTATTTTAGATTCGACCTTGTTACGACTAATTAAATCCAAATAAAATTATCGAAATCGGTTCACTAGTTTTTTGAGTTTATCGTGTTACTGGGTTATGACTAATAAAATTTAAAAAATTTAGTCGTAATAGGTTCAAAAGTTTTTGAGTTTATTGTTCATGCGTACGAACAAACAGACAAAAAGACAATAATTTAGAAAAAATGTTGTTTTGAATTCGGTATCGTCTATATAATCCACAACAATAATTATTTTGGTAAAATAATTTTGCAGTGCAGGTGCAAGTGCAGGATTGATATAGTTACCATTTTGTTATACGCGTAGAAAATATATTCGGGTGACATAAGAAAATGTCATTTTTATTGCGAAATTTTTTTCTTCCAGGTGCTCATTTTTTAATACTCTTATTGAAATAAAAACGGATCTTTTAAATTGACAGCCCTTAATGTACATCCAATGTCTGCACATTTTGTTCATTATTTAATTCAATGACTAATAATTTTGTATTTATGTACAACATGTTTTATATTATAGTTCTAAAGATGAACTTCGGAGTTTCGTGTTTCTTCTAATCAGTAGGAGTTATTCTCAAAAGCGCTGGTAGTTTATTGCCATCTATTCCTATTTACTTAAAATATATTTTGGATTACTCGGATGTATCTTAGATTTGCCTTATTATCACCTGTTCTGTTTATTTGAAATTCTGTAGAGGGTCGATTTAAATATCATGCTTATAGTTACGTACTATACGGAGAGACTCTAACTGCGAAGCCGAAGGTCGCGGGTTCGATTCCCGCCCGGGACAAATATTTGTGTGCACGAATATATCTATTTGTTCCGTGTCTAGGTGTAAAAGTATCTATATATGTACATATTGTTTAAAAAAAGGAATATTTAAATATGTATATCAGTTGTCTAGTACCCCATAATACCAGCGTAATACTTGCTTACTTTGGGACTAGATGGCGCTGTGTGGGATGTTTCAGATATTATTATAAGGAACTATATTTAAAATATTTCTTTTACTTTTTCCACACATCAGTTAAAGCATAAATTAATATCCAATTAAATCTGAAGTTCGCCAATTATAAAAAAAAAAAATATTAGGGAGCCGTCTTTCACATTGATCACAATACCGGACATCCTAATTTTAATGCAAAATTAAATGTAACCCACCAATGGATCAGGTCTTTTATGGATGCCTCTGCGAGTGACTATTGTCAAGATGAACAATATATATCCCGAGAGTTCCACTCCTTATAAGAAATTATCTACATTTTTTATTGGTTAATAAAAACCCAAATAATGAGGAACGAAAGTAATGGCACCTTGTACTCTGATATTCCGTCCGACAGAAAATAGCGATAAATTAGTATGGAAAAATGTCGTGCTTCCGTATTGCTTATGTTTCGTATTAAAAGGGCCGGTTACTATGATATCTGACGCGATTGTCATGAGTTATTGCTATGGGATGAGTGAAAACGCATAGCGGAGTACCTGTGGGGTCAATGAATTCGAGTGTCTCTTAATTTGGGTTTAATCGATACAATTTTGTTATGTTTATATTTGAATGGCGCATCATCATCATCATCAGCCCATTTTACCCCATTGCAGGGGCTTAGGCTTCTCCCAGGGTGAAGAGCGGGTTTGGAGCTTAAATCCACCACGCTACTCCACTGCGGGTTGGGGATTGTAACGACCGCCATCTATTGACAGCGTCCGGGACCGACTGCTTAACGTGCTCTCCGAGGCACGGAGTCAGTGATAGTTAATGTACTTAAGTCAGAAAAACTCATTGGTACACGCCCGGATTCGAACCATGGTCCTATGGCCTTATAAATTTGAAACGGGTTCGTTGTGCTCTGGGCTATCACGACACGCATTTGAATCATTTTATCATTTGAATGGCGCATACTAACTAAATATTAAGGCTTCCTACTGAATTTGGACTCTGAAAACCGTAAAACACTATTTTTCAGGTAAAATTTCTCAATAACCATTAAGAAATTCGATATTTTTTAAATGCGTAGTCATACATCACCTATTTATCTAGTTAATCTTCAAAATGAGATAACAACATAATATAAATAAGGAAAAAATAAATTCAAAATACGTTTTTGAGTAACCACGAAACAACAGACACAAACAGATTTTTCAAGGTTTTTCTAGCGAACTGGTAGCGAATATGAATCACAGGAAAATCAAAGGAAATACGTACTAGGTATATAGTTTATTTGTAAGTGTATAAAAAATTGTTTTAAAATTTATTTAATTAGTATTGTGAAAAAAATGTGTTTCATGCTGAATAATCGCAAAAATATATACAATATCGTCGTCTACGCGTTACAATTTAATGAAAATAACATGAATATCTATAAAAATTCGAATTTGAGGTGTTATTTCCCAAATACTATTTTTATATTTTTTGTTTGTTAGCAAATTTATTTGCGTGATAGCCCAGAGCGTAACGAACCCGTTTCAAATTTATAAGGCCATAGAGCCATGGTTCGAATCTGGACGTGTACCAATGAGTTTTTCTGACTTAAATACATTAACTATCACTGACTCCGTACCTCAGAGACCACGATAAGCAGTCGGTCCCGGACGCTGTCAATAGATGGCGGTCGTTACAATCCCCAACCCGCAGTGGAGTAGCGTGGTGGATTTAAGCTCCAAACCCCCCCCCCCCTCACCCTGGGGGAGGCCTAAGCCCCTGCAGTGGGGTAAAATGGACTGATGACGATGATGGAATTTATCTGAAATAAAATTTCGAAAATTACTTTATTAACCTATGTACATGTTCACAGCGTCCAATCGCAAGGCCTTGTCGACGACAATCAACTTACGGGGCCTCTTAAAACGAGTTTCAAACAATAATATTTTGTTTCCGTTTATTGTTGATCACTGTATACAAACACAATAAATTTTTACTGTTCAAATGTCAGAACTAAAAATTTTACTATTTAATAGATGCAATATTACCCTAAATCCATGTGAGAGCTATACTCGAAGCCACAAGTTCAAATCTCGCGCGTGAACATTCAATTATGTGTAATAACCCGGCCAGTCTATCGAGGTCTATCAATTTGTCCGTCCATACGTCTCGAGCTTTTTATATTCACTTAAACGTTTCGAAAGCAAACTTGTTAATTATGCTCTCATCTATATCGTTGTTAATATCTCAAGATGAGCTGACTTGACGCCCCGACTTTATTTATACTGGGCGTAGCTTTTCACCACAATATAGATAAAATGGCAGTTACATTACCGATAAATTTCGATTAGTTTTTAATGGCCGATTTGACTATTTCACACACAAAAGACGATGATAATAATATTAATAATAATTGACGACACTAATGACACACACCCAGCTACTTAGCACAAAATTACACACACACTACACTTACTTGACTCGCGTTCGTAAATATAGTTTTTGCCAGCTTTATGCTGAGATAAATTGACTTTCTTGAGAATAATAATAATAAAAGCGTTTACTAGGACATAGAATACGGTGTCGTGATAGCCCAAAGCGCAACGAACCTGTCTCAAATTTATAAGGCCATAGGGCCATGGTTCGAATCCTGGCGTGTAGCAATGAGTTTTTCTGACTTAAATACATAACTATCACGGACTCGTGCCTCGGGGAGCACGTTAAGCAGTCGGTCCCGGGCGCTGTCAATAAATAGTGGTCGTTACAATCCCCAACCCGCAGCGGAGCAGCGTGGTGAATTTAAGCTCCAAGCCCCCCCTCACCCTGGGAGAGGCCTAAGCCCCTACAGTGGGGTAAAATGGGCTGATGAAGTGAAGAACATAGAAAGTACAATAAAATGTACAATGTAGCAAATACTTAAATCGATTTTTTCTAAAAGGTTCTGACTCAGCATGTGTGTATATTCTAGCCTCTTGAGGCAAAAGTGAGCTGGTTTTCAGCCAGGACTCTAATTACCGCAAGCGGCCGTCTCACAAACGTAAATCGCATAATTATTAAATTATTAATTCTTAAATGTTAATCCAGAGAGCACACGAACCCAGATCTACACACAGGCGCAGAAAGCGGTACATCATTCGAGCGCTCAAAACCAACACAATTAGAGCTATAGAGATAAATAAATACAAGTATACTTATAGTTAACCCAGCAAGTCCTGCGTAATTTGTTGCAGCTATTATTGTCATATATCGGTAATATAAAGGTCGAATATACTATTGTATGTCATAACCCTTTCAGACCGACGACGAAACTACAAAGAAATTTGTGATTTTGATGTTGGATTTTGGGTAATTTGAGGTCGTAGATTACGAATCTAAAATAATTTTCCGGATTTTCCGACGCCATCTTGGAAAATTTTACTGTGTCCAATTGTATCAATCCGGGCCTAAGTGTTTGTAAACACAATTGTGATGAAACACAATTGTATTTTACGGGGCCTAATGTTACTAAGCTACAAATGTGCATTCGAACAATTGCTTCTAGTCGGGCCTAACAAGTTTAAGTACAAACAAATAGAAACATGTAAATAATATTCAAAATCAACATTTATTAAATGCTTTAGTCATCAAAAACACAAAGAATAAACACTTATTCTTAATCAGTCTAAAAATTACTATTAATCAGTCTCAAAATCACTAAAAGAGATCAATTATCTTAATTTTCAGTATGGAAAGTATAAAAACAGTTCCTGTCCTTGGTAAGGCACAAGTATACGTCGCATTTAACGCATCGGCACCGCGATCTGCTGTTGCAATTCGTTTCACGACAAACTCGAGGCTGGTTCAATGTGTCAAATACTGGCCAATGGTTGAAGCAATCCTTCTGGACATCCAGGGATGGTAATGGTTTTGGCCGGTATTTTGAAGTAGAGGGCATTTCAGCGAACTCCATTTGTCCCCTCTCATGTGCAGCTCTTGGTAAACCAGACAGCATATGATCGCTAATACTAAGACGAAATTTCAACAAGTCTGCGATGTCTTTTTGACGCATTTTCATGGCTTTGCAGTCGCTTCTGTACTCCATCCAAGCGTTCACGATTGCTAAATCAAAGAAGTGGAGAATAACTTTCAGTGTCCACTTCCTTGTTTTGATCCACGTTCGGTAGGCTTCCAACATTTGATCACAAGTGTCCACTCCCCCCATCAATGAATTATAGTTTCTTACTACAGCGGGGCAGGGAACCTCTATGTACTTCTTCGTCTTTTTCTCCCATCTGGACACATTAGCAACTGGATCAGCACCATGCGCCGTAGAGGCCATCAGCACAGATTTCTTATCCTTCCACTTTACGATGCAAATATTTTCATCGGCGTTGACTATTTCTTCTACATCTCCTCTCTTCATCGTCTTGTTGCTTTTGAATTCATATTTTTTGTGTTTTTTTGTGTTAAAACGGTTAATCATTAGTGTGCCTGTACCCTCCAGGTTTCTGTTGAGAAGCTCTTGCATTAACGGGACCGAGGTAAAATACCTATCAAAATACAGGAAGCTGCCACTTGGAATAGTGCTAGCCAATCGCAGAATGACTGCAGGCCCATGTCCGAATTTCTCGGCGTCTGGTAGATTTGTGGTTTTGCCTTGGTAGACTTCAAAATCTAGAACAGTGCCTGTAGAAGAGGCAATCACATAGTTTTTCAGACCCTCAGGGCGTGGTTTATTTTTTACCACCATTCTCAGGCCCGCACAACGCCCTCCAAAAGGAATCATCTGTTCATCTACAGAATAATTTGCTGGTGCCCTGGGCAGCTGAAGGCAACGATTCCGTACCGCATCAAGGACAGGCTGGACTCTCCACAACCTGTTTTTAGCCTGTTCCTGTGCTTCATTAACAGCATGAATATCTATTATATGAAGATTCACCCTCAGCAAGAAAAATCTGTCTCTGGACATGGAGCTTGCTATGGGATCAAATTTGTAGCGTTGGTTCCAAAACATCTTAATCCTTGGAAATTTAAAGCAACCCATCAGACTGTGGACCCCAAAAAACTTTTTAATTTCTTCTGGAGTACAGACAGGCTTCATGGGTTTTCCAGTAGTAGTCATGAAATATTGATTGGTTGCCAAGGAAAACTGTTCGAACAATTGCTGGGTAAAATACTGCTCAAAGTATTGAGCAGGAGACTTGACAGGGTTTATCTCTGACTGTGGTTCCACTGGTAGAACTTTGCTTACAAATTTCTTCTTGTGCCACCTAAGGCTGCTGAGGGGCACGTTATCTTCGCTGTCCGAAGAAGATTCCGTCGCTGAATCATCTGAAGAAGCTGCATCCTCTTGACCAGGAATTGCTACGTCAGAGTCGTTTTCCTCATCGTCACCTTCATCACCAGACCCGCAAAGAAGGTTTCCAATCTCCTCGTCAGCCAAGCCACGCTGCATTGCTTGAAATCTTGAAAAACAGCTGACAAAAAGAAAAAATAATTACAGATACCAATACCTTACAGCCCGGCTTAAAACAATTGTGTTGATAAAATTCATTACAAGTATACTTCTTTCTAAATCGCTATTTAATGACTAAAAATGGCTTCATATGATAGATAATTTATTGTATTTATGTTTTATCAGTATCACACACAGTAAAATAACGAATAAATTGAAAATAATGTACTTACAATTGCCAAAGGCGGAGAAGAGAAACAGCGTCACTCGCGACAGGTCGAGACTTGCAAACTAACTGAACGACGCAAGAATTTTTTTTTTGCGGAACGGCTGTTTCGTGCACAAACGTGACAGGTCGGTCCCATCCACTTATGCATAATAATTTAGCCAAAACTTTCAACTTTATAGACCGCACAATTGTATTTGAGAGTTCTGAAAGGGATAATTAAGTCCAAATAAATGCAAAATCGAAAAAAAGGACTTAATATAAACATGAAACAATCACATATTTAGTTTATAGTTCAATGAACAAGTTTTATAAGAGTTATTTGGTAAATTGTAAAATAGGAGCTTGTACTCTATGGGAATGAAAATGCTTTTTATCGATTATCCGAATACCAAGTTAAGTATGAATTTTTTAATTTTTTTCTTGTAATATGAAAAATATAACTCAGGCTAACAACAATAACAGTACGTATTGTCTAGAAGCCCTCTTCTGCGTTTACCGTCTAACCACTCATACTCTAGCTAGGTGGTGCAAGATGGTATATTTCAGTTGCTGAGGTCCCCGCGCCCCGGTCTTCACCCCGAGAAATCCCCGCGCGCCTGTCCTCAACCCCGCAAATGGTGTAATTTCAGTCCGATGCTGTGTAGTGACATTTATGAATCTATTAATACCAAACCCCTGCTGTCAAATTTATTTACTCTATGCTAAAAACTGTTGAAATGGATTTAGTTAATAATTCTGAACGTAGTATTTTTTTGTATTCTGGTTAAATTATGTTACGAATACAAGTCGTATAGTCTGACCGTTGAAATGGGACATACATATCCATGTTGACAATCCCTATATCAATTATAGCTTCCCGCCCGCGGTTTCGCTCGCGTGGGTGGACTACACAGTTGTACTGGGATTACTTTCTCTGAGATAAAATAAAAATTTGCCTATGTCAATCTTCAGCTTATGAGCTATAGCGGTCCCGGTACAACTGTGTAGTACACACGAGTGAAGCCGCGGTCGGAAAGCTAGTTTGAAATTAAAATATATATGTTACTCGCTAATAATATACCTTTCTATAGGTGAAAGATTTTTTTAAATTAGGAACGTCATTTTTGAGTTTTACTGAATTAACAAAAATTGTGCTAACAAATTTGAATTGAATTAACAAAAATTTACAAAAAATATCCATGTGTGCATCATTTCTTTACATTTTGTGGATAAAAATCAAAACTAGTTTACGTGCATTGTGGTATAACTCCGCCTCAACACTATTTTTTATGGTTTAAGTGAGAATATTAATTGATAGTTTTAATCGTTACAAACGAAAGGAAGTACGTTAAGTAAGTTTACTTTCTCTTCTGAAATTAGTTTTCTCGATTCGAGAGAACGTTACAGCATATCAATTAAAATTTTTGTTTATTTAATTATTATTCTTTCTGTTAAATTTCATTTATTTTAAATTAAATAGGTATTTTCTGATTAAAAACAATATTATTTTATTAGCTAACTTTACTTTTTTTTTATTGTGTGTATGGCGTTTAGTATGGTAATGAGAGTTATTTTAAAGAGATATTATACCGTCAGACCATTAAAGCCCCACTGCAGTGGTTTAGGCCTCCCTTCAGGATGAGGAGGCTTGGAGCTTAATCCACTATGCTGCTCCAGTACGGGTTTGAAATTGAACGACTGCGATCTATCGATGGTAACTAGGATCGGCGACGGTATAACGTGCTTTTCGATGCACCACGGCCTTCTAATTAAGAAACGGGCTCGCTATTACTCGACTATCACGACATTTAAAAAGGTTGAATGAAACAGGAATAATAATAATAATTTTATTTCCCAACTTTTGACAAAGGTACGTCACGTACATGTAAGTTTATAACAAAAAATTTAAATTGTTGTGGAAGACTGGAACTTAAACTATGTTAAGTCTGTATTATAGGTTTCTAGGTACCCACAACTAGATTAAGCTGAAGAACATTGGAGTGAATATCCTTATAAATACTCGTACCTACTCGCCTGGCCTAGTGGGTAGCGAGCGACCCTGCCTATGAAGCTGGAGGTTCCGGGTTCGAATCATAAGTCGGGTCAGTATTTATATGATGAATATCGATACCGGTACCGGGTCTTGGTTGTTATACGTATGTGGTGTCTTCGCTTTGTACCCAAAACACAAGCTAATGCTTAGTTTGGGGCCTAGACGTTGTTGTGATGTATACGTTATTATTATTATTACATAATTTCAAGGTGTTTAGTTTATACAAGAGTAAAGACGTTTCAAAACAACAAACCGAAAAAATGACAGTATAAAAAAGTGTTATACGAATTTCGTATACGGATTTTTTCTGAGAGAGTGGTATATGTGTATGTGTGTGTGTGTGTGTATATGTATTTTATTTTTCCTTGTACAAGTACTTTCCTTATTTTTAAGTATATAATAATATAATATCAATATAGTAAAAAGAAGAAATGAGGTATATAATTACAAAGCGAGATTTTTTCTTTTTTTTTTTTTTTGAACTCGTTAATGTGGCATCAACACTAAGTTTTTCAATTCAAATGTCAAACTGCATGCCTATAACTTTTGATAACAATTTTAAGTTTAAATCTAAATTGGGTTAAAGTATTGGTATTTAAATATCGCAATGGATTTGGCAACAGTTTGGTGGTTTGCCAAAGCTCTTATTTTCGATATAATAAAATTATCTTTGCATAATAACCTTTTAAGAGTAATAGCAATGGAGTCACGAATGCGCTGTTCTTCGACTGAACTGTTAACTGAATTATTTCGTAAATATAAGGTTCAGAATCCGTAAAATACAGCTGAAATGTTAATAATGTTCTGCAATCGATACAAATCTATGTTTTTGTTTGAACTCTTTTGACTCAAAAACGACTAATTCAATTTTAAACTATTATTTTAAAAGTAAAAAAATAAATCTATGTGTATCCCACATCAATTTGCACAGATAGTTAACGGAATCAGAGCAAGGACATAAACAATATGCGAAATAAACAAAATACAGAAAACACACAGAAACAACAACAAAAAAATAACAATTTTAATGATCAACATGGTTCAACGTCCGGTCCATTCCTCAATATTCCGAGATAGCGCGATGGTAAGCAGAAAGCGTCAAACACCATAAGACCACGTCAGAGAACCTTTGATTATAATAACGTCTGGATGAACCCAAACAATACAATGTTAACAAAAATGATAACTTTTACATACTTATTTGTGTGAACCAACAGATCACATTCTCTCACTTCGCTATATTATGTACAAACAGTTTCTGTGTGCGTGGATTATAACCGAACAGTTAGGTGATATGTTTATCTACATTTTTAACGCCGACTCTCAGTCCAAACATTATATAATCAACGCAGAGAACAAACTATGATGACTAAGCCGGCGTAGCGGAGAAATATTTTAGTGTAAGTAGAACAAAAATTTTATAATACGAACCTAAAGACAATGTAACGTTTAATAAAGGTAGTATTCATATGTTGATTGAAATAACCGCACAAAGAATACAAAGAAAGAAAGAATTATACCCCTAGGATAGAATGTATCCAGACCTGGTTGATAGTGATCCGCTTATTGTCTGTGGGCTTTAATTTTAATGGAAATAAATCTGTGTACTATGGGAACGCACCCATACTACGTGACCCATTTTTAAAAAATTTTCACCCCCTCTCCCTCTTGGTTAACACCCGTAGTATATGCCAAGACCACCTCCCTCCCTCGTATTTTTCACGTACTAATTTATAAATATGGTTTTCAATAATTTTTAACAAACAAAAAGTTAAAAAAGTCTTATAATTGTCTTGAAGCGAAAAATATATGTAGAAACATTTCTAACAGGAACTTAATTTAACAAAACAAGTATTTTTGTCTTTTATTCAGAATTATTTTCCTGGAGGATATTGACTATGTGACAAAGACCTAAGCCCCTCCTCCACTCTTGTGACCAAACGTGGTGTTTTTAAGAACTCCCTCCATCCTGAACGGATCACGTAGTATGAGTGCGTTCCACGTGTCTTAGTTTGAATGAAAACATTATTTTCATATAAATTTCATATATCCGTGCCTCGGAGAGCACGTTAAACAGTCGGTCCCGGACGCTGTCAATAGATGACGGTCGTTACAATCCCCAACCCGCAGTGGAGTAGTGTGTTGGATTTAAGCTCCAAACCCCCCTCCTTACCTTGGGGGAGGCCTAAGTCCCTACAGGGGGGTAACATGGGCTGATTATGATGATGATATAAAAATAATCGTGGCGTAACGCCCGCAGAAAGTAAAATCACTGTCAGTTAGATTTGAATACGCCCTTAACCATTCTAACCTTCACTGCATTGCACAAGTTAAAGAAGCTCACAATAGATGCAAAATAATGTATATAGGCCGTATGTTCTAAGATGATTGCAAGGAATGTAATGCCGCCGAAGAAATGATATAGCCATTATAATGTAGAATAAGGTAGGTGCGCGATGCGTCTCTCTGTCTCAAACCGATAGTACGGTCTACAGACAAAATTAGGGCGACATAAAAAGTATTTTTTAGTTTCTTGTGGATTTATTTTTGTAAATAATATATGCGATAGAAATATTTTAACTCGTTAGAGGCGCAAAACTAAGTTTTATGCACTCTGACCGATTAACTCACTAAATAAAGTCTTTTTACAGTCCGACGTCATCAGTGTGACCTTTTGGCGTTGTCGGGGTCACCAGTTTAAAGATAGCTACTTATTTGGGACTTCAGTCAGGTGCGGTGCAGAAATGATACTAGATAAATTGACTATTTGATTTTTGTTATAACTGTAACAAAATAACTTTTGGTTGCGTGTATTTCATATGAAGTCCCGCAGCCGATTGACTGTCGGCACAGTTGTCGGTACGTGCGGGAGAACGGGGGCTACGTCGCCGCCGTCCTCGTTACATTGCTGACTTACATATCTATAAATGTGTAATGTGTTGTTACGACTCTATTAACATAGTTTGCATTGACCGGAGTAGGTACGGCGTATAGAGAAGCGGTTAAGGCGTTTGTCCTATTTTCTGTACATTTTAACACTACATCCAGGATATAATTTGAGATCGGGTTTTTTACTGAAAATACACGATCAAGGTACACCTGATTAAAGACACATCGCCTATATACAGATAATTTTTGTAATTCTTCGTTAAAAAAATATTGTGTAATGACAATAGGACAAATACATGACATGAACACGAAATAGTTAAAATTAAAAGTTAAAAAAAGTTAAAAAAAAAGTTAAAAAAAAACACAATGCACTCTACCACAAAAATACAGTAAATTAATTCGTGACGACACAGTTATTTTAGCAAAACTAATATTTAATACTGTTTTTACTCGTTTTATTTATCATATTGCTACGTTACATCGGTCAACTTCTAAAAGGAAAAGAATAAGAATATTATTATCATTGACTAACCATGTGATTTGGAATTTTCGTAGTAATTTTGGTTTTGTATCACTGTATTGTTAATTTGAATCAATGCTTGAGCGCCAATTACACTCTGCACATACATACAAAAAATTTATATTCAATTTAATACTGGAAAAATAAAGTCGTCGTTTGTGTATTAACATTTTTTAGATTTTTTTTCATTCCATATCTTTACAACCAAATTTTTACTATGCAATTAGTTTTAAACATCGTAGCTTTAATTGTTGAATTAATTTTATTAAACAGTTATTAAATTAAACTTCTTCTATTAGATTATGCAGCATCATAAATGGAAAACGTTCCTTTAATTTTTATTGTTCCCTACCAAACTCCATTCAATAAAATTCTCATAGAAAATAAATTATATTCACCTTATATTTTATTTTTTCTGGCATTGTGGCGCGCTCTAAAATGCAAAGAATATATTCATCTCAGGTCGATGTAGTCCCATCTGACAGTTGCGGCAGGCTTCGGGCAAGACTTTCATAAACCTGACTGAAATTCGTTCATTCAATAAACGTCATGTTATATTTAAACCAACAGCAAGAAAGAATGAAAATGTTTCTACTGTCCAATTTTTGCGTTCTTTTGCTGACGGTACTGTAGAGCGTACATTTTAAATGGTTACGCAACGTTCTTTTGTCATTGTGAAACGACAGCGCTCGCGGCCCGGGCGCGCGCTGTACGGTTTTTATTTTTTTTTCCTAACTCGGAATGTCCCGTGATTAGCCCCACGTGGTAACCGACCGCCGTGATCGATCGTATTCCAACGTCATACAGATAAAGGTCGTAAATTGTAAACGATTATGTAATAAAATTTATAATGAGTGGATATATGGAGAAATTAAGTCTATTCGCATTCGCTTTTGCGAGAGTGTGTATGTCGAATACTAGTCGAATATAGTAAAAATTTGACACCAGCATGATGCTACACCACACTGCAGTAATTGGTGTAATGTCAGTTTCAAGTATGGCACGAAGGTTACCCAAAACGGCGGTTGTGGTAGCGGGCGCTCGGGGATCTGCAGACGGTCCTTGCTTGAGAGCCGTCAGCTATTTCGCCCACACCCGTCAATTTAAGCAACCAACCAAATCAACAACACCAAAAAGTCGTGTACTTATAAGTGGTTGGATCAATCGACCAATATTACTTCTGTCAAACTCGCTGAACACACAAACATAGTTGGTGTGTGCCCAACTAACACATAATCTGCACAAACTTGCGGACACCAGCTGATCTAGTTGATCACTTGACTTTGATGAGCTTTCAAACAAAAATGGAAACGCATACGACTATAGTTTGACCGAAATCGCTGTACCGCGGCTTAGGTATGTGCGCGGCGCGGAGGGAGGCAGATCTGCTCTGTCAGTCCATCGTCAACGCTTAGGAGCCACCTTCGCTCCTCGCCGCGCACATACCTAAGGCGCGGTACAGCGATTTCAGTCAAACTACAATAAAACAAATTCATGTACTTCAGGAATAACAAACAGTTTGCCCAAAGCATAATCCAAGGATTACATACATCACTCTGTTAATTTTTTTATAAGTAGTGTAGATATAATGAAGTTTATGGATTCCAAAGTTTATTAAGTTCGAAGGTCTTTTACATACAACGGTATTTTTGGTGATGCTACCAAAACCGATGGGCCATAAATTGATACGGCAAAACATTACATGATTAATCATTTACAAAGTAAACCTGTCTTGTACTTACTTCAGAGGAAAATATCGTATTCGTTATGCAAAATATTTAACAGATAAATTAAGTATGAGTTTCTATTAATACTCAAGTAACAAAATCGAATATTAATGACATCTTATTTCGAAAATTAATTGAAAAATATAATTATCGACTTTCGACACGTTACATATTTTAATTAAAAAGTAGGTTATTTCGTATTTGTATAGAAATTTAGAATACATATTAAATCTCGACTCATCGAAATAGAGTATTTACATTTTATTAAAATATAGTATTTTTTATAATATATAAATAATTATAATCATCAATATTACTAGTAATATAATAAATACTAAATTATTTTACCAAAATACTTTAAAAAAAAATTATTAAAGTTGACTACTTAAAAAGAATCAATTTTTTTTAATGTGTATATGTCAAATACTAGAAGGAGAAGAAGTAACAAAAAAACTCAATTGACTTTTCTTATGCTTAAAACTGTTAAGTACATATACGACATATCCATGTCAGATAATTTTTTAAATATTCATTAGCACATTAACGTACTTTTTTAATAGTCTTAATTCTAATTTTTCCATTTCGTCAGCCCTTTTTTATACCCCACTGCAAGGGCTTAGGCCTCCTCTCAAGATAAGTGGGCTTGAAGCTTAAATCCACCATACTACTCCAATGAGGGTTAGCGGATTGTAACAACCGCGATCTATTGACAGTGACCGGGACCGACTACTTAAAGTTCTCTCCGAGACACGGAGTCAGTAATAGTTAATGTACTTAAGTCAGAAAAAACTCATTGATACAAGCCCGGATTCGAACCACGCCCACATGTCCTTATAGACTTGAAACAGGTTCGCTGCGCTCGGGCTATCACGACACGACATAAATTCTAATACTTCTTTTGAAATCCTGTTTGTATAACTAATACTGTTGAACATCTGATAATTTCTTGTTTATTTTAATAAGTCAATACAAAATATGCATTAATTATAAGGAATGCATACTAGTGGCATATGAATACGTATAGAAATATTAGCCTTCTGTTTAATTTAAATGCGATGTATGTATCGTTGGCATATACAAATATTTATTTTTAATCACTAATTTAAAACCTTTCAAAGGTGTCTTTGATGAATTCCCTTAGTTGGTTTGATCAAGGGTATAGTATAGAGGACAGTAAGATATTATAATTATTTATATTGTTTTATTATATTCAATGAAAATTATTGTTTATTAAAATTTAAACTTTAGCCAAAATAATATAATCTCATTATATGTAGGTTTCCAACGACTAAAGTTCCTTTCACTTTACTAAAAAGAGAAAGTAAATAAATGATTAGAAATAAAGAAAATATTATTGGACAAAATATACCTAATTTTTATTTAAAGGTATTATATTATATAAGATATTATATATTGGAATTTAAAGAAAACTTTGCAATGTTCTAACTTTTGCTTTTTATTTCTAAATCATTAATTTTTTTGCTATAATAAGCCTATTTTATTAAAAAAATGTTTAGACAGCTGCTGTCAATTATTCGAAACTCGGTAATCAAATCGTAAAATAACACAGAGATCCCTAATTATTTGATAAATTATATCTTCTATAATTATTCTTCAGGGATCAGAAAAGTCACATTTTAGAATCAGTTATGTTAGTTTACATTTGCTGAAGTTTGTATTAATAAAATCAAGCACGTATTTGAGTTTCAGCGACCGTACTACAGAGGTCATTTGTAATAATATATATGATAATAAATTAACAATAAAAGTTTTAGTATTAAAACTTGATTTTCATAATGTTATTAAAATTATCAACATCAATCTGGTTTTCACGGTTTTCACATCTATGGACACACCGAATAATGACGCAGCTGCCAGCGACACGAAACTGAGTAACGCTCTGGCCTTACTCCCCACACTCAGCAGTTAGCAGTGATATAGTTAGTAGTGATATAGTTAGGAGGGATATAGGGAACAACCGGCTTCTCGTGTGAAAGTTCCTTATATCTCCCCCACTTATATTATTTAGCGTGACGCATTTTCGTGTCGTTTTAGGCTCATCCCGTGCCATAAGAAACTTCACCTCAAAAATTAAATTAAATAACTTACCAAAAACAAAACAAAAGGTTGTTACTTCCATTAATCTTATTGGTGGCTTGTTGCTGGCTGACAATGACCATCGCTGACAATCTGTCGATCCCGAAATATGTATTTTATGTATAAAAATACACAGTACATACTATATATACATAAGGGGCCGTCCATTAATCACGTGAGGCTTGAAAGGGGGGGGGGGAGGGTTTTGACAAAAATCACGAAATGTCACAAGGGGGAGGAGGGTGTAGTGAGATATCACGTGTATTTATTTTTTCAAACGCGCTATTTTTAAATCGAAAAGCGGCATGTAGTGTACACATTCGTTTATACAACCTGCAACTTTTCTGTTTAGACATTTTTATCATGGTCTTTAATTTCAGAATAAAATAAGATTATATTTTATACCCGTATTTAAGATAATATTCTAAAATATTTAAGATTTTTTGTAGATACTAATAATACACGTGATGTTGGGGGTGGGGGGGTAGTCTTAAACCTCACCATGTATCACCAAGGGGGAGGGGGGGTTAAAAATGCTTAAAAAAGATCACGTGATTAATGGACGGCCCCTAATAAGGTATGAAAAGAATATGAAATACATACTTAAACACTGCATACATATAAAAAAACTTTATCAACTTCACGATGACTTCCATCACCCGAGAACACCTGAGAGCGTACTGCATTTCTTTGCAACCATGAGTCATATTTAGCGTGTTCGTACTGATTCATTACTTACACTCTGTGTACATCGGAGCAACATAAGGTCGCTAACATTACTCACTATTCACAATCTCGTCAGCGGTCTTTTGATATTTGACTGTTTACGATTTAGTTAAATTGACGATTGTCTGGGATCGAATATTGAAAAGTATTTTACTATTTTTACTTAGTAAATTAATAAAAAATATTACATAAGGGCTTAAGATGTTAAACCCCCTTTTTGATATAAAAAAATATACTAAAAATTGTTAAGACTGAAAGTACGTATTTAATCAAAATAATGACTTATATTCTTTACGCATTTGTGTCATCTCATAGAGTTATTATAGATTATGAATTCCTTCTACCGCTGCTAGGAAACAATTTTTTTTTTTGAGGGGTCACGGAAGGCTTCTAAATGTAACTCCTGTAGCGCTTAAACGATTACTTTTGCAATATAGTATAAGTAGTGTTAAACAATAATGGTGACGTTTTTTAATTTTGCCAATTCGGCCTAAATGGGTCGATATTTTGGGTATGCTAACCTCAAACCTTACAATTCTTCATTACAGACTTTAGTGGCTGGCTGGGCTATTTTGGTTCTTATGTTATGTTAAACTTTATTTTGCCGGGAAGAGACATTTTTTTTTTTAAATATGTTTAGAATTTCGGATTATATGGTAAAATAATCATTTAATGCATTAAAATTACACCTACATAAAAATTTTTTTTAAAGATTTTAAAGACATTATTTAAATAGTAGTAAAATTCATCAAATTATTTTAAATATTCACAGCAGTCAAGAGTACAATTTGTGTTTAAAAATTTGCTGACTAATATGCTTCTTAACATTAAAAAAAAAATTAAAAGTGCGTGTAGTTTTATTTCTATACTAAATTATGTCACAATATGTAGTTAACATTAATTAAAAAATTAACTAAAACGCGAATTTAATAAAAAAAAGTATGTTATTACACATAAGTATATTGGCTTTGATTCAATGGATTCAAAACAACTAATAGGTACTATTTGTGAAAAACATTTGTCATCGCGGTGCCACGACATAGAATAAAGGGATATGTTCATACCTATAAATATTTGGTCCAGCCGAGGACCAAACTCGGTCTTTTGCTTTCGCAGTCTGGGTCTCCGACCACTAGACCGAATAACCAGTCAATATAAAAGGCTAGTTCTAGGACGCGTCACTACCGCATGAAATGAATAAATTGCGCAACATTCGTACACAACCTTCGCGGCGCGTAATTAAAGAAGACGCTACACGATTACCGTAGTTTATAGATGCCTCTAATTATATGTATTTGATGTTTTCTAGTTGCTTGCTGTGACGAAATGGTCGAGTACGGTCGGTCATTATTCGAATTAATATAGCTACGTGTCAGTTCGGAGGTTACACATGCGTAATCGCCGTACCGTTTTTATAGAGCCGTGAGAAACTTACCTAGGAAATAAATGATATGTCTTTCTGGCCGGCTAATTTAGGGTGTCTGGTCAAGCCGAATCTCTATCTACGTTATTGAACGTACCGGCACGCCCATTACTTTATTACAGGCACGCCGGTCTGTGTTCAGATTCTTAAATAGTCTTTTCGATTCGTCTACGTGTGTTGCTTCGCGGATTTAATTTAACAAAAAAGGTAATTTTATTTAATTATTTATCCTTTGTTAAGGGCGTGAGGCCGTGGTTCGATTCCGGGCGTGTACCAATGAGTGTTTCTGACTTAAGTACATAACTATCACTGACTCCGTGCCTCGACCACCGCGTTAAGCAGTCGATCCCGGTTGCTGTCAATAGATAGCGGTCATCACAATCCACCTACCCGCACTGGAGCAGGGTGGTGGATTTAAGCTCCAAGCCCCTTAATCCGGGGCTTAAGCCCGTGCAGTGGGGTATAATCGGCTGATGGAATATAAAAAATATCCTTTTTTTATATGAATGCTTCGCGGGTCTATGATCAATGCAATATTAAATATGTTAGCAAATATCCTTAGTTAGGCTACATAGCCTTCGTGTGGAGGTCTTCGAAAAACTAGTCTGTTAATATTAATGACAAATAAATGATCTCTATTTATATTGATTTTTGGTTTATGTTTGAATAAATAAATTAATATTGTATAGTATATTTAGCAAAAAATCGAAAATTTTAAAATTAAAAAAAATATATCAGGAATATTTATATTTTTTATTAGACGTAGTTTTTCCACATACATGAATATGCATTGATTTTATTTTCTCACTTTATCAATTTTTATTCGATTAATTCACATGAAAAAGTGTAATATGTAGTCAATGTCCATCTATGGTACCTACTAATTGAAATTATGTCAAAGCATAACTTTTTTTATCAACATTTGAAAATTAAGGAGAACAACAAGCAGACACACGTACTTATAAGTTTTTTTAAAATGTTTTTTATTTGTCAAATCAAGGTTCATTTTCTATTAAAAACTTATTCAAAAAAAAAAAAAAACAATGAAAAACCACAAAAGTTTGTGATATCGCTGTTACCGTCATCGAGATACATTCACTAAATAAAAGCATTTAATTACATTTACAATTCATAACTTATATGGCGTACTAAAAGTAATTTATCGATTTTTCTATGGTAAGGTTTTCGTAATTTGGAAAACTTTTTCCGTTACACCACTATATTGAATCTATGAAGACAGTCAATCCGCTGCTATTTGAAATTCACACTTTCCACGACGAGACCGAAGACTGAACTGAGTTATTTAAATTAAGGCACTGTCCCAGGTTTTACTCGTAAAAACATTCCCCTCGCCACCGACAAAATGCATTTATTTATGAAATGTAAATGCATCTGATTGTAATAACAAAACTGCATCCAGCGTGTGCTCTCTATATTAAGATGTATTATTTGCATACCGCACGCTATTGTGGGGAATGTGTCATAGGACAGTCAGCAGATTTCGAAAAAAAAAAAACCATTTACTACATCACTTACAGTTTTAATGAATCTATTTTTACATGATCAGATTTAATAAAAAAAAAAAAGAAGTAATAACTGTTTTGGTAATTGAAAATGTTAGTAATAAAAATTTTAACTTTTTGGTAATAGATAAAAAATAACTAATGATCAGTAATATTACAACTAACGTATTAAGAAACCATTATGACTATTGACCACGAAACCATTGACGACCCTGCCTACGAAACTTGGAGTCCCGAGTTCGAAACCCAGATCGAGTCAGTATTTATGTGATGAATATTGATACTGGTACCGGGTCTTGGTTGTTATACAAGATGAGATTTTAATAACCAGCCAAAATTTTTCTAGATGTTAGGTATCACCAATAGACCTTATTGCGTAAATAAAAATATAGGTCAAATATTCGTAATGAATAATTATATCTTAAATATTTTTTAACAAAATTTGGCTACCTTCTACTTACATGGAGCAAAAGGGCGGGGCATGGGGCATGTGGTCGGGGCGCGTGCATGTGCACTGGCGCCCTCGTGAACGGTGACTAGTATATTGGTAGTTTTTGGGAAAGGTTTACGTAGTCTTAACTGAATATTTTCCTATTGAACGATACTAAAAAGAACAAGACGGCCATCGGATTTTTATTATCAAATTATCACAGGTCATTATATTAAAATTTTGCTGGTCATTAAAACTTCAAACCTGTAGTCTCTTCGCTTGTTACCCAAAACACAAGCTCATACTTAATTTGGGGCCTATACGTTGTTATGATGTATACGTTTTTATTATTATTTATTTATTTTAAATCAATTTTTGAACGGCTTTCGTGGTGCATTGCGCAAGAACTGCCTACAATGCCGTACGTCAAAAAATAAACCCCGTCCAACATATGTTAGTGTCAGAGCTTTATTATATAAATATAATTTAAATGTTTTTTTGCTGTCGTTATTCAATCGTTACTCCCAGTGTCGTCGCCTGTACAGATCTTCGATCAGTTTATTCCTCGGCAAGTTCCTCGAAGCGCGGCCGCGCCACCCTCGAGTTTCGCATATTATAAATCCGTTCTTTTTAACATAGTGTTCTATTGAAAGTAGCTTAGTTCATTATTATTTTCCATACCCACATTTGAGCCGTATTTCACCCCCTTAGAGGTTTATTTGATAAAGATCATTATTTACTGCTTCCCAATTTCATTTAAAGAACCTCTAGACTTTTTAGACTCAGCGATTGGAACTGTGCTCTGAAATATCAGTCAGCCTGTCAGTTTCTTAATTTTTACTAAAAATATTACTGGCTTTGTGTTTTGAATAACTACCGAGTAGGGTCTATTCACCCATGTAGTACGTCGAGTCGCTTCAACGAACTTTTTCGATATATTTCAGGAACTTAAAAATCGAGTTAAAATTAATTTCAAATAGAGGTTTACAGCCCCGGAATTCTGAAAAAAAACTGGAGTTTCTAAATTAATACTATAAGAGGATATTGCCTTAAAACACATAATATTTTCACATGTCGTCAAATATATAACGTAATTTGCGTTGACCTAAAATTTTGGAATTGGTCACCAAGGGAGGTCATACGTTTTTGTGCAATCTTTATTTTATTTTTTATTTTTTCTATTCAAGGTAAACCAACATCATTCGTACAATACATCTTGATTGTAAACAGTGATGAATACTTTAAACTACAGTATGAAACCCTAGGGGCGCTAGTTTGACTCGCAGTAGGCCAGATTCTAGTTTCTCTCTGGAAAAGTAGCTATGGCATTACAATATCAACTTATCTTTTATTTTATATACGTCTTCATCACTACAAATTGATTATATGTTTGAGCTAAAATTCAATCTACGAATCACTATCAGTTCAGTTTGATTTAAAAACTGTTCATATTTATCTTCTATTACCTCCCGTTATCTACTGATTTGCATCAATGCATTCTCCTGTGTAGATTTATCTAATTCAACCGATAACATATTAGGTAACGTAATATTTTTTTATTACAGTATAATATATAAATAATAATAATAACGTATACATGACAACAACGTCTAGGCCCCAAATTAAGCATTAGCTTGTGTTTTGGGTACCAAGCGAAGACACCACGTACATTTAACAACCATGACCCGGTACCAGTATCGATATTCATCATAATTTGTAACTTTAATTTCAATTTATTGTATTAGGAAAAAAGCCATTTGTCTTTATAATGTAATCGTGATAAAAAAAAAGAAGTTTTTTTTTAAATTTATTTAATAAATTCACAAAATAGATTACAATCAATACAGCACCAACACAGCTTAAAACAATTTACTTTAACCTAGATTTGCAATCAGATATGTAAACATAACATTTTCAGTGTTGCATGAGTATGAGCAAAATGAAACCAAAACAGCAACTATATTATATAAACAATTACATTAATATTTTCTCTTTAGAATCAAACAGCAGGGTTTTGCGGATGCACTGCAAGTGTGATGCAAGTATGTATTTCATGATATATTTGTTAATAAATATTGTTTGCTACAACGAGATTGAATGCCGCTCTGCATCTATTCGGGGCACGCGCACCGAACGAGTTACTTAGACCTCCCCTCGGGATGAGGGTACTTGGAGTTTAATCCACCATGCTGCTTAAAGTGCGGGTTGGTGGATTGTAATGACTGCCACCGATAGCTTAACGTGCTCTCCGTGCATGGGATTTTTATATGATAGCATTTGTATAGTATTAGTATAGGTAAATGTGTGCTCTGTAAATAAAGCATGGATTTTTTCTTGTTTTTCTGTTTGGTACTAGTTAGATACTTGCACTAGAATCCGATCATACAAAGAATTTAATTTTTTTCTTTTCCCGTCAGTTTTAACATTTTTCTTATAAAATTACCAGCCAGTTACGTTATGAGCGAGTCCTGTCAATTTTCCATTTAATAGAAATAATGTAATATTTATAAAGAAAAACTAATCAGTGAAAGATTTTTATTGATATCTACAAAAATACCAAAGATACAAATTTTAAATTAAACTGTGCCATGACGTCACTCGGTTACATTTGGTTACATAACTATGGGCCTACGTGTGTAAGTGGTACGTAGCGGCACCGAGTGACGTCACAAGCGCGCCGTAAAACACAAACTTTAATTTCTTATATCTCCGGTAATAATCGGTATTTTCCCGAAATTCAAAAAGTGTCTTATTCAGTTTGTTATACTCTAGCGTGTGAAATAGCGTATGATACATAACTTTGTTGAAGAGGACGCGCTCATTGCAAAATCGTTATTCTTTTTTTTTCATATGAGCTTATAAACTTTTAATTAACTTTTCGCATGTAAAAAGAAATACTCTTTGAAATACCATAACAAGATACGGGGGTTGTTGTTAAAAGAAACATCGACGACGTTGTAACCTGCTACACGAATTGTCCTGGATGTATTGATTTTATAAAAAAAATATACGTGAAATTAAATAAAAATTTACTGGTTAAAGCATTTTTCACATAAAAGGACGAATTGACTAGAAGCTCTCTTCAACGTTTACCGTCTAACCACTCATAATCTAGCTAGTTTGTGTATGATGGCGAGTTTTACAGCAAGTTGCACCAAAAGAGATTACGTAAACGTATATTACATAAAGTAAAAACTAACAGTTATACTTTGATTGGAACTGTGATGACTTTCCATGTCTGACCATGGTCTGACCAGACATTGAGGTCATCGCGGTTCTGATCAAAGTATATCTGTCAATTTTTACTATAAGTGATGTACTTTGATGTAATGTCTTTTAGTGCAACTCACTGTTAG
The DNA here is from genome assembly GCA_949709985.1 of Luffia ferchaultella. NCBI lineage: Eukaryota > Metazoa > Arthropoda > Insecta > Lepidoptera > Psychidae > Luffia > Luffia ferchaultella. The sequence goes on from OX453262.1 coordinate 7,113,571, forward strand.
TCTGAGTTCCAGTGTGCAAGGTGCCCGCGCGCCGCTCTTCACCCTCGAGAAATCCCCGCGCGCCGTTTTCAACAACGCAAAACTGCGTAATGGCGCTTCGATACTGTGAAGTGACATTTATGACTATTAAAACCAAACGCTGCTGTCAAATTAATTCACTCTACGGTTTTTCCTAATATTAATCCTTTGAATTTATGATTTTATTCTATTTTTTTGAAAGCACTGTACCTTAAATAAAGTACGATTAAAATATTTAGATTTCGCTTCTCGGTCGACTATAAAACCTGATGTTATATAAAAACTGAAATGGATCACATTGTGACGTCAGAATAGGTTTCGTGTGTCGTGACCGGATAGCGCGTGCGCGGCCTGGCCAAATTCACACTGAACCGTTGTATAAACTTAACACCGTTAGGTACTGCTTCATAATTCATCTGCGTAAATACATATATATACATTAATATAGTTTTATTATTCATGTCTGTCTGTATTTTAATCTACAGCTCGATTAGGTACTTTATTATCTCATGTTTTGACATAGAAAATGTTAATTAAGGACTAGATACCAAAATGGCGGTAACACGAAATATGCATAACTGGTTGGAACGTCAAAAAAATGCGTGAAAAATGACAACGTCAACTAAATGTGGAAAATGAAACAAAGTATGAATTTATGAATTATAGAGCACATTTCTAGTGTTTCTCGAGTATGTATATGTCGTGGGACGATTTAATAATTCGAATTATTACGAAAATTCTAAGGGTATTACGAAAACACGAATAATTAGACAATGGGGATTATATTTTTCAATCTTTCCAAAAAAGTTAGATTTTTTGCGAAAAAGCGGGTCGGCTTAGTAACATTGGACATTCTTAAAGCTGATTGGCTTGATTTTTGGTTGCTGGCCAACTATTACTCTGATTGGTTCATATCTTTTCCCATGTAGTTTTGAGGTATTATATCATTGAGTTGTAAACTTAACTTTTTATTTAACCTTTTTTGGGTAAATATTAATGAATTATACACATAAAATATCAAAAAAGTGCTGGCTTGCTTACAACACAACCACAAACAAAACAACGTGCGACAATGAATTGACATTTAAGTCGTCAACCAATCAGAGAAGATGTTTCTGCGGGGCGCTCAAACCGGCCAATCAGTTTTCTTTTTTCATAATACCTGAAGATTCTCTTCGCAATCTTGCTAAGGCAACTCACGTTTTGGCGAAAAACTGCCTTTTTTCCGTAAGATTGAAAAATATAATCAGCATTGTCTAATAATTCGTGTTTTCGCAATATCCTTAAAATTTTTGCGACAATTCGAATTAACAAATTAACCTACGACATATACAAATGTGTAAATCATATGAATTTTAATTGATGAATTTGAATTAGGGACTTCATTGTTTATGCATTATGCACAAAGAAGTGTGAATACGAGGCTCCATGTTCGCCAAAAGTTTCGCTACTGGAGCCAATTTCTGTGGTGTTGGTTGTAGTTGGACTCTTGTTGGACATTTGACGGTTTGCCAAGCCTTAACACTGTGTACGTCGATATCGGGTCCAACTTAAATTACTTTTACCATCCAACTAAAGCCGATCGTGGTTCCAATATTTTGGATATAAAGTTGCATGTTGTGTGTACGACGCGTAGTCTGTGGGTACACATACTCTGTGGTTTCGACATTTCGCGACCTCTCGTTGAACATAGGTAAACTTACTATATACTCTTTGCGTTGAACTGAGTGACCGGGCGAGACACGCTAACTAATTTTTTGGAAAGATCTCTTGTTGTTTTGATATATATAATATTAATATTGATTCGGTACCTAATTCCAACACGTTTCGGTGCCTAAAACGACTTCGCCACGGTGTGAACGAAAGTTTGTATTTGGTGTGGACATAGACATATCTCGCGTTCCATTGTCGGTTATATCCTGGCGACGCTGTGAACGGCAACTCGGGGAACCTGGATCTGGCTTAGCCTTGAGCTGGCCTACACGGACGCGTGAAGTTTACATGCAAGACGAATGAGACTGAGGTAAGTTGCCCTACATCACTACTGTAACTTGACACAACCTTTTGCACATCCACCTTTTTCCAGCACGCTTATCACTGCGCTGGCTCTGTATTCAACACAATATGTGGGCCAGATTTAATAAGTGCACGCTCGCTTCTCGTTTCACAGCCAAACGAGAGGAAAACCGCGAAAAACAAGTAGTATAATTATAAATAATGAATTCTATAACACCAAAACCAGTTGTAAACATTCAACGATTTAATCATTTCATAGAATTTATTGAGTTTGTAAGGTCACGCCAAATGTTATTAATGGTTCATCTAAGTTTGTCTACGAGTGTTTATTTTTTGGTATATCTTAATAAAAGTTAAAACATGTTTTATTTTAATAGAATTAGTATCGATTCATTTTGTTTTTGTTATATGAAATTGTTTGTTCGACTCATAAAAGTGAGAATTGACTAGAAGCCCTTTTCTGCGTTTACCGTCTATCCACTCATAAGCTGAGTCGGTAGTGTACGATGGGCAGTTTTAGACCGAGTATCAGTATGCGAGGTCCCCGCGCGACACTCTTCACCCCCGAGAAATCCCCGCACACCGGTTTCAACCCCCCGAAAATTCGAAACGTCACTTCGGTACTGTGAACTGATTTTTATGACGCTATTAAACCAAACGCTGCTGTCAAATTAATTTACTCCATGGTTTGATTGCTCATAATTTTAACATTACTTGAATATGTTGCAGAACTATTGTAAAATTGGAAAAATTATAATTTTACTACAATGATTATAATCATTACTTTTATTCCGATTTAAATTTCTGTACATTTTAGTAATAGTCGACAAGTGATTAGTAAGCTGAAATAGCAATGATTCTGTCACAATTGTCGTAGAACCCACAACTGATGAAGTAGACGAGTTCTCGAGTGGAAGCCACGTACCTAGAAGCAAAGCGTTGGACGCCCCCGACCAGGTGGACAGATGACTTAAAGCACCATACCGGGGGTAATTGGTTGCGAAAGGCGGACCGTGTGTGGTGGTAGCCTTGGGGAAGGCCTATATCCCGTAGTGGAGAGACATCTACTGATGATGATGATTAGTGATATTACAATTTTACTAAATTTTGAAAGAACGTAATAAGCAATACTAGTATGTATGAATCTTTAAAAGTAACAAGCCATTACATAGTTTGGCCGTAAGGCGGCAAATATACTTGGCTGTCCTTAAATAGATGTGAGAGGACCACATTTGCCTTGAGGAAAATATAAAGCGGCTCAGTCATTTTTCATTAAATAACACGAGGAAAATTAATCACTTTTATTTAAACGCGTAAACAGGAAGTTCTAGAAAAACCTTTTTAGGAAGAAAATTTTGAATATAGAATATATAGTTCATATAAATGTGTGCCGATTAACAATCAATGTAATTCGGTAAGGGTATGCGCTTAAAGTAGCTTAGAGCGTTTTAGATTTTAAATTTTTTAAATTTTTTTAAATTTTTTCGAAACTAATGTATTAAAGTTATTAAAGACAATTATGATCGAACGTCCTAATCAATATCTACCTAAAAGATATTTTTAAGATATTTAAATGCTTCCATTTAGAAATGCTAGAAGTGGAGGGGGCATTTCGAATATTTATTTATACGCCGTTGAACATTTCAGAAATGGGGGCTAAAATAAAAAATTATCTACAGAACCTTACATTTCCAAAGAGCTTTGTAATAATACATGAGTTAAATGCAATTTTTTTTGTCTTCATTTCACAATAAAATACCTGTTAAATACAGATACAAAATTAATTAATCCATGTCTGTATCCATACTGAGCTGTGATGTTCGAGTACCTAATAAACACTTCGCTTTCATACAGAGGTCTTGGGTTCGATCCCCGTCATAAGCGTATTAGCCAATGAGTTTCTACTTATAAGAACTTATACCAAATAAAATATCACAAGCTCCGCCGACATGTCATTTCTGTGACGATGGAAGTTCACAGCACCAACTCGCACAGGACTAGCGTGGTGGGTTTACGGTTCAAACTCCTCAATTCAATACTGTGAATGGGCTGTACTCAGTAGAGACTTGAAGACCTGATGATGATATAGTAAATTCTCAACGATAGCCGACAAATTAACGGATACGGCGCATTCTCAAGGGTATGTACGTACAGACCATAAATCAATTAAAATCTACATATAGTCTAAGGGCTCACTTTAAAAACAAAAAATAACATTCTTACAATCCCAAGTCAGTACATTTGCGAAAAAATTTTGCAAATACGTAAATATATTAAATCTTTCACATTAGGGTAGACAATGGCCACAATATCACAAGAGGTATGAATATGCTTATAATTCCAAAACTCAGACTTTCAGAAACGAGCAGATCCTTCAAGAGCAACTGCGTTCGTTTTTATAACAGATTTCCAATGGAAGTATTACAGTTAAATATGATTAAATAGCAAAAAGTTTAAGAAATATGTAAAGTTTTACCTTATTAAAAAAGCTTATTATTCTGTCAAGAAATATTTAAATGATAATAACACTTGTACATTATTCTAAATAATCTTAAGCATTCTATACTGAAAATTTTATATATAGTTAAAAATATTGAAGAGAGTGTCTTGCTAGTTTTTCACCTCCTAGTATTTGTGAACCGGCGGTAAATTATAACACCTGAAACATTTCAAACAACGCCTTCTTGTCCCAAAGTAAGCAAGCATTATGCTTGTATTATGGGATACTGGACAACTGATATACATAATTAAACATTCTTTTTTTATATAATATGTACATATATAAATATCTTTTATACCCAGACACGGAACAAATAGACACAAATATTTGTCCAACGCGAAAATCGAACCTGCGACCCTTGGCTTTGCAGTTAGGGTCTCTAACCACACGGCCAATCGGTCAGTCAGTAAACGCATCTTGACTTTCAATAAGTGTGTGTAATGTATCTTACATTGAATAAAGAAGGTGCATCCTGGTGCAAAGAATTGCCATTGCAATTCAGCGCGGCAATGCGATGAGCGTCATGGGCACATTTGCGTCGGGGGCGACGAGGGGTGGATTATTGTATTAGTTTTATTTTTTATTATTATTATTATTTTTGTGTATTATTTTCAGTAAAAGAATATTTAAGTATGTGACTTAATTCAGAAACAAGTTATTTTTGAATAAAATATTTTGAATTTCGAACCTTACCCAAACCTGTATTTGTATCGAAACCCACTCAATCTTAAAACAGTTAGGTACGTTCATCACACGGCAAGACATATCGTGACTGGAAGCACGTGTCGCGGGACCACTATAGCGGTGTTAGGTTCATAAAAACCGTGAAGCAAAAATCGAGTCCGAACCCCTGGAGGTGTGTCTTTGACGTAACCGAATCGTGACTTACTCGAGAACTCTAGTCGTGAGATTTGTGACCAGACTTACGATGTATCGATATGCCGTAAGCGTTATTTTTTATTTGAATATATTTTGACTTGACGCTTCTATTATGTCTGATTGATTAGGAACGAGTTGGTTAATTTAACTGACGAACCGATGAAGGGCGTGTTGAAATTCATCTGTGCGGTTCCGTATGTGCGTTTTTTAAATCAGAGTTCTAGATATTAGAAACACGACTGCATATTTTTGTTATATGGAGGGAGCGAAACTTTGGTTACGATAAACGGGAAATGTATACGTTGCTTCTATAATTGCACACTGAATTTCTATTACAATTTTTAACGTGGTATGTTTTCTAACATAACGATTTTATTAAATGACTTTCCAATACTAAAATAGGACAGAAGTCGTTCTAAACTCTATGATAGATCGATACTATAAAGACATTCTGTTATTTTAGAATGAAGGTCGTAAAGGACTTCTTTTAAATATTTATTTAAAATCTGCTGTTAATATGGTAACCAAACAAAGACATGGAAAAATATAGATAGAAAATAAGTTTGTTTTTTGCAAAAAAATTCAATTGTTAATTCTAAGTGAAATCTGTTAATGGCCTTTCTTCTGTGTTATATTTAATAACTGTTTGTGATTTTTGGCTGTAGATTTTGTTAAATAAATAAATAGCGATAAAAAAAATAAAAATATTATTATGTAAACTAAACAAAACAATACAAATTCAGGAAACGCAATTCAAATATATATACTATATGTTCTTTAACTAGATAGAGTTAATCGCCTTTGACGGCAACTAGGAAATCATTATAATAATAATAATAATAATAATAATAACACACACAATCACAACAACGCCTAGGTCCCAAACTAAGCATTAGCTTGTATTTTGGGTACCAAGCGAAGACAACACATTATGAATGAGTTCAAAACAAAGCACCTAGTTGACAGTTAGCATTATTAAATTTCCATTACTAATCAGAGTTAAGATGTCTGGTGCAACATCTGCGCACACGCCGGTACAACTATATCGGGTCACGACTTTTCTGAGTTTATCTGTATTACTCTATACTTTGTACACTTGTCTACATTAATATATGTCGACCATTGACCAACTACTATACGACAAATAACTTCACACACAAACCGTGAGGATACCTTACACACACATATTACAATTTAATTTTCTGTCTCTGTCATATTCACTTACGATGTGTATTGCGTCCAGCATTTATATTGTTTATTGACTAATCGATTGGCTCCAAGTGGTTAGAGACCCTAACTGCGAAGCCAAGGGTAGCGGGTTCGATTCCCACCCGGGATAAATATTTGTTACATGAACATGCCTATTTGTTCCGTATCTGAGTGGAAATTATTTAAATATGTATATATTATAAAGAATAATTAAGTGTGTATATCAATTTTCTAGTAACACATAACACAAACATAATACTTGCTTACTCTGGGACTAGATGGCGCTGTGTGGGAAGTCCCATGCATTATTAACGTCCCACTTTGTTTATATTAGATAGTTCGTTGAAGGCTAGCGTATCTATCCCAAGTATTACGTATATATTAATACACCAATAATATCATAACGAAATAAGGTTGTAAAAAAAATTAGCATTAAATTATGAATGTCATCAAAATAGTTCACTAATTTACATTAATTAATTTACATTTTAAATAGGTTTGGTTGTAAGTAACAAAAAATTTGATTAGGTACCAGTTACCTAAAAATAGTGACAACTACTGCTAGAACTAATTAAACTAAGTAGTACCAGCTCACCAACTAGTAGCTTGCATTTTAACTAACTTTGTTTAAAAATTATAACAAAGTTTTGCTATTACATGGTAACATAACTAGTTTTGCTATCTACTTTTTTCAGTATACCATGAGGTATTTATCATATATCAAGTAAATTGGCTGGCTTGAAACTAGGATTTTATCGGATCCTTTACGTTCATAGCAAACTATATGAATACAAGATGTTTTATATGAATTAATATTTAGGTTCGATTTCGGGTTGGCACATTCAATAAAACTTAGGGCAATTTCTTCACATTTTATTTCGTTACACAACAGTTTGAAGTGAAATCGATTCACGATCAATTCATGACGACCGCTTAGCCTAGTGGTTAGCGACCCTGCCTACGAAGTTGGAAGTCCCGGGTTCGAATCCCAGGTCGGGTCAGTATTTATATGATGAATATTGAAACTGGTACCGGGTCTTAGTTGTTAAATGTATGTGGTGTCTTCGCTTGGTACCCAAAACACAAGCTAATGCTTAGTTTGGGGCCTAGACGTTGTTGTCATGTATACGTTATTATATTAAAAAAAAAACTAATTTCGACCTAAAAGCAATTCGCCGCTTTATTTAGTTTCTAAATAAAAATTACGGATTAGTAAGTCGCAATCTAAGTATGTTTTTGTATAAAGGTATACTAGAAATTTAAAAACCCGACGGCACAAAAAATAATTAACTGAAAAAGATAATTATTTAAGGCGGCGGGAAGACACTGGATGCAGGCAGCTACCAGCAGGTCTTGAAAATTAATGGGGTTGGCCTATATCCAGCATTGGTCTTCCTGTAGCTGAGATGAGGATGATGATGAACTGAAAAGAGGAAAACAAAATCTATAATCCAATAATGTTTTAGTACATAATGTCTTTCTATACATATATAATATCGTTGTTATAAACTATAGAATTTTGTTTTAGCTATGTAAAATGAAGGTACTGCAGATGGAGACACAAAAAAAAAATTATTTGGATGAGTTAAAATAGACTTTTTCTTCAAAATCATCACCTAACATATTTTGGTTTTTAGTTTGTCCTCACTTGTAATACCTTCTAACATTAAAGATAAATTTATATTACAGTATATGTAATTATTTGCTTAAGTAGGTATCGAACAAGAAAACATTGCATGGTGCATTATACCTACATAGCTCAATTAAAATTATATATACTATAGACCTTGTTTTTCTCTTTTTAGTTAATTACTTTTAACGCAGTCGGTTTTGTCATTGAAAATGACTATCATATCCATTTCACGAGAGACGCATTTTTGGCCATAACTCCGAGGGTATGGGGTAAATTTAAGATTTTAAGGTTTTAAAAAATTAATAATTTAGTTGTGCATTGTATGACATCAAAATTTTGGAAATCAGTTAAGTAGTTTTTGAAAAAAATTGGAAAATGTAAAAAAAATCAGGATTTTTTCGGAATTTTTTTTTACTAAATCCAAAATATTTCAAGAACAGAAACCAATATCGAAAATTAAAAAAAATGATATCTCGGCCATTAACGTAGCTACGATTTGAGACCAAGTTTTTGGAAATCGGTTAATAATTGTAAGAGAAATTATTTCCGAAAGATGAGATTTTTTGGTCGATCGCTGGTGTTTGCGGATATCTGTTACTATATTTCAGAGGTTATTCGTCGGATCGCTTTGAAGTGTTACAGAAAAGGTTAGAAGGCGTTGATAGCTACAGTTTGAGACCAAAATTTTGGAAATCGGTTGAAAATCGAACAAGAAATTTGACATCACATGTTAAATTTTATGGACGATCGGGAACTTGTTAACATTACGGTCATCGCCTTTCGGACTGTATTCGTTCGAATGCTTAATTATCGAGTTCAGAACGTTTAAGGATATCAGAGGCTGCAGTTTAAAACCAAAATGTTTCAAATATGTTGAACTAGCGACCGCCCCGGCTTCGCACGGGTAGCAGAGAATTTTTTCGTTGATTTATTTCTGAGTTTAAAGAGTTGAAAAGAATAGTGGCACGTTTTCGTGGCAATGCCACGTTTTCGTGGCAATAAAATAAAATAATCTGTGAAAATCGGGTTTAGGTAGGTTCATTTTCAATGAAACCGATGGTTGCGGGGACTGAAAGATCTGTGGATTTTTTTTAATCGTTTATAAAACTAAATAAAGTTTTCTTGTGTTTTTACTTGGCTTAGGGCTCCATAAGCATGATTCTTTCAAAGACAAACGGCCCGATTCTGTGTGGTGAGCTACCGAAATGATAGCATATAAGTGTTGTGATACATATATATTTAGCTATTTACTAGCTTTTATTGTCATTGAAAATGACTATCATATCCATTTCACAGGAAACGCATTTTTGGCCATAACTCCGAGGGTATGGGGTCTAGCCAAGATTTTAAGGTTTTAAAAGATTAAGAATTTAGTTGTGCATTGTATAACATCAAAATTTTGGAAATCGGTTAAGTAGTTTTTGAAAAAAATTGGAAAATGTAAAAAAATCGGGATTTTTTCGGTTTTTTTTTTACTAAATCCACAATATTTCAAGAACGGGGACCGATATCGAAAATCAAAAAAAATAGCATCTCGGCCATTAACGTAGCTACGATTTGAGACCAAGTTTTTGGAAATCGGTTGGTAATTGTAAGAGAAATTATTTCCGAAAGATGAGATTTTTTGGTCGATCGCTTGTGTTTGTGGATATAAGTAACTATATTTCAGAGGGTATTCGTCGGATCGCTTCAAAGTGTTGTACCAAAGGTTAGAAGGCGTCGGTAGCTACAGTTTAAGACCAAAATTTTGGAAATCGGTTGGAAATCGAACAAGAAATTTGACATCATATGTTAGATTTTATGGACGTTCGGGAACTTGTTAACATTACGGTCATCGCCTTTCGGCCTGTATTCGTTCGAATGCTTAATTATCGAGTTCAGAACGTTTATGGATATCAGAGGCTGCAGTTTAAAACCTAAATGTTTCAAATATGTTGAACTAGCGACCCGCCCCGGCTTCGCACGGGTAGCAGAGAATTTTTTCGTTGATTTATTTCTGAGTTTAAAGAGTTGAAAAGAATAGTGCCACGTTTTCGTGGCAATCTATACTAATATTATAAAGCTGAAGAGTTTGTTTGTTTGTTTGTCTGTTTGTCTGATTGTCTGTTTGTCTGATTGTCTGTTTGTCTGTTTGTCTGTTTGTCTGTTTGTCTGTTTGCCTGTTTGTCTGTTTGTCTGTTTGTCTGTTTGTCTGTTTGTCTGTTTGTCTGTTTGTCTGTTTGTCTGTTTGTCTGTTTGTCTGTTTGTCTGTTTGTCTGTTTGTCTGTTTGTCTGTTTGTCTGTTTGTCTGTTTGTCTGTTTGTCTTTTTTTCTGTTTGTCTGTTTGTCTGTTTGTCTGTTTGTCTTTTTTTTCTGTTTGTCTGTTTGTCTTTTTTTTTCTGTTTGTCTGTTTGTCTGTTTGTCTGTTTGTTTGTTTGTTTGTTTGTTTGTTTGAACGCGCAAATCTCAAGAACTACTGTTTCGAATTGAAAAATTCTTTTTGTGTTGGATTGTCTATTTGTTGAGGAAGGCTATAGGCTATATGTATAAAATAATACTATCTGTCTGTCTCTCTGTCTGTCTGAGCAAATCTCCAAAACAGCTAAACCGATTTTGATGAAACTTCACAGATATGGATAGAAAGTGGTCAAAAATGACATACGCTCCTTTTTGTTCGTCTGTCTACTGCTGAATAGATTTTAATGAAACTTTGCAGACGTGAAAGAAGGTTGTCAAGAGTGACATCAGTTACTTTTTGTGGCTGTCTGTCGTTTGTCCTCACTGATCTATCAGCGTAGATAAAGCCGAAACTACCAAATCTAGGAAGCCGAAATTTGGAACAGTGGTTTATTTTATAACGTGAATATAAATTTAAAAAAAAGGAATATTTTGAAATTTCAAATTGAAGGAGGGAGGGATGGAGGGGCTTCGTATGAGAGTCTTTGTTCTTTAAAGTTAGAAACATAAAAATTTTAACATAAATAAATAATGACGTCTTTCAAGGTTTTTGGATATCAAGGGTGGAAAACGGGATGTGAAAAGTATGGGAGTATCGATTTTCTTAAAGGAGTGGGGAGAATGAAGATTGAAAGTTTGAATGGGTGTCCCCAATATTAGTTTTAGCTAAAAGTACCTACGTATTAACCATTTCGAATGTTAATACTACCTAAAACAGGAATGTGTAATCTACGCAAGCGAAGCTGCGGGCGGTCGCTAGTAAAATAATATAATCTGTGAAAATCGGCTTTGGGTAGGTTCATTTTCAATGAAACCGATGGTTGCGGGGACTGCAAGATCTGTGGATTTTTTATACACATTTTAAGTTATAATACCGAAAAGTAATTATTCCCGCTCTTTTTTAATTTACAGACGCCATATTTAAATCTTCAGAACAATTACCTAAAGTCAAAGAAGGAATGTAAATTTTGCATATGTTTAACTTGTTTTAATATGTAGAATAAAGCATTAGACAGAAAAAGATAGCTGATGCAAAATCATTGCTGCTTATGATCAGACCGTAGCTCCCAAATTCATTTCAACTTATTTAAACGATGGAGGTGAATTCAAATAATTTGATGCAAACTTCCGTCTGACAAGTCAGACTAATGTCATTGATAAGGTGGTACAAGCAGGTTGAAGCAAACCGCATATATATACTTACATCTTTTTCATTTACACTAAAATTCACCCTTTGGAAAACATGTGAAAAATGAAACAAATATATGTAAATACAAAACTAAAAAGTGTGCCAAAGAAATATATGTACATTCCAAAAACATTACCCTCCGTAGTCGAGTAAGAAGTAAACACTTTCATCCTTGACAGTGAAGTGAAAATATGTACATCACGTTTTTTTCTCTGTCGTGTCTGCTTTTTAAAGCACTATTTATAATCAAGTTCATAGAAAATATTTAAAAGAAGTAAAAGGTTAAATCTTGAACACTGTAATTATTTAAATTCATAGCTAAATTAAAATCGTTAATTTTAACATACTAATTCTTTAATCTTTCTAAGCGAAGTTTTTTTTTTATAGAATACTTATATAATTTCACTAGAAATGTATTGGAGCTGAACTATGAAATTCGAAAGTGATTCGATCTGCGAAAATTTAGGCATGATAAGAAAATAAGCAAATGTAATATAGATTTATGTACATAAATTTAATTTTATAGACATAATTACTAAACAGGTCTGGTCGGTTTATAGAATTTTAAACGTTAATGCGATGATTCTCAAAATTTTAGTTTTGAGATTCCGTTTTACTCCAAAAAAGAATTAAATTTCGTTTTTCTTTTTTACTAAACATATAATGTATTTGCGATTTTGCAATAATATTTTCTTGAGTGATGCCTGATACTTCTTTCAAGACATATTTTCTTCTATATATGTGGGAGTGAGACTTGGTGTGAACGTACAAAGGGCAACAATAATCATGCTTTCTAAATAAAACACTCAAAAATGTATTGTCTTCTCAGTGACATTTGTGACACAAAATTAATTCCATCTTAAAATCTACCCAAAGCGTAGTGTGACAAATTTGTCAGCATCCAATAGCACAGTAAAGTGTTACGTCAGTTTTAAGTATGTAACGAAGCCGACTCAATTCCGTGGAAGTGAGGCGGGCGCGCCTAATGTGTCGTGATAGCCCAGAGCGCAACGAACCTGTCTCAAATTTATAAGGCCATAGGACCATGGTTCGAATCCGGGCGTGTACCAATGAGTTTTTCTGACATAAGTACATTAACTATCACTGACTCCGTGCCTCGGAGAGCACGTTAAGCAGTCGGTCCCGGACGCTGTCAATAGATGGCGGTCGTTACAATCCCCAACTCGCAGTGGAGTAGCGTGGTGGATTTAAGCTCCAAACCCCCTCCTTACCCTGGGGGAGGCCTAAGCCCCTGCACAGGGGTAACATGGGCTGATGATGATGATGAGGCGGGCGCGCAGAGCTCCAAAGACGGTCATAGCCTCAGTCTCAGAGTACAACATGTACCTACATGAAAAATCATATATGAGTGGTTGAACCTAGCGATCGAAATGACGTGTCTGTGGCAAAGAGAGCAGTCCATAGTATGGGCATTGGGTATTATTCAAAATTTTACAACATGGTCCAATAGTTATGTATTTATAGGAATAAGTGTCTTTATTTAACACGAAAAATATGAGTTTTTTTAGAAACGCTATAACAAAATATCAAAAGAAAACGTGAAACATTAATGTGAGGGCACTACTATATGAATAAAGTATCTATATATGTATATATTATAAAAAAAAAAGAATATTTAAGTATGTATATCAGTTGTCTAGTATCCCATAATACAAGCATAATACTCGCTTACTTTGGGACTAGATGGCGCTGTGTGGGATGTCCCAGATATTATTATTATGTGCAGCGATCGACTGCCATAGTACTGCCGACAAGTTTAATACGTATAACATCGTAACTTCGTAACTATAATTTGGTAATAGTGACGTTATCAGCTATTAATCTTAAAACAATCGATTATTCCTTAAAAATCCTTACGTAAAATTAAAAAAAAATCCTAAATTACTCCAGATTGTCTATATGTATGTACAGGGTAAGTCAGAATGTTATGCAGGTTTTCAAAAATTTATTATGTGAAATATAATGAACATATAATATTGTGAGATTATACTGTGTGAAAGGTAAACTCTCAAAGTTTAGTTTAGTGTAGTTTTTTTAAAAAAACACATCACAGGTGTTCTATGTGAGCGCCTTTTGTTACACGACAGACATCAAGCCGACATTCAATCTCCTGCCAAACTTTCTGCAGCATATCGCGGTCGATATCAGCAATGGCTTCTGTGATGCGAGCACGCAGTTCATCCAGTGTTGTTGGAAGTGGTGGTACGTAAACACGATTCTATACAAAACCCCACATGAAGAAATCACACGGGGTTAGATCGGGTGAACGAGAGATTAGTCGACGGACGGCCAGTTGATTTTTGTTTACAGATGCAGCCTGCAACCCTAAATTGTGTGTACCACTTACGAATGGACCTCCCATCTGGCAGGTCCTTCTGATATTTGGTACGGAAATGTCGTTGAACAGTAATCACGGAGTTGTTAACATGGTAATCAAGCACACAGAACGACTTCTGCTCGCCAGTCAGCGCCATTTTCTTTAACTGCTCTCCTGCTGACATCTTGCGGGCGAACGCGGAATCAGTTTCAGGAAACTAAACTTTGAGAGTTTACCTTTCACACAGTGTATCTCACAATATTATATGTTCATTATATTTCACATAATAAATTTTTGAAAACCTGTATAACATTCTGACTTACCCTGTATTTTAATTAAAAATATTCTAACGTAATGCCAAATGTTTGGTCAACACCCATTAGGATCTCTTGGTCCAACGCTTTTATTCCAATCTATGTCTAAGCTATTAAATCTCAGTTCTTGATATACGGGAGTACCTATATGATAGGCTAAAAAAAATCATTGGTGAGAAAATACGTGTCCAGAAGTGATAGAAGATAAATTAAAGAACCGAATTGTGTTTATTGCGATCTAATTACGATAAACTTAAATTAAATTATACATCATTAAGCCTTTGAAAAACGTCAACGATGAAAACAGCAAATGTTTCTTTCTTTGTAATATTCGTGTGACTGAGGTATCATTATAAAAGAGAAAAGTTTGAATAGTGAAAATCGTACTAAATACGTGTCGGGCACGCATCAATTTAGGATTTTGTTGCGTGTACTACAAATGCCCTATCACACAAAATTAAATATTGTGAAACCTGAAAATTGCGAATATCCCAAAAATTTTGTAAACGTATCCTGTTTAAATTAATCTTCAATGAGAAAGTTTTTCCGAAGTCGCAATAGCCCAGAGCGCAACGAACCTGTCTCAAATTTATAAGGCCATAGGGCCATGGTTCGAATCCGGGCGTGTACCAATGAGTTTTTCTGACTTAAGTACATTAACTATCACTGACTCCGTGCCTCGGAGAGCACGTTAAGCAGTCGGTCCCGGACGCTGTCAATAGATGGCGGTCGTTACAATCCCCTACCTGCAGTGGAGTAGCGTGGTGGATTTAAGCTCCCAACCCCCCTCACCCTGGGGGAGACCTAAGCCCCTACAGTGGGGTAAAATGGTGATGATGATGAGAAAGTTTTTGAAAGTTCTACTTTCTTGCTTTAATTTTTTGACCATACGCTTAAAAAGAGTGGGTGACACATGGTTGACTAATTTAGGTTCGCATATCTCGGGAAATATTCATCTAAATAAAAAAGTCACTTAAAAATTTTCATTGTGTTTTTAAATATCTGTCCAACGATACCCCACGTGAAGGTTTCGTGTTCGATATTTGACTACGGAAAGCTAAAAAGGACTTTTCTAATTTCCGTTTTTTAGGTTAATGAACCAAACAAGAATTTATTAATTCTAATGTTTCTCTACCTTATGCACTGACTTTAATAATCCATTATTGACTTAATTGATAAGCGATACAGGAAATTAATATATTTTTCTTCTCTGTTAAAACTTCGGTTGAGTGTACTATAGAAAGTGGGCTATTGTTCACCCGAATACAGACACAATGTCCCAAGCTGATAGATTCGAGTCCGCTTGTAACAGCATTCGATAAACCAAGATCGATTGACGAGCGTTGCCCAATCGTTGGGACATTTAGATTGAGATTTCGTCCAGTTTTGGTCTACCCGACGGATGATATGACGTATCTGATTTATCTGAGACGGTTTGGAAAGTTATTTTTCTCACTTTGTAGATGTCGTATCTCTGGTGGTAATGTAACACGCTGTATGTAGCTGTACCGGTAAATAGCAATAGTTAATAGCTAATATAATATATAAAGCTCTTAAATAACTAACAAGATGGACCGTTTCGTATTTCGAAACGTTCGAAAACGTGAACAAAATGTCAGACTTAATGATTAGTCAGACCATAACTACGTCATTATTGTTGTTTTAAACAAACATTTTTTTTTAAGCTCACACATTAAATGTAAAAGATTAGGGATCGTAGGATGTCGACCTATCAATCTATGTGGAATAGACATATACATAACAATTTATTAATTGTAAAAAGGTTACATGACATACGGTGCCGAAACATGGACTCTCTCGGCAGGACTGGTCCACAAATTTAAAGTCGCTCAGCGCGCTATGGAGCGGGCTATACTCGGCATTTCCTTGATGGACAAAATCAGGAATACTGAAATCCGTCGAAGAACTAAAGTTGTCGACATAGCCGAAGTGATTAGCAAGCTGAAGTGGCAATGGGCCGGTCACATTTGCCGTAGAACCGACAACCGATGGGGTAGACGGGTTCTCGAGTGGAGGTCACGTATTGGGAAGCGAAGCGTTCCACGCCCTTTGGCAAGGTGGACTGATGACCTGAAGCACCATACCGGGGTAATCGGATGCGGAAGGCGGAGGACCGTGAGTGGTGGCGAGCCTCGGGAGAGGCCTATATCCTGCAGTGGAGAGACACGGGCTGATGATGATGAGGGTGATGATGAAAAAGGTTACAAGCGTGAGTACTTCCATTAGTACGTACTTGTTATTTTCCTACACTGATACAAACTGTATTGTTCCTTTCAGAGAGATTATGGCAAAAAGAGAGATTATCTTTTTTTGACTAAGCCGTGTGCTTAAGCATAAAATTATTTTTATAACATAACCATGCTATTTCTTTAATCAAACGGTTTTCTTTAATCGAATCCCTTTTTTGAAAAGTTTACTACAATACGAATAATATCGCCGGATTTTTCCTTCATTAAAACTTTGAAGCATAAAAGGATTGCCATCACAGACAACAGAATAGGTTTGAAGTGTCACGTCAAATACGACAATTGGTTATTTGTATATTATTAAACATATTATAGGTAGTTATCAAGAAAATTTCAAAATAGACTTTATACGATAACAAAATTATAGTCGGTTGAAGAATATAGAAGTAATAAGCTATTAAAATTTTATCTCTGTCTCTTTCTTGCAAAAGGAAATTTAACATTATTTTAAATGGCTTGACGTCACATTTAGGTACGCCGTGCGGCATTGCCCTCTCCGTCTAACAGGACATTTTTAATATAATAATAATAACGTTTACGTCACAACGACGTCTTGGCCCCAAACTAAGCATAAGCTTGTGTTTTGAGTACCAAGCGAAGACACCACATACATATAACAACCAAGACCCGGTGCCATTATCGATATTCATCATATAAATACTCACTTGACCTGGGATTCGAACTCGGGACCCCCAGCTCCGTAGGCATGTTCGCTACCCACTAGGCTAAGCGGTCGTCAAGTAGTTCGTACAATAGTTCATTATTCATAACATTGTTAATAATTATAATTTTTTTATTTTTTTCACTGTTATTACTACGTATTTAGAAAACTCTTTCATATAAAATAATTTTCAAAAAATTAAACAAATTAAAAAAGTGCTTAATGTTTGTGCTCGATGCTTAAGCACAATTGCTTATCGAGCACAAACGTTAAGCTCTTTCAGCTTCAACAGATGTGTCAATAAAATTTTATCATTTCACAGTGAAACCATACCTTGTTAGCCATAGTTACACGTGAACGGTAGTATAACAGAAACGCGAATTTTCACATTCAGTTTGTAAAACCACGACTATAGAATAAATACCGAGAGAATAAACCATGCAGATAACCCAGGTGTCGTGATAGCCCAGAGCGCAACGAACCTGTCTCAAATTTATAAGGCCATAGGGCCATGGTTCGATTCCGAACGTGCACTAATGAGTTTTTCAGACTTAAGTACATTAACTATCAGTGACTCCGTGCCTCGGAGAGCACGTTAAGCAGTCGGTCCCGGACGCTGTCAATAGATGGCGGTCGTTACAATCCCCAACCCGCAATGGAGTAGCGTGGTGGATTTAAGCTACAAACCCCCTCCTCACCCTGGAGGAGGCTTAAGCCCTTGCAGTGGGATAAAAATGGTCTGATGAAGATGAAGATGAAGAAACCATGCAGAATCGCCGTCTATCAAAAGCTTCAGACTCACCGTCTCTATAGTATAGATTCATAGATCATAGACCCGTATTCGTCTTTTTATGCAGTACGCCTGCCTGAGGACTACGTATCGCTTTCATGTATTTACGTCGTCTGTAAAGCGAACACTGCGTGGACAATGAGTCTTAGTGTGTGTCAGTTAATTTACATTAGTGTAAAACTGGCGATCTTCGTTTCAGTATAGGGTTCGACATAGCACCCTGTGAAGGGAATACTAGATTATTCTACTTGTATCATTCACTCGAAACCTATGTTTCTGTTTTCTTCGAAGAAGGATTCAAAATTTAATATAATTATTTAATTAGTGCCCAGTGATGGTTGAAATTCGACCGTAGGCACTCACTTTTTTGAAACCACTAAAAATAATTAAGTGAAAGTAAGTTAATTCCAACTGCATCAAACGACAGACTATTAAAAATCTTATGGTTGACAGTGTTTGTAACACATATTTGGTAGGTATATATTACATAAATTTTAGCTTTTAGTACTCCTTTTCCTTTTAAACTTTACGTATGCCAAATCTCACACTCTTACGTACCCGCGATATGCTTTAAAAGGGGTACAAAGTTTTCTCTTCAGGTATTAATATATAGATTAACTAATCAAAAGGTTTGATGAGCAAAGTAAAGCAAAAAATCGAGCTCATGACCCCTTTGAGAATTTTTCGCTATTTCTTATAGTTTAGGATTTGGCCACATACAAATAGGATACAGTCACATCTCAAAAACTAATCTGTATATAGTTAGCGTTCTGCATTTCTATTCCACGTGAACTTTATAACTATGCCAAATCTCACACTCTTCCGTGCGCGTAGTACCTATACTTAATACTTAAATAAGAACTTATAACTATGTACTTAATAGATAAATTGTAATACAAATAGTCTTCCTACGCTGGTACAAAATGCAAACATACATATTCCTATGTCGATATATAATACTAATAATAATAACGTATACATGACAACAACGTCGAGGCCCCGAACTAAGTATTAGCTTGTATTTTGGGTACCAAGCGAAGACAACACTTACATATAACAACCAAGACCCGGTACTAGTATCAATACTCATCATATAAATACTGACCCGACCTGTGATTCGAACGCGGGACCTCCAGCTTCGTAGACAGGGTCGCTACCTACTAGGCTAAGCGGTCGTCGAATATCTTTCTCAAATTATAATTTCTTAGTATTTGATCGAAGGATTAGGCAAAATAAACGTTAAAAAAATACCAATATAAAAGTGACTAAGCACATCGCGTAAGGACCTGTCATAAATCGCTCCAGTTGTGAGACGATAATATCTGGCCTACGAGCCTCCTTCGGGCGTCATTTAAATGTAAGTATCTTGTTAAATAGATTAAATTTTTTTTACGCAACGAGCGATCGGCGCGAAAGTGGCGTTCGTTTGGGAGGCGTTACCGATTTTGCTTGCTCAACATGTTTTATGAATCATGAAGGCGGTATTTGACACCACATATTGGATAAATATGAATTATAACTTAAATAAAATAGTGTTTAAATAATCATATATGCGACCTTTAATTTTAGATGTTAAATTCGATTAACTCACGGACTTAAGTATGTTACGAAAATGGGAATGGACGCTTAGACTACATAGCTAAGTATAAATAGATGACCATGGATATGTTGGTTGCTAGAGTTGTTGGAGTTGCCATTGTTTTAAAACTTTAATTACGTAAAAGAAAATTCCCGGTAGTTCTCTGTCATGTATTATATTAGTATTACATTAATTCAAAAATTAATAATATTAGTCCAGTCTGTTCTGTGGCTCAGTACCATTAATTCATCATAATTTATTTAACAATGCCTGGTCTAGTGTTGACACTGATGCCGTTTGCACACGGACGTCGCAAACGCGATATCTTTGCGCCAGCGGTATTGTTTAGTCTCTCTTGGAGTGAGTTCTTGTAACTGTGTTTCGATATAACTATAATATCGCGGTTCGTAGCGTCGCGTCAGTGTGTAAACGGCGCAATTACCGATGGCAATTAAAAATCTGTCTGAGTTTAAATATGATTTAAGTATGCTTCTACCATAGAAATTATTTTGAATTTAGCGCTTCTAATACCACTATGCAGGCAATTGAAAGTTTGTGTATTGTTTTAAAACCGGCCTTAGAGAGGGTTAAGAATAACGCGTTGAGAGATTTTATATTATTACACATTTAAAATAAAAAACATATTATTACACATTTATACATATTTCTTAGCTTGGTAAATAGACCACTTATTAAAACATTTACTTAAAACATTTACTTAAAGCCAAATGACTTATTTTTCAAAAAGTATATACTAAGACGAGTGCTAGTTATAACGTTAGAAGTTATCTGCTAACACGTTACCGTCGCTATACGCTCTATAGTTCTTAGCGGGTGGGCAATGACTCATTGTCAATGTTCAAAAATTTACAAGCATTAAGATAGGTACATATTTCTTAGCTTGGTAAGTTTTGGCATTTTGTAAAGAAACCAAATAAATTTAAAATTCGATTTGAAACTATATTATCGAAGGGTTCGAATTTTTATTGTTTCTATTAATAAAAGACGAATTTGACCAGACAGAGATTATTTTCAGTTACTGTTAACTGGCCAAGGATAAGAAATTTTTTTTCATTTAAAATAAAAAACCATTACGAATCAGTATAAACCTTATTCAAGTTCTAAATAAAAGCCGATCGCTCAATACAATAAAATATATCGTCCAAGGCCATATGCATCCGGATCGAACGCTGCCCCCTCTCCACTTGTACATGCAACAGAAGAATATCAAACCTTACACTAGCAATTAAAATAATAACGCTGCATAGGTGTACTTCCTAAAGGACTACGAGTTGGCCTGCGTGGACTACACGTTTGTGTTATTCTCGCTTTATACTTGTAACATCCAAAACTAATTTCTTACCTCCTTATTTTATTCTCCCTCCTTTTTTCTTTTCTCCTATCTTCTTTGTGTCAGTTTCGTTCTAGTCCTTGTCTTTTAGAACTAAAATAGGTATAGGGGACTTGCACTAAGTCGCATGGTCCGACGCTTTCCAACGACACTCTAAACCTATTACTCCGTTCCGCCATCTTTATTCGTGTTCAAAAAAACTAATTTAAGATCTATTGCTGTATAAGAATATACAGTTCTGCTCATTGAAGAAGTTCATTTATATCGAACATACTTCAATTTATCTGAATTGTTATAAGATATACAAGTATATTTCTTGTAATTTTTCAGCCTCAAAAACTAGTAATTTAATAATCGACAGCTCTACAGAGAATAACTTACATCTGACTTTTAGAAAAATAGCTGCCAGTGAATACAGTAACGTGCCATTGTTTGTATGGTTGAAAAGTTAATTTACCCGGATTATAAATTAAAAGATGAATATGGCGTCGTATCAAAAGTGAAGCACTGCTCGATGTACATTGACGTATCAAGAAATTCCGTGGGGCCTGTCGCCATTGTCACGTACATTGCTAGAGTAAAGCCGGCCTGTTGACGGAGGCAAGAGTCCAATGTAGGGTGCCGTTAATGCAGGCACGGCGCGACAAGCAGCCGGCACTACGAAAACTTTGACTGTGACTTGCAACTCTCTCGTGGTCAAGTCGTTTCGAAGAAACACATTTACAGTAGTTTCGTCCGGCGGCGTATATTTGCAAATTTATCTGATAACCTGGTCTTAGGTAGGTAACACCTATGTAACTCAAAAAACCGCAACGAGTTCGGCCCATAGGTTTCAGAGAAACAGCTCTGTAACAGCGTTACCTGGTGGCCTGTACTTGTTAAACCTATCGAAGAATCTGCTCGAAGTGATACATGTGTAATGCAAAAATTATATGTATAAGATATATTTTAATTATATTTAAAACGTATAAATAAAGGAATACAAATGTTGAGTTGTTAGTTTTGCCAACTGTACTAACGCCAAGCAGTGAGCGGCTGAACTGTGAACTATTGTGTTCAACGGCTCTCTTATCTCGCTTATTGTTAAAACTCTGAAGAATGTCAAAGCGCCACGCCCGAAGCTTTTGACGGCTTTAATTGCGAGGTCAAAGTTAGGCGATGTGTATTGCGTACTTACCTCTTTTAAATGACTTACTAATAGTTATTGACAGTACAAATTATAATCGATAGTACATCAGACATAAATTTTATTCAACTATTGCAGTTTACGGAGTGAAACAATGGATCATAATTTTTTACTTAATTATAAAAAATTACGGATTGAATTAATTTTGGTAATCGCCACAATAATTACTTATTTTTAAATTATTGTGTGACGAATAACTGTTAAATTAATGGATATAAATATTTACAATGTTATTACTGGCTTCTATTTTATTATTTTGATTATTATTTTTAACCCCCGACGAAAAAAGAGGGGTGTTATAAGTTTGACGTGTGTATGTATCTGTGTATCTGTCCGTGGTATCGTAGCTCCCAAACGGATGAACCGATTTGGATGCGAATTTTTTTTTTTACTATTAATACTATCATGTTGTTGTATTAACTCCCGGTCCGGGTCCTTCCTGGCGCAGAGATTATCCATTGCCATTCAATGTGGCAATGCTACCAGTATCTTGGGCAACTTGGCGCCGGGGGCGACAAGGGGTGGGTTATTAGATTAAATTTTAATAATAATATAATCACATAGTATTTTTAATTTTATATTATAATGTATATTTTACTGAATAAAAATACTTTTGATCTTGATTTGAATAAATGTTCATAGGTTGTGTTGGTGCGCGGCCACTACGTGTCGTATCTACCGCTGTGCAGCCGCAACGAGCCAGTGTTCGTCGCTGCTTGTGCGCCGCTCGCGATGCCTGAAACGCGCGAATGCGTCGTGCTCGGCGCCACCAACGTGTTCACAACTGTCCACGCGATGGACATGAAGATCCTACATCTAGACAACAAGTATGATAATATACTATTTGATTAATTTAATTAAAAACGCGCAACTAAAATAATTTAGGTATATCTTAATAGAGTATGCATAGGATATTTCGGAGAGTAGGGATAGATCATCACCCCACCTACTCCGAAATATAGAGCGTATCTCAACCGTAACTTGTTAGTAATTAATTGAAATCATACTGGCTGAGTTTTCGATATAAGTCCTTAATAAAATAAATTCAAATACTTTTTACATATCACTTATTATTACACATGAAGCTTTTGATTATGAAATTTGGAAATACACGAAAAGTGGTAATATTTTTGTATAAGCAACATTGCTCAAGAAAACGACGAAACCTCTAAAGCTTCGGAAATTAAATAATTAAATCATTTTAATAGAATGTCGGAGCTCTCACATTAAACTTAAAATAAAAAATAATGTTTAAAGTTTAAAATACGGTATAATTATATAAACAATTTTAAACAATTATATTTCTTGATTCCTGGTAGTAAATGCCATGCAGTTAATTAGTTCAATACCAAGTGATTGACATTTCAACACAGATAATTGCATTTGTCAATATTTTTTAAGCATAGTCTCAAATATAAAGCTTTTTACCTTTCTCTTGATTACCTTATTTTGTGTGTGTGTGTGCGTGTGAGTTTGTATGTATCAGTTTGTGTATATGGGTGTAATTGCATACATCAAGACGGGCGTCTTAAGTTACATGAAGAAAAAAAATCTAAAATATTTTAAATTGTAAAAAAAAATATGCACATAAAGCGAACTTACTGTAAGTTGCCATAAAAAAGATTATGGGTTAATTTTTAAATAAACTAATTCATATCGTATGCCAATTTTTAACCAACTTTTTTGAACTTCCCGCTATCCAAGGGAAGTTATTGATTTGGGTCCGATTTTCCGAAATCGAGTTTTCATCAGATCTCCACGTTTTGAGGCCTTGGGAAGCAATTCTGATGATTTTTGGCTGGACGTCCGTATGTGTGTGTGTAAGTGCGTGTAGTGTGTGTGTGTGTGTGTGCGTGTGTGTGTGAAGTCAATCGGTTAAGCAGTTTCAAAAATATTCAAAAAATATACCTCAAAAAAAAAATTTTTTTTTTAAATAACTTTGAGATTTTCCAACTGATTTACTTGAAACCTTATATACGTTTTTTGTACATAAAAAACTGCGTCGAGTGCCGCCAAAAATATCAAAATCGAACGACGCGTTCAAAAGATATCGCAGTTCACAAATTTCTGAAAAAGGATTTTTTTTTAACATAACATTGAATTTTTACGACCAATCGATATTTGATTTCATACACTAATTTTGTGCTTACGAAATCGCATAAAATGCCGTAAACTGCATTAAAATCAAACAAAGCGTTCCAAATATGTCGCAGTTCAAAATGTTCCAAAATGTTATTTTAATATAACTCCGATATTAGAACCCCAAAATATCAAAGATCTATGCAAATGGTATCTTCGATATGCAAATGATATATCGAAATGTATATTTTTGTATTCATGAAATTTCTACAGCAATGTTTTATCTTAATAATCCTGATGTTAAAGCTAAAAAAACTACATTTCAAAGCTAGTTGTGGATTTAGAGAAAAAGGTAACATTTTCTTTGAAATGTCCCAGGTTTCTGAGCTTGAAGACCTCTAAATGTTCAGAAATTCTGTTTTTGGGCTTGGAGAGTTCCAAAAATAAATATTATTAGTTCGAAGAGCTCAAAAAACACGAAAATCGATATTTTGAGTACGAAGAGCTAAATAGCTTTCGAAAAACTCGAAAATAGCGGGAAGTTTCACGGATGGCCTGCAGGGTCAACCGATTTTTTTTAATTTTGTTGTGCCAGTACAAACAATCATTTACAATTATAATGCATAACGTAAAAGTTTATTCTATATTGACTTATAGTGCCGAAAGCAGTAATATATATTATTAACATAATGGTTTGAATAAACCGCGTTAAAGTATTCATACGTTTGATTTTATCACAGTGAGTTTTATTACAAGCAGGTTACAATAACCATTTCAACATAACAAGTGAGACTACAGCTACTGTATTTCACATAACATGTGTGTACGTCTCAATTCACAATCGTGTTTCATATTCATGAGCGATGCAGTACTTCTACGCCACAACATGGCGTAATTATGATATGTTATATCCACAATAAATATATACAATTATCGCCATATAAAGCGGTGGAACGCTACAGGAAATGTAAGTTTATCATTATTATGAAGTTAAGTGAAAAAAACCGGCTAAGTGCGAGTCCGTCGGTCGCCCCGATGGCTCCGTGCTGTTATCATCATCATTATCAGCCCGTGTCTCTCCACTGCAGGATATAGGCCTCTCTCAAGGCTCGTCACCACACACGGTCCTCCGCCTTCCGATCACCCCCGGTATGGTGCTTCAGGTCATCAGTCCACCTGGCCGGGGGGCGTCCAACGCTTCGCTTCCCAATTCGTGGCCTCCACTCGAGAACCCGTCTACCCCATCGGTTGTCGATTCTACGGCAAATGTGACCGGCCCATTTCCACTTCAGCTTGCTAATCACTTCGGCTAAGTCGACAACTTTAGTTCTTTGACGGATTTCAGTGTTCCTGATTTTGTCCATCAAAGAAATACCGAGCATAGCCCGCTCCATAGAGCGCTGAGTGACTTTAAATTTGTGCTGTTATATGACATACTTATAGCTACTCACCGACAGATGACACGTAAACGCATATATCAAATTAAAATTTAAAAAAAAGGGTAATAATGTTTTTATTCAGTTGTGAGTATCAAAATATGTAGCGTAAATGATTTATTGATTGATTATTAATAATAATAATAATAACGTATACATCACAACAAGGTCTAGGCCCCAAACTAAGCATTAGCTTGTGTTTTGGGTACCAAACGAAGACATATAACAACCAAGACCCGGTACCGGTATCGATATTCACTAATTTATGTAAATTATTTTGAGCGCCGACATAAAATTAGTTACATTCGTTTTAAAGCTTAGTCAGTAAGACTAAATGTTTTAAATAGAGTAATTTTTTTATCACTTTTCAGTTTTTATACTTGCAGTTCGACGGTGAAAGTTCTCAGCTAGAAAGGCAACATATATGCGAACACCGCGAGCTTATGTCTACTTAGCTTAGATGGCTTAGCTTAATCTCTTTACGAAGTTTTTCACATTTATTCAATATAAGACTGTAACGGAGTGAAATATGTATATGGAAGGTATTGTAGGGGATTTTTTTGGTTTTCGACTACCTAATATAAGGCATTGCAGAATCCAAGTTTTTACATTTTAAAAAGCTTTTAGGTTTTTGGTTTGTTTAGTCGTGACAAATTTTCTACGTTGAATCTATTTAAATTAAAAAAATGGAACTTAAAAACATGTTTTACTAGGTAACCGTTAGTTTGTGCTATCTGATCAATTAAAATTTTTTGTTAAGTTTGGTAAGTTCTACACTTTCTAGTTAGGACTACTAAGTTCAACCGAACACGATGCATAGTTTCGGAGAAAAACGAGAGAAAATTTCGGAGAAAAATGCTCCGTTTTCCAAATTTTATATGGACAACAAAAACGCATAAGTTTTTTAATATTATTTTAGTACAATAGTTTGTCTTTATACATAAAGCTATTGCATAAGAACTTTCACTGAACAGTAGTAGAGCTTCGAATAAATTTAAATAGTACTGAAAATCATTCGTCACCTGTTCGTTTGGGAGCGGTCCCTTAGCATACAATGCACTAAGCTCGGATACCGCCTAACAGATTTATACTTCGTAAGCTTTCGTAATTTATCTGTAGAGTTATGTAACAGGTATTTGCGTCACAGATCGCTTCGTCTAAGACTTTATTGATAAGTCAGACAAAAAGCGGGTTTTCTAGGTATTAATGTAAATAATTTTATATTCAAAACAACTAGAAACCACACGACTTCTTCAATCGGAATCGTTACATATAGATAAACATGTGTCATACGAATGTAAGGTGACCGGTTTCAGTTGAATTTGTCTATTAACTTTAGTAGCACATTTAAAATAAATATGGTTATTAACAATAACTGTTATTGTATTATGAAGCATTTTTTCAAGGTTTTTTCAACGAACTTTTTATAACGTAAATATTATGTTATATGAATCTATAATCCATTCACACAAAATTTAAATGAAATGCAATATTTAGTTATAGCGTAAATAAAGATTTATAAAAAATGTGTATAATTATAGTACAGTAATGAATCTATAATAATACCTGCGACTTGCCACACAGCGCCATGCTTGTATTATGGGGTATTGTACTACTAGTATGTAGTACTAGTACTACTACTAACTGGTCAACATACTTAAATATTCTTTTTTATAATATATATATATACTTTTTACAGCCAGGCACGGAACAAATGAACATGTTCATACAAACAAATATTAGTCTTGGGCGGGAATGTAAACCGCGACCCTTGGCTACGCAGTTAGAGTCTCTAACCACTTGGCCAATCGGTCAGCTATCTATGGCTTGATATCCGAATATGTTTATTGATATAGACATGAAAATATATCTGGTCGATATATCTGGAAAATTAGTAGATAACTTAACACGTGGGCATTGCTTTTTTTTTAATTTATTAATGAAAAATCTACAGCTAAGACAGAAAGAATAACTTAAAAAATATTACATTTTATTATGAACATTAAAAAGCCTGAATTCCATTTACTACTATGAAATTTATTTGCTCCTCGAATTTGGACTTTGGAAGTCGAAATCCATTCGCATTCAGTATATACTAGGTGTTTGACTTTAAACCTTTAAGCACGTAGAAACTATGCGCGTTTTTAACGCTGAAAATTAGACAATATTGACCTTTAACGTAAATATACGTTGCACCAAACCAAATTAGATCAAAATTATGTAGCTTGAAAACTGAATTTTTTATTTAACAAACGACTATTGCTAGATTACTTTTACAACAGCTTGTTAATTCTAACAACATATACAACCTCAAGAATTCAACCTTCATATTAATCGATACTATATAATCTAAACATTTTGTTTTGCATTAAACAAATAGACGGCCTCACAATTGTATAATTTAAGTGGCCATTGACTAGTTTGAAATCGCTAAAGCAAACAGGGCAGTAGCAATGCCGTATGACCCATGACCCGGTTCAGACAAAAGCTCTCCTACGCCCGAAGCGACATCTATTAAAAACAATGTAAACAAACATTGCCTATTTTACGTTGTTTTAATGAAGGAATTTAAACACTTGCCTTAGGTATGCTTCGTCTGATTAATGTGTATAATTTGATGTCTTCTTAAAGACACTGAACAGTATTTAAATTTTTTATGACTTCTCTAAATATGTCAAGGGTAATGATCAAGCGACTCCCTGATAACATAAATATTATATGGACCTCACAACAACGTCTAGGCCCCAAACTAAGCATTAGCTTGTGTTTTGGGTACCAAGCGAAGACACTACATACATATAAAAACCAATACCCGGTACCAGTATCGATATTCATCATATAAATACTGACCCGACTTGGGATTTGAACCCGGGACCTTCAGCTTCGTAGGCAGGGTCGCTACCCACTAAGCTAAACGGTCGTCCGTTATACATCTATACCTATATGTTGAATCATTATTTAATTTATTTAAATGAAAAAGATTCTTGAGAATCTTGTAAGATATCGAGGCCATTACTTTGATGTAATTAAGAAATGTTTTAGAAATTATTTAAGATAAACGAATAACAAATTTATGAAATTTTAGTAACGAAAATAGAAATATCGTATATGTATATGTTTTATTAGTTTTAAGGATGAAAATCGATAGAAAAATCTTAAATGTCGCAAGCGAATTACGAATTAAAGATAACGAGAAACTGTAGCATTCTATAATAGGACAGTTTTACTTATTAAACGGAACTTTATGAGTTACATAAATTATTATAATCATGCTGTCGATTTCAATTATGGTTAAATATGCAAAATCTCTTGACCAATCTTGACGTTGGAACGAAATTTGAATACGCAATATTATTTTGAATAATTCGCTGAGATATATCATTACTGAATTATAAAATTATGCCAATTATTTTAGTGATTGACGATTGTTCTACGTGTTCAAATTAACTATAAACTGAATAACATTCATTCGCATAGCATATTATATTGTAATTAAGTATGATTACTAACATTCGATTTCGATTCGATTAACAGTGTCATAACAGCCCAGAGTGCAACGAACCTGTCTCAAATTTATAAGGCCCCATAGGGCCATGGTTCGAATCCGGACGTGTACCAATGAGTTTGTCTGACTTAAGTACACAATGTCACTGACACCGTGCTTCGGAGGGCACGTTAAGCAGTCGGTCCCGGACGCTGTCAATAGATGACGGGCGTTACAGTTCCCAACCCGCAGTGGAGCAGCGTGGTGGACTTAAGCTCCAAGCCCCCCTCCTCACCCTGGGGGAGGCCTAAGCCCCTGCAGTGGGGCAAAAATGGGCTGATGATGATGATGATGACTAACATTCGATATAAATCGTAATATTCAATAATTACGACTTAGACCAAAAAAAAAATTCTCGAAAACATTGTTCATGTTTTTTCATAATATTTTAATTTTTTTCAAGATATTCCTATTGTTGTAAAAATTGATATGTGGTTGTAAAGATTATTACGTAAATATTGTCTTGTCACTTTTACAGTAAGTGAACTGGTATGTCAGTGAGTAAGCACGCTACTTGCAACGCGGGTTCGATTACCTAAATATTTATATTGGAGTTACAAGTCGAACGTAAAAGAAAATAATTGGCTGAAAACGAAGTTCAACTTGCAATATTATTTGCTAGGAAAAGCTTCACAATTATCTTATGCAAATTACAAAATATTCAACTGGATGTTTCAAGTAGCTTCAATGTACCACAAAATACACTTTCATATATGCAAGATGGCCTTAAAATAATTTATCTTTGATTTGTTTTATTAAAATAAAATTTTTGAACGTACACAGACATATAATGTTAGTAGACTATTAGATTATTTTACGAACTTGTCCAATACATTAAAACTATATCAATCCAATTATATTGTTACGTGTTAGGGTTCGAAGGATCTGGAGAGAAAGACCTGCTGACTCTTTTGAAGACTTTATTCACTAACACTAGGTCCAACACAAAGCACTAGGTCCAAACACTAAGCACTCACGATGTCCTAGGTCGTAGCCAAGTCGTAGGTTTCACTTGTATCACTAGTTTCGCTTCGAAGTCACCTCGAAAGTAGCCCGAAAACTGAACTGAACTCGTTCGCCTCCCTGCGGCTATTTATATGGGCCGGGACAAGCACCAGATCATTCTAGATCGTACCGGACTAGCGCGAACGTGATCGACCGGATTGGATGATCCTAGAAAGTCTCACGCAGGTACTGGCTTTTCGAGACTATTCCTTTCCTCTAACGCCATCTAGTATTGAGTAGGGGTTTCGTGTTGTCTTTGTTCTACAAAGTGGTTTTACTGGTTGACGCTAGATGGCGGTCGTTACTTTGTGTGTTCGTAACAATATCTAAATATTCTGAATTTCCGGAACATCCGGAAAGCGAAGCGTTGGACGCCCACCGGCCAGGTGGCCAGATGACCTGGACCACCATTCCGGGGGTAGTTGGATGTGAAAGGCGGAGGATCGTGTGTGGTGGCGAACCTTAGGAGAGGGCTATACCCTGCAGTGGAAAAACAAAGGCTTATGATGATGATGACGATCGTTAATTTCGGATTAAGCTCCAAGCACCCTTACCTCGAGGGGACGACCAAGCCATTGTAGTAGGGCACAATTGGCTGATATGGTATCCAAGATTTTAACTGTATATTAGGACTTTTTAGAACTTCAACGAGTAAGTTCATTGAAGTATGAAAGGCAAAATTATTAGCATTTAAAAGATAGAACGATTTTTTACTTGTACTGTTACCAAGGTATATCGATATTTTAATATTAAATTTATGTCAACTTAATTTTCAATATTTTATAAGCTAGAAAAAAAATATAACATTTTCTTTTTTTTCGTAAGCGAATAATACATGCAATTGATATACTGATAAAAACATCCATGTATTTTCTAATGTATACAACATTACAGCATGGATTCGTCCCTATAACCTTTTCCATGACATTTAAAGTATGAGTGTCAAGGCATTATTACGACGACCGCTTAGCCTAGTGGGCAGCGACCCTGCCTGCGAAGCTGGAGGTCCCGGGTTCGAATCCCAGGTCGGGTCAGTATTTATATGATGAATATTAATGCTGGCACCGGGTCTTGGTTGTTATATGTATGTGGTGTCTTCGCTTGGTACCCAAAATACAAGCAAATGCTTAGTTTGGGACCTAGACGTTGTTGTGATTGTGTATGTTATTATTATTATTATTATTATTATTATTATTATTATATTGTAATTATCTACCTATTTAAGCACTTATATTCTAGGAGTCTCAAGCTGTATTGACACCGTTTTCTTTGTTATGTGGAAATCTTAATATATGACACTTAATATTGCTTATACCGTACAAAAGTACTCAATTTATGATTCGTCGCCCATATTTAAGTAGCTTTATTTTCTAATATTATTGCAATCTATCAAAGTTTTATCTCAGATCTTATTCTATAAATCCACAATGTAAATATAGTCCAGGGAATTATCACCTTTAAATGGCCGCGAATCAAGTTTTCTTCTAAAATCTACTTTAAATAAATGTGAATTTTTAACTCAAAACCGGCTAAGTGCCAAACAGAATCACTCTCTGAAGGTACCGTACCAAACCCTATAAATTGAATTAAAATTTTGAAATTGATAATTGCCTTTATTTGGGTTACGAAACCAACGCCAAATTTCAAGATTTCGTCATAGAAGATTTTCATCCTATGGATTTTGATGGTGCGTCATTTATTATAAAATAAAAGTTTAAAAAGTTTTTGTAAGGCGACTAAGACCTATAGTTTTTCACAATTGGATTGATATTGGATATTAGATTGAACTTATTACCTTTATGCTTTCCTGAAAATAAAAGTTTGGACGGACAGACAAAACGATCGACAGATGCACATAGGTGTAATAATTTTTATAAGGCATCTTTTTCCATTTTCCGAAAAATTAACGCTTCAAAAGTAATATACGAAAGCATCATGGAAATGATTCTATTTTTGGAAAAGAAAAAGCTTATGAAGTAAAAGAAAATTATAAATGATTAACGTTTGAAATGGATATAATTAATGATTCATAACACTTATTGTTTTCTGGATAATTCTGTAATAAGTTGCTTCACAAATAAAGACAGATTGAATGAACAGTTCACATAGCTTAGAAGTTAGTGAATTACGTACACTTGTTCTATTTTGAACCTTATATTATAAACACTTAAAGTATGTAATGTTCTGTCCAGTAGCGAGTGGCATCTTGGCTGGGAGAGGAGTGCGCTGCACGGCGTCAGTTGGTATCATCTCCTTCACCCTGAATGCTGTAAAGAAGCACAAACCAAACATCGACTTAGTAAGTATCTTTTATAAACATATATACAGATATTATTAATACGAATAAAAATAAATATATTCATTTATCTAGATTTAAAATAATATGATGTAAATTTACACCGTATTTATTTATTTTAAATTTGACAAATTATATCGAACTTCAAATTAATAAATAATAATAATTGCTAATTAAATATCTAGTAATTGAGACATTGTGTCATTTAAAATAATAATAATAATAATAACATACACATGACAACAACGTCTAGGCCCCAAACTAAGCATTAGCTTGTATTTTGGGTACCAAGAGAAGACACCACATACATATAACAACCAAGACCCGGTACCAGTATCGATATTCATCATATAAATACTGACCGACCTAGGATTCTAAGCCGGGATTCGAGATTTGTTCCAAGTTCAAATTCAAATCAGTACTTTAAAATTTTGTTCTATATGTAGACATCGTCAGATTCCTCCTCAAACGGTGACTCGGGTTTTTTTATAAATAATGTAAGTAAACCACTTGTCTGTGGGTAGCAAAAACTAAAAGCTTTTAGTAGTAGTCAGGCTTACGAATGTCTTAAAAATCGTGCGCTTAATTAACACGCGTGTTTATTCGCTAAGTAGTACAATGATGCTTTTATAACTATAATTTGACCTTTATTTGACATTATGTTGAATTAAATTACTGCGAACAATTATTGCCTCATTTTATTACTACAAAAAGTTGAACTTATGACTTAACTTTGATCGTATTGTTAAAAAAAATAAAAATTCATTTATTTTTAAGTAGGACACTACTGTCACTTTCGAATGTCACAAAGCTATGTTTAAGCAGCAGTCGTACTCTGGTAAATTAAGGCAGCGCCGAAGTAGCGCCGCATACGCGCTATTTCAAAAATCCTAACTCTGGTCTATTAGTCCTAGCGACCAGATTTTTTAAACAACGTATTTGGCGTTCGGCGCCAGAGGATGCGGCGGCGGTACCGTAAGAAACTTAGAGTGGCTATTTTCAAAAAAGGATTAGAGCATTTTAATCCCAAGCATTTATTCACATATTATTTTTAATTGAAATATGCTTTAGACATAAGTTGCCGTTTTACATAATTATTAAATTTATTTATCGACAAAATCCATAAAACAGCTTAGATATTTACTGTAAAGCTTTTGAATGAATTATTTATTTAATATTTGCAATGAATTATAGAATGAATCATTTCTTATATTAATGTATTGAACAAATTTCATATAAAAGTGACCAACGCGCTACTACAAACAAGCCACCAAAAAACATATCTCCAATACGTATACCAAATATTACATAAGATCCTGTCTCGTTAGGCAAAACAAATGAAATCCATAAAATTACACATGAACCGCATAAACTTGAATATTAATAATCAAAAATTTCACAACTGAACAGGTGTGCTGGAATATTTCCCACGCGAATGAATGCACTGCGCGAAAATTTAATCTAACAACCGTAAAGTGCAAAATTGCCTAAAAATTTCCAGTTATCACGTGAATGTTAGTGATTATATAATATGGGTATAATTAGAATGCTATAAAATTATATAAAACGTTTTAAAATTAAGTACCACACTTAAAAATAGGTACTTTTCGAGCAGGTACAGACTTTACATGTGCGCTGACACTAAATTCTACGTCACTGTGAATATCTCAAAACATCAAGTGGCGTATGTTTTGTCTGTAGCATATATTTTTTCCTCACATTCTTGTGGTCACCGCGCTGTATCTTCGTGTACATCCATGCATACGACATACTTTTCTACATACAATTACAATAGGAGCAGTAGAGTGTGTATAAATCTTAAGTAGTTATTGACCTGTTCACTACATATTAACCATATTTGGTCAGATTGAAGGTCACGACACAATTAACAGAGACAATTGATCGATGATTGATGACTAGTTAAAAGGTTTAAAGATTACTGTACGTACTGTACCGTTTGTAAAACTATATTTTTCAAATGAACAAAATGTTTATAATTAATTTGAAATACTAATCATATTAATATAAATTTACTTGTCAAAATTACAATTTTAATCCAAAAAAAATATCCATATATAACACAATTAGAATAGTAATTAACACTCGATGAAATTCAAATGGTGTTTTAAATTATACCATTGTTAATGCGTAGATTATCGAGCTAAAGCTAACTTGTGCCGCCTAACAAGATAATCGACAGTCCATTTACGAAATATCATAAGTAATAAATCTTTTAGACACAAAATCGATTCTTGTTTCATTGTAATAGAGTCTAAATCACTTTGTCGTACAAAATAACTTACACGTCACAACTCCGCACCTTCGCCAGCTCTGACAATAAAATTATGATCATAATTTACATGTGCTCGATAAGGCTGACGAGGGCGAAACGTATAAGGTATGTTTGTACGTTTGTACATCATTTATGGTGAACTTGTGACACGACTTTAGGTTAATAAAGGTCAACGAATAGGTATGGCGATATTAGCAAAGTACGAGTACTAAGAACACGTGAAGGCATAAAAAAACACACTAACATACTTGTGTATACACATGGACACGTGTGCTTGTTCCGTGTGTGGGTCTGAAATTCAGTTGTCTTATTATACCCATAACACAAGCTTCAGCTAATCTGGGGTTAGGTGGCCGTTTAAGATGTCCCAGTTATTATTATTAGATATTATTGAAGTAAAACTTCTTTAGGCGCGACTAGGGAGTAACTCAGATTTTTTTTCTGACGGAAGTAACGCTTATTCTGACGGAGTTACGCTTACTATAGTCTATGTAGTTTCCGCTATTTCAAAATAGATGGCGTGCGACGGTAGATATGTCTATCCTTCGATAGGTTATTGAGACGACAAAACTATACAATGGATAGAATTTCTTACCCTAGTATGGTTAGACCGTCGATAGATAGGTCATTGGGTTTGGCTGTTAGAGATTTTTAAAAAACTTTGCAATTTAAAAAATAATAATTTGGATTGGTCGTAAGTATATGTCATATACTCCACGCTTCTTGACTTATACGCCAGCTAGTGGCAAATATCATAATCAATTAGGATTATTTATTTCCAAATTTTCAAACGGATCAATTGTGAATAGCAAAGTGAATAAAAATTCAACAGTTTAAAAAAAAAATTTTAAATTGCAAAGTTTTTTAAAAATCTCTAACAGCCAAACCCAATTACCTATCTATCGACGGTCTAACCATACTAGGGTAAGAAATTCTGTCCATTGTATAGTTTTGTCGTCTCAATAACCTATCGACGGATAGACATATCTACCGTCGCACGCCATCTATCGACGGGAGGCCCCGGGAGGGTCGATAGTCGATAGCTTACCAGAGTTAGATTTTTGTATGAAAATGACATTTCGTGCGTCCCAATGTACTTCTGACAGCTGTTGAAGGATAGAATTTATTACTGAGGATAAACATGCGGCCTATCTGTCAAATGTGATGGTTTACCTATCGATCGTCTGCTATCATCAAATAAAAATTCGCTAAATTACTTGTATCCTAATATTTTGAAACCAATATCTATTTAATTTAGTTGTAATTTAGTGTGAAAATGTCTACGTCCAGTGAAAGCAATTCTGACTTCGAACTTTTACAAGAATTGTCAGACTGGGATAGTAGCGAAGAATCATCTCATATTTGTTATTATAAAACGTACAAAAAAAACTTCAAAGTTCAATCGCGCGTAAAGGTTACACGCACACACTTTTTTACTATTGGATATTATTTATTATTCAAAGTGCTCTTTGAAACTTTGTTATTTAAAAAGTTTTCTTAAATCGATTTCACTACAAACGTACCTTCGCTAAAAATCTAAATAAAACTGTATTGTATTGATCAAGATTAATTAGATGTAAACGTTATCGGAGTGTTTCATACAATTTGTGATTCCTAAAAAATGTATTTCCAAAAAAAGTCAAAAAAAATTGTAATAGAACTTCGAAATCACCAATTTTCAATGAAGTCTTCTATAAAAGGCTTTTTTCACATATTTTCGAATCGACTAAGCCTGTTTTATGCTAAAGTTTTAAAATTCTCTTATTGTATATTTTTTAGGACTTAAGTATAGTCACAATAAAACTTTATGGCGGATCCGAATATAAGCACAAGTTGCGTCGCAGTAACTAGTTTTAGGTGTAGCGGAACGCAGTGGAGCGAGGGGTATATGACTGTATCTGCGCAAGCACGGTTATAGCGTTGTATTCCGATCCGCCATAAAGTTTGGGGCGAACTATACATAACTCCGTGCCTCGGACAGCTCGTTAAGCCGTCGGTCCCGGTTGCCATTAACATATAGCAGTCGTTAAAATCCACCAACCTACACTGGAATAGCGTGGTGGTTTAAGCTCCTAGCTCCCTCACCCTGGGGAGAGGCCTAAGCCTCTGCAGTGGGGCATGAAGACTGGTGGGATATTTTTTTAAGTACCGATCGGAACTAGATACAAACTGTAGTTGCTGACTTGCTGAATCCACACCTTAATGCCGTACTACTATAATGCCGTAAGTTCTATTCCCGCTACAGGCGTACTTTACCAATGAGTTTTATTGTATAATAACTTAAATAAAATAAATATGTCGTTTTATAAATAAATACCTAAACTGTCGCTTTTGTGATGGTGGGAGTCAGCAGGCTCCAACAATGATATTATACTAAATTTTAAATTTCAATATTACGTCGTTCTCAAGAAAAACGTCTGTGATGGAAAAATTGGCTCAGGAATGATCTTAGAAGGGGTCTAATTTTTTAGTTTTGTATTAGGTACAGAATTCTATAAATAAATAAATTCAGTAAATAGGTTAAAATAGGTATTTAACAATGCAGTTGAGAGGCGGTTATAATTCCAATCTCGACCCCGCATTAAGTACATACAGATTGGCATCGATGCAAATTTTAATGTACTTACTTCTATTCTGATAATCGATAGAAATAGTAATTACTTTACAAAGCAAAACTACATCGACTTTAAATAATTTATTATCGATGTTATGCAGTTATTTTTGATATGTATCGATTAAAATTAAGTTCGATTTCGTCTGTTTATTAATTATGGCTTCAAAAATTATTATGAAATATGAATATTAAATTCACGTTTATTAATTAGTTATAGTAAATAGTAAAACAGACGTTAAGAAGTAAAAACAATAATTCAAGATATAACATTTATTATTAAATAACTTTTTTTTTTTAAAACGTAACTGCAGTCGGAGACCATAATACTGCAAATGAAATAGGTATCATATTAAATCGGGATTAGGGACAATACGTTACAATCCACACTCTGCTAGAGCCTCCAGATCCGTTTTATATTAAAAACAAAAGTTATTTCTAAATGAATATTATATCACAATTCCTGTTTCTACCTTTTTAGTGTTTTAATTTTTATAAAATAATTTAATACACATTTTTAGTCGCGATTTACAAAGAAGTACTTGCATATAGTATATTATTTAATGACGATATAAGTATTTTGATCAACAATCAAATTTATTGCCTAGTACATTATGGCGTGTGTACAGGATGAGATTTTAGTATCCAGCCAAAATTTTTCTAGCTGTTAGGTATCACCAATAGACCTTATTGCGTAAATAAAAATATAGGTCAAATATTCGTAATGAATAATTATATCTTAAATATTTTTTAACAAAATTTGGCTACCTTCTACTTACATGGAGCAAAAGGGCGGGGCATGGGGCATGTGGTTGGGGCGCGTGCACGTGCACTGGCGCCCTGGTGAACGGTGACTAGTATATTGGTAGTTTTGGGAAAGGTTTACGTAGTCTTAACTGAATATTTTCCTATTGAACGATACTAAAAAGGAACAAGACGGCCAACGGATTTTTATCAAAGGTCTTGGCTGGTCATTAAAACCTCTATATAGTGACCGCCATAATATTGAATTTTTGTTGTTATGACATGACACTCCTCCGGTTTATACAAAATATATTAAAACGTCATTTAATAAAATCGATTGCATACAAATATACGTATATATTACTCTTAATTCAAATAAACATGCATACATACATACACGCTAAATACATTACCCTCCACATTACCCGCCGTAATGATAAAAATGAAACCTTAACAGTTGCTGCTGTTTGTACATGATATGTCAAGGATATGTAATAATGGAATTATATTATTACGAGACCCATTTGGTTTTAGATAAAGGTAAGATATGCAAAGTTAGATATCACTGACTCAGTGCCTCGGAGAGGACGTTAAGCCGTCGGTCTCGGTTGCCATCAACACCATATTATAACAGTCAGATATTAGACCCGGCTTTCATTAGCGAAATCTTAGATGCTATCGATTCTATTCATTGACACTTATTTTCTTTCCACAGTAACGCAGTCTGAGGCAGAACGCTCTTGCATAGCCTTGTTGAGGTTACAACGTCGTTCAGGTCATTTCCTGTGGGTGCATTGCGTGCTGCAGTTGAAAGAAAACTTGGATACGTCGCAGAGACCCGTCATCGTCTGCACCAATCAGGTGCTGAGGTCAGAGACTAACTATATAGAGTGATCAATTTCTTTTATCACTTTTGATTGCGCATGGACTTCTTCAAAAAAAACTCTATTCCTATAGACGTTTATAGAATGATTGTCCAATATTTGTATTTGTTTTTTTAAAACAAAAATATTAAAAACTTCATGAATAAAGTTGTCCATAATGTAATTATATAATATATTTTTAATTAATTAATATTATGAGCGGCGCTTGGTTTCTTCAACGATATAAATAAATTAGTTTAAATTTAATTATTTAAAAAAAATTTAATGTAGTAGTTGCGCTAATACAATAATATATTTCAAAATTACAATGTAAACTCAACATTAGAAATATTAAGTTTTGTCTATTACGTTGAGGAAAAAGTCTTTTCGTATTTTATTTACAAATCCAAGACTTTCATAATTTGATTACATTTAATTAAAGTATAAATATGCCGTTTTGTTTGATAAATTGTTAGCATATTGTAGGTAGTGACATGATCCTGTTACTGTACAAATTTCGGGGCTTATGCTTTACAAATGCAACAAGTAGTTGTGACTGACATTTCTCGAAAAGCTAAATTGGCTGTTCATAGGGGAGTTCTTGCTCCGATCTTGATGTATGGAATTGTGTGTTGGGTAAGGCAGAAGAAGCATAAAAGTAAAATCAATGCAGTAAAGATGAGATCTTTGAGAAGTATATGCGGGGTTAGTTTGAGAGAAGAATAAGTAATAGTGTGATAAGAGAACGGTGTGATATGGAAGAAGATGTAGTGACAAAAATTGAAAAAGGAATACTGCGATGGTTTGTTCATCTAGCGAGGATGGATGAAAGAAGACTGACGAAAGAAATTTACTGTGCGGATGTGAATGGTAGGGTCGGAAAGGGTCGCCCTAGACGAACCTACAGGAACCAGATTAAGGACATACTAGAAAAGAGTCAAGTCCAGAGTACCCGCAGTATCCGGAGTGTCCTGAGAGCGTGTATGAGAAGAGTGGTGAGTGTTGATGAAGCGAAAGAAGTATGCCAGGATCGCACTAAGTGGAAATCTGTAGTCTCTGCCTACCCCAATGGGAAGCAGGCGTGAGTATATGTATGTATGTATGTAGTAGTAACAGTCTTCCCTTGATGTTAACATTCCACTACCTAAAAACTTCTGAAGAGACCGAAACAAGTGGAAATCTAAGGATGCAAGATCAGGGTTATATAGGGTATGCATAAACACTTCCCAACTAAATTCTTACAGTTTTTCTAGAATGGCTAAACATGTGTGTGGTCTGGCTTTATCGTGATGAAAAATTAAATCTTTTCTATTGACCGATTCCGGCCGTTTTTCTCAATTGTATGCTTAAGTCTTATTAGCTGTGGGCAGTAAACTTCTTAGTTGGTAGTTGCGCCTGTTGGTAAAAGCTCATAATGAACGATGCCCTTCCAATCCCACCATAGACTCAAACATCACTTTATTGGCGTTAACTAATCCGGGTTACGCCATAGTCTGTTAAGCTT
Organism: Luffia ferchaultella; assembly: GCA_949709985.1. Lineage (NCBI taxonomy): Eukaryota > Metazoa > Arthropoda > Insecta > Lepidoptera > Psychidae > Luffia > Luffia ferchaultella. The sequence goes on from OX453262.1 coordinate 7,154,312, forward strand.
GGCCCCACTGCTTCATTTTTCGTACGTTCTGTAGCAACTTCTTTTAGGGATGTAACTCAAAGGGATGTAACGTTATGTCAAATTATACGAAACGCTACTTTTATTTCGCTCTTCGAGTTTTCAAATCTAAATCTGAACAAACAATTATTTATTTCGAATCGATTGATGATCATCTTGTGGGCGTCCAGCTTTACAGTTCTTATCGTAAGGGATCCAGCTCTCATCACCAGTGACCAATTTTTTATAAAACAGTACCATTTTATTAAGTTTTCATTTAGAATCACGAACAAAAACTCGGTTCATTAGGTTTCTTTCAGTAAGCTTATGTGGCACTCAAAGATTGAGCTTTTTTGTATACTCGGACCTTTTTGAACGTGTCAAAACTATTTTATGATCAATGCCCAGTGCTTCTGCTGCAATATTGAATCTACTAATATGCCGATTTCACAAACATTTTTTTTTTCATAAATGGCATCATTTATCCGTAGCAGGGCAACCAGAGCGAACTGCATTTTTAAAATTAAATCCTAATATGCCGGTTTCAATATTTTTTTTCATGAATGGCATCATTTATCCGTAGCATGGCAACCAGAGCGAACTGCATCTTTAAAATAAAAATTTCCTGATTGAAAGCGCATAGACCAACTTTGTGCTACTCTTACTAACTGCGTTAAATTCATAAACGGCACAATTTTTTTTTCCTATTTTGTAATGAAATTTAAAAATATATAGAATTTGTTCGTTAGTTATTGTTAATCATTTGTCTTCGATTGAGGAACAGTTGAATAAAAATATTAGTAACATCTGGGACATCACACACAGCGCCGTATAGTACCCAAAGTAAGCAAGTATTATGCTTGTATATTATAATACTAGACAACTGATGTACAAAATAATAACTAGGACGTTCCACACAGCGCCATCTAGTCCCAAACTAAGCTAAGCTTGTATTATGGATACCAGACGACTGATATACATACTTAAATATTCTTTAAAATATATACATTTATAGGTATTTCACACCTAGACACGGAATAAAGTTAGGGTATCTAAAGACTCGGCCAATCAGTCAGTTATGGCGGGAATATGACGGGAATTCTCGTCAATAATGGCGGGAAACCCTTTTCTATGATGTTTTTTTTTTTAATTATAATGGTATTATAACCAGACAGTTACAAATAGTACAACCAACTCTTCAACATAATATATCCGTTGTAAGGCAGACGTGATTTGATTTCGCACTATTTCTTAGTCGATAATTTAAAACTAAACCATTAATTCCACCTAAATATACATAGATGTTTACCATGTCTGTCAAACCTTTTAATAACACATCTAGCATTTTCAATGCATCTAATAAATTATCTAATTTTCAATCAAACAATAAAGATAATAATACATACAATCAATCTTCAACAATTTCTAGTCTATAGAAATGTAGGAATTAACTACCTTTCCTAGTAATTTTCCGATAATGAGAATCGATTCACTTGAATGACGTTATTATCAACAAAATACAAGTTGTCCGATTTTCTGAGACCTCTTAATAGCGGTTAATATAAATAAATGGTTCGGTGTTAAGGTCTGGAACTGCTTTATCATGGCTGCGCGCGCATCGCAATTATTCCACGAACAAACGTCAAATGTGGAGTTTTATACGACCTCCTAATAGCAGACAGGGCGTGGTTATATGCCTAGTTTTGGTGTCATGAATATGAGTATGTTACGTAAAAATAATTATGTATAGAAAAAAAAATATTATTATTTTATAGGCTCTCATAAAACTTTTTATTTCCAAAATTAATTTTTTTTTGCAGTTTAGAAACACATACGGCCATTTATGCTACATATTTTGTCATTCGCTAGTAAATCAAAAACAGGTCATTTCGTATCGTTCGTGTGTTATAAAATTTGGCAAGAAGCAAGGTCTTACAACCCAAATAAAGGGGAAAATTCTACAATCTTTAATTTGTAGTTTACTTCTCATATTTTTTTTTTAATTTATATGTGCATTACGCGCCTTTCGGCGGTGAGTAGCGACAAATACGTTTTATAACAATACGGAACCCTTGGAAAGCAAAGCAGACTCGTACATGGCCGGTGTTTTATATTTACGTGAATTTAAGAATACAAATAGACGCTATAGTAACGTACACAGAGTGTCAGTATTCCCGAAACCAACATTAACTACAAACACAATATAATAATTGACCATTCGCTAAAACGAGTAATCTTCAGATAAAAAATTAAATCTTGTTTTGTGATCTTTCTATAATCTCGATTATTTACCATTATTTTTATAGTAAATATTTGAATTTATAACAATATACACAAAATTCATAATACATGTAACATAATAATGACATTTGCGTACACTAACCGTATGAAGATTACCTTTTGATTATTTTTTATTTGTATGCCACAGCGCCATGTGAACGTAGCTTAAATAAGTATGAGATTTACCGTCAAGTATGCGTAGTTGCCGCAAGAACCAATTATGATTACGACTTTAATATTGTACGTCTACGGAGCAAGGTGATTATCCATCAACAAATAATTGAGGGTAATTTTACCTCAACACAAAGGAATTTTGTTTACTTTAACTATTTGACATCTTTATTTTTATTGCTTTGAAGGCGTCTTGAGATATCACTTTGCCGTTATATGCTTTTTATTCGGAACTCGAAACGAATGTGAATACAGTAAAATTTATGGTTTGAAAGAAACTTTTAATAAACAAAATTTTGTAAATACTGCACTAAAAGCGAAAATAATTATCGAACCTGTTACTGAGTTGACCCCGCAATAGCCTTAACGTAAGCTATGTTTGAAATTTCAGTTCTAGTTCCTACCTTCCTCCTCCTCCATCATCAAATTAGTCCAATGATGCCATATAGGCCCAGGATGATAATGAATATAAGTAGTTATTGCATTGTCAACAGGACCACACACAATTGCCAAGTTTCATGATGAAGTCTCACATAAGAGCGGTTTAATAATATCAAATGTGAACATGTCACAACAAAAGTTTATATACGTAATTTAAACAAATGTAGCATAATGACATCCGTGCATGAAACATATTGTCCTGTTTCTTTTAAATTGACTAAATAATAATACCTGGGATATAGCACACAGTGTCATCTAGTCGCAAACTAATCAGAGCTTGTATTATGGGTACTAGGCAACTGATACATACTGTAAAGGTTTTACTTATGGGAGCGTCATTATACAACGTGTTTATTGAATATTAATACACTTTATATATCAGCACAGGAGAAAGCACTTTTATCTCTATCAAAGGGGATTGTTGGCTCTCCAACTCACTCTTTTTGCTTCGTTTTTCTATTCTCATTTGACTTCCTGTCTTCTTTTTTTGTCTTCCAGCCAGTTGGTCGCTTGTTTCATATTTATTATGCCTGCCAGTGCGTTTGAGTGCGCAGTGCATGTATAATCGGTACACTACTTAAACATTTTTTTAATAATAATACATGAATAGATACACTTATTTCACATCTAAACACAGAACATTAATTGTAATCTCTGAATCAAAAAAAGTACAATGCATTTTTTAAACCTGTTCGTTTGTATGACTGCCTGTAACTTAAAAACCGTTAAAGCGGTATTTATGGAAGGTTAATTAGGGACAGAGCAGTAAGAGCTCAGTTCTCTATCTGATGGAGTAGACAGAAGAGACTATGGTCTCCACAAAATGTACTCCCCCTTTTCAAACCTCGTAGCTCCGTACGTTTTAATATTTGAATATGGAGGTGGAGCCGTTTTTTTACTTTTTCCATTGGTTTCCCAAGATACGTTAAGGTATGTCCACAAAATAGATAACCAAATACAGAGCTTAAAAAATTATAAATAACTTTCATTATTCAAATCTTCGGTCGTACTTACTATCTAAATTTTTGTCGATAGAAACTCATAGATTTTTTTCATAAATTGATTTGTATTTAATCTAGCGAATTTTCTAGTATTACCCTTGAACTATTAAAAAAAGCAAATAAAATAAAAATATGCATATTCTTTCCCGAGTACGGAAAAAGTTAGCCTGCCTAGAGAATTCAGGCTGTAAAGTTTAATTGATTCAGGCAATTGGTTCTTTAGAATGCGGTATGTTAACTTTTGAAGTTTTCTTATGTTAATAATGCCCTTAGATGTACTTCACTTCACTCCATCAGCCCATTTTGTACCCCACTGCAGGGGCTTAGGCCTCCCCCGGGGTGAGGAGGCTTGGAGCTTAAATCCACCACGCTGCTCCACTGCGGGTTGAGGATCGTAACGACCGCCATCTATTGACAGCGTCCGGGACCGACTACTTAACGTGCTCTCCGAAGCACGGAGTCAGTGATAGTTATTTATTTAAGTCAGAAAAACTCATTGGTACACCCCCGGACTCGAACCATGGCCCTATGGCCTTATAAATTTGAGACAGGTTCGTTGTGCTTTGGGCTATCACGACTCAACCCTTAGATGAACATTAAACTTAGATGTACATTAAACTGTAAATAATTTGGATCATGAAAACTATGCGAGCAAAAACTCAAACAAAACTTGTACCACAAATTTCAAGTTGTAATTTAGTTCACAAACTAAAATGTTGCCTAGTATATGACAATAATTTTTCTATGAATTCGTTGAAATTTGGAAAGATCAGCACAAATAAAATATTTTGCTAAAATAAATACAATCTGTGTTGCATCATAAAGCGACGACCGCTTAGCCTAGTGGGCAGCGACCCTGCCTGCGAAGCTGTAGGTCCCGGGTTCGAATCCCAGGTCGGGTCAGTATTTATATGATGAATATTAATACTGGCACCGGGTCTTGGTTGTTATATGTATGTGATGTCTTCACTTGGTACCCAAAATACAAGCAAATGCTTAGTTTGGGACCTAGACGTTGTTGTGATTGTGTGTGTTATTATTATTATTATTATTATTATTATTATTATTATTATTATTATTATTATTATTATTATTATTATTATTATTATTATTATTATTATTATTATTATTATAAAGGACAGCACATTTTACGTCACCTAGGATCGCTACATGAAAATCGTCGGTAAAATTATTATGATGAACAACATAATACCGCTTGGAGTATGCGCAAACATTCGATTTATGCGAGGAATCGAAACCATAGTTATCGAGATCTCGATGATTGCCAGATAACTCGATCCGTACTCGATACAAATTGTTTGGACATACAATTTGTGCGATATAAGTACCTTTGAATAGTTTTTAATGAGCCAGTTGCACTGCACTAGTTAGAAATATGAGTATGAAATTCTATTATTTTTATTTCAAAGTTTGCTTCATTTTCATATAAATAATAAATATTTATATTATGTCATTTTATCTGTATGAAGAATGCATATATAATGAAACTTCTTTGATTATTTGTGTGGATGGACACTCGCAATACACATGACAGACCAACAAGTGTGTGTGTAATTCAACACACCACATACTTTCGCTACGCTGCACTAACCACGTAAAACCGTCTCTGTGTGCGTGATAGCCCAAAGCGCAACGAACCTGTCTCAAATTTATAAGGCCCCCTATGGCCATGGTTCGAATCCGGGCGTGTACCAATGAGTTTTTCTTACTTAAGTACAAAACTATCACTGACTCCGTGCTTCGGAGAGCACGTTAAGCAGTCGGTCCCGGACGCTGTCAGTAGATGGCGGTCGTTACAGTCCCCAACTCGCAGTGGAGCAGCGTGGTGGATTTAAGGTCCAAGCCCCCCTCCTCACCCTGGGGGAGGCCTAAGCCCCTGCAGTGCGGTAAAAATGGGCTGATGAACTGAAGAAGAAGTGCGTGAATTATAACCTAATATTTAAATGTATACATACGTGCCAATGAAAAAAATTCAATTCAAATCGAATCTAGTTCAGATACTTAGCTTCCTGTCGATATAACAGAGGTATGAATATGCCGTATACTGTAAGAATTAAAAAAAAAGGTATTTGCCAAGTCAAAGTAATTACTCACATTGTCGACGTATTTCTGCCATCTAGACTCACCTTTGATTATATAATGTCTGAAGAGATAAACGGCGCCAAAAAACATAGATAAAACTAAATCAATGAGATACAATTATAATTTCACTGTTCGGTTATAATTCATGCGTAATGGGACGGTTTGTACATCGTTAATATGTTGGAGCTGTGGTCTGCTGAGTCACACACACAAGTATGTAAATCACTGTTATTTTTGTTAACATTGTATTGCGAGAATCCATCCAGACATTATATAATCAAACTATTCAACAAAATTCGGAAAGGCGATTATTACTGCTTGTCAAGAATTTTTTTTTTTAAACTCAAAAAGTTGTCCAAATTATGGAAAAATAGTTGTGGATAGAGTCCGAAGACTATTCTAGCGTATAGTTCTAAGCGTAACTCTCGTAGCGTTAAAACGGTCTCTTGTGTAATATGAAGTCTTACGTTATCGTGCAATACATGGTGAGGGTTGTGGTGAGATCGGTAGACAAGTTGGAGTTGTTTTTGTACCAGTTCCACCATCATGACACGATGTTCTTGATTCTAGATCTTAGTATTTACAGTTATACGTAAATACTGTTTTCTTAATAATTAATAAATTCTTAGAAAATATCCTTGACAGTATTTGATTAACAACTAAATTTTAAAAGGCATCGTGGTATTAACCTCTCGCGCGGATGTCGTCACGTGACCATTGCATGAACAGATACACAGATACGGTTGTTGGTATTATATCGTACCAATGACTCATTACAGGTTCACCATCATCAGCCCATTTTACACCACTGCAGGGGCTTAGGCCTCCCCCAGGGTGAGGAGGGGGTTTGGAGCTTAAATCCGTGTCGTGATAGCCCAGAGCGCAACGAACCTGTCTCAAATTTATAAGGCCATAGGGCCATGGTTCGAATCCGGGCGTGTACCAATGAGTTTTTCTGACTTAAGTACATTAACTATCACTGACTCCGTGCCTCGGAGAGCACGTTAAGCAGTCGGTCCAGGACGCTGTCAATAGATGGCGGTCGTTACAATCCCCAACTCATTACAGGTTAATACTGAATATATTTTAGCTTCGAGGAAAAGCATCCGATCGACACATTCCCTAAAAAAAATTTCACCCCCACCACGTGAAAGCGCTGGTACCAACGTATGTACCGCACACGCCTGGGTTATAAACTTCACTGGTACAGATGCTGTACCATACGTGCCTTATGGGTCAAAGCTGATTTAGATGCTACCAACTGCAGCGACTGGCAGATCAGTTTGTTGTTTGACTAGTTGCACACTGGCACTCGACAACTGGAAGTGTAATTGACCACTCAAGACCTTACCAGTGACTACCATGTCAGCTGGTAGGTTGACTGGAACGTCACTGATACTCGATTACGAGAATATTAATTATAAACCGATAAATAAAATGTCCAATAAAATTTACTTACATAGAAGGTAGAAAGTGTGGGTTGTCTTTTATATGTACATATATTGTACACTTATACATATATAAGTATATAAGTGTCAATCTGTAAAAAAAAATTTTTAGAAATCATGCTATCGAAATTGCAATCACTTGCTATCACATAAACAATATCGGGTCTGTCTGGTTTATAGAACTAATTGAGTTCAAAATGTAGCATTAACTGAACTACGAGCATAATAGCCGCACACGGAGCGCAGACTTTGAAAAATGGACGCCATAAGTTAGTTGGACCACTTACAGACTTCCCCATTGAGATATCAATACTAGATGACGTCGGACAAGCGCGCCGTGGCGTAAACTGCCTGGCGAATAAATATTGTAAAGGGCTGATTTATTAGCTTATGGCTTAGGGTTACCATTGTATAATTAAACTGGTATAAGTAACTACCGAGTTAAGAAATGTATTTCAATCGAGCCCTCATGTACTAAGGATATAAAGCATCAAAATCATGTGGCATTTTAGAAAAGATTTTTTTTTAATTAACATCTAGGACATCTCACACAGCGCCATCTAGTCCCAAACTAAGCAAAGCTTGTGTTATGGGTACCAGACAACTGATTGACATACTTAAATATATATTTTTTTTTTTAATAATATATACATATATAGATATTTTACACCCAGACACGGAACAAATAGACATGTTCATGCACACAAATATTTATTTGTCCCGGGCGGGAATCGAACCCACGACCCTTGGCTCTACAGGACAATCCATAAGCCCGTACTAGAGCAGCGTGGCGGATTTAAGCTCCAAGACCCCTCACCCTGGGGGGAGGCCTAAGCCTTTGCAGTGGGGTGTAATGGGCTGATGGAATTGAATCAAATCGAAACGAAATTCTTCACGTTGGCATAGCCTTTTCATAAGAGCGTTAGGGTCTCTAACCACTCGGCCAATCGGTCAGTCAAATTAATTTGTAGATACAATTAAAGTTACTAAGAATTACATAGAAATTATTTACTGACAACTAGCAGTTCCTATACCTAGTGGACGGAACGATTACTCAAGGCCACTCTTACTGGTAATACAATTAATTATAAATTCTCTCCATTAAGATATTAAGTACATAATTATTACCTCGGTGATATGCATGACGTTCAAAAAAATAAACGTGAACAACAGTCGTATTTAGCTTTCTACCCACTACCTCTTCAGTCGTTATAGTGTTACTCAGAATTATCGTCCTTGATAACACTTACGCCCAAATGCGCATATGTCTAAATTCTTGATCGGTTGTGACGAAGAGTGCCATACTATATACACTTTTTCGTGGGAGGTTTTGAAGAGCGTATTGTCTAGGAAATTAATATAATAAGCGTATATTTGTCGTTGTGAGGTGGGCTGGGCTGCTTTCGGGAAGCTTCGTCATCTGTTTTCGTCGCCACTACCACAATGTCTGAAGACCAAAGTCTTCAACCAATGCGTCCTACCTACAATGACGTACGGTGACGAAACATGGACTCTCACGGCAGGACTGATCCACGAATTTAAAGTCGTTCAGCGTGCTTATGGAGCGGGCTATGCTCGGTGTTTCTTTGATAGATAAAATCAGAAACACTGGAATCCGTCAAAGAACTAAAGTTGTCGACATAGCCGAAGCGATCCGCAAGCTGAAGTGGCAATGGGCCGGTCACATTTGCCGTAGAACTGATAACCGATGGGGTAGACGAGGTCTCGAATGAAGGCCACGTACCGGAAAGTGAAGCGTTGGAAGCCCCCCGGCCAGGTGGACAGATGACCTTAAGCACCATACCGGGGGTAGCTGGATGCGAAAGGCGGAGGACCGTGTGTGGTGGCGAGCCTTGGGAGAGGCCTATATCCTGCAGTGGAGAGACACGGGCTGATGATGATGATATTTGTCGTTTTGACCTGACTGTGGATTAGCGACGTGCGGTGATCTATCTAAAAGTAAGCGGACCGTGATATTCTTGGCGATAGACATCCCGTCTTTTATATTGCGATATTCTATTCTGATACTTATTTAATTACGATCCCAAACATGAAAATAGAGCATCGTTATATGAATGACAGTATATCACAGACCAGTCAACCAATAGACCACGCTTTAATAAACGTCAGTACGAAAACAAAATCGCCAAAAAGTGGCGGGGTGCGGGGAGAGGTCGGCTAGTTTTCATTGGCTCGTTCAAAATTGACAATTTAATGGCTTCCGACGTGCTTCCAACTGACGGCTCACTAGTGACGTAGTTATGTAGTGTCACTGCATAGCCTTGGCGAATGCTACTCCCTGTCAAAGCGTGGTCTATAAGGTTGACTTGTCTGTGCAGGATATCTATCGCCTAGAAAAGAAGTAAACAAGCCGCGATGATCTAGGCCTTAGATCATCGCGGCTTGCTTACTTTTTTATATGTCACCGCACGTCAAAAGTGTGTGTATCGCAATACATGTTATACGTATAATTGTTTGCAATTATTGACTAAGAACGTGATGTTACAAATCGTTTAACACACTTCTCTCTACATGTCATACTTACCTATTTTTATACGTATTACTTTCCCTAAACGGGAATAAATGTTATTAACGTGGGCAAGATAGAACTACCTTTTTTCTTCTAGTCACTCCTTATTACAAAAATAATGAACGCGACTAATAAAACCAATAACATTGTATTGTCAGGTGCACTAACAGCTGTTGAATGCTGTACTAAATAAAATAGAGCGTTTGCTCTATGTGCTATGTAAAATAGTTAAATTTAATAAATTTAATAGGAACTATGGATCAATCTTTTGATCAAATAAATTGATTCATTCAATTCAATCTGTCAGTTTACTGAAAATTATTTGAAATGAATAGCTTGTTTTTTTTTTGGTTAGAAGATACCTAGCTAAGGTGTAAAATGAAAATTATTTAAAATTTACTAGTTAAGAGAAGCTAATGTTGAATGGCCCTAAATTCTACCAATTTGCTTATTAATCATTTATCAGTGTTTAATAAATTGATAACTTTCTATAAAAACATAAGACTTAAGACACAGTTGTACCTATTAGTTTCCTCAATAATAATCATCCGGTTTATATAAAAATGCGTATATTTCAATTAAAAAATTCCTTCAAAGGGCTTTTATCGCACAATTTTTTATCTACGGTTTTCTTCGGATATACGTGAGATTTTATATTTTTGTAACCAATAGCCGCACACTGAGTAATTTTAAAAAAACTGTCATTTAAAAAACTTTTTCGGTGTAAAATCGTATTTGATATAAATATATCCAACTGGGTGTAAAAGTATCTATTTATGTATATATTATAAAAAAAATATTTAACTATGTATATCAATCGTCTAGTACCCCATAATACAAGCATAATATTTGCTTACTTTGGGACTAAATGACGCTGTGTGGGATGTCCCGTATATTATTATTAGGTATCATTACACTCAAATATAGTGAATCCTGAAGGGAGTTTTTATTTCCGTTCAATAACAAACACCCCTAATTTTTCTAAAAATGGTAACCCTACAACGTTTCGATAGTGAAGCAGTCGTATCAGGACGGCATGAAATATGCCCGGAGTGGGCTATTGTTGTTATGTGAGAAACGGTGTTTAACAAGCGCTAAGCTTGATCGATGGCCGACCGAGACGAGGGAATTTACTTACCTTAAACACATTTTATAGGGCCTATTCGCTTACTTGAAACCAGTGCCTTAAAAATAAATAAACGCTATCAAGATTCAAACTATATTTGTTACATTGTATGAAGGTAAAAACTGCGAGGTTCGCTTAACATTTTTGTATAAATTTCAACGCTTTTTCTACAATACAAATTAACCAAATTACAATCCTTGCTACCGATTTGTGCGGCTGTGAAATTAGTCGCAGTAACTTAATTTCATAAAATCGTAGCGGCAAGAAGTATAGCGGACCTGCGCTATAGGGAGTGCGAATCACAAGAGCCACAAAATCGTGAGTTAAGAACTGTACTTTTATTATGAACTGATGTACCTCAGACACCAAGTAATAACTTTAATAAAATTTACACTTAGTAGATATAAGAAAAACCTCTAGAAAATTTAAAAAAAAAAAAACATTATTCGATCTTAGTGATATCTCAGCCAACAAAACATTAATCTACAGGAGTAGAACTTAGAAGAGATTCAATAATATTCATTAATATAAAAAATTATTACATTTCATGAAAATATTTCCGTTCAAAACACTTTTTAACATAATTTATTTTATATTATTACATATAATAATTATAATATTTTTTATTTTTTTTTATTTATTTATTCATTGTATATCAAAAACAGTATGCACATAAAAGTCGTTCACAAAAAACCTATGAGATTTATATTGTGAACGGAATATTATCTTACATATAAAATTCTCGTATTATATCAAATTATGTATTTGTTAAAATATGTATATACTTAGGTTAGGTTATATATATAATATATTAGACATATTTGCGTCGGGGGTAACGAGGAGTGAATGATTAGTTTAGTTTTATTTGTTTACGTATAAACACACAAATACATATATATACATTTTAAAAAATTATGTTAATTAATATATGATAATCTGTATTAATTTGTTTTTAATGTAAATATATAAAAATAAATTCCAAACATGGCAATCCTGCATTTTATTAGAAATACAATTCTGGATTACCAGGATACAATGGATTACTAGGAAAAGTGTACTATTAATAAAATGTTGCATTTAAAAAAAAAAATAATATTGGTTACGGTTGAACGTATTTAATCATAACCAAACAATCTCACTCTAATTTAAGTACATACTACAATACTGAATCGTTACATTGTATCGCATTGTTCAAAATTTTGTAACGTGGTACGAAATTTTCTTGTATTTATACCTATGGGTGTCTATCAATAGAAAAAATTAGTTGTTTTGAAGGCGTAATAACATATATGGAAAAAAAAAAACGTAAAATATTCATGTAATGTCACTACTACATGCAGCCATCGACGGCCATACAAACGAGTGCAATACGTAGAATATCGTAGTTTTATTATTAGTGACGTATGACTAATACAATATATATACATATGAGTATTATATGAGTATGACGACCGCTTAGCCTAGTGGGTAGCGACCCTGCCTACGAAGCTGGAGGTCTCGGGTTCGAATCCCAGGTCGGGTCAGTATATAAATGATGAATATTGATACTGGTACCGGGTCTTGGTTGTTACATGTGTGTGGTGTCTTCGAAAAAAAAATAATTATATATGTATATATTATAAAGAATATTTAAGTATGTATATCAGTTGTCTAGTAACCCATAACACAAGCATAATACTTGCTTACTTTGGGACTAGATAACGCTATGTGGAAAATCCCATGTATTATTAATATTATTATTATGTAGTAGTGACGTCGAGCTATCAATTTTTAGCAATCGATTATTCGATTCTTGGGAAATAAATGCAAATGGGTTAGTGCATCCTGGTACAGCACACAAGGGCGTATTTTGTCAAAATTAAACTTTAAATTATTATTCAATTTAAATTTAGTTCTCAATGGTCATGTCAACGATGCGCCATCTGTCATAAAAAAATGGCAGTAAACATCCCCTTAAAACGAATCTACCGACACATCATATATTAAAATACATTTAGCCGTTTAGGCTACAGGGCGTGTCAAAGATATAGATGTGCATACACGCGATAAACTACTCTCCGCATTCAGGTAAAAATGCATCAGTAAATCAACCAAGGATCAATCAGGAAGCAGTTAATTTATTGTAAAATAAGTTAACCTGTGTACTCATTATCAATCAATTGTTTATGTCAATCAAATTATTCGTGACCTTAGATCTAACCCAAATGGGTTAATGTGAAGAACCAAGGTTAAAGAATACCTAAGTTAGCAATTATTACTATAGCATTCCTATTTATAAAAATATGATGACAATCACCGGTCACCGAGGGCAAAGTCCTGTACGTGGGCGACTAACACGTTCAGTGGCGTACCCGCATTGTACGCGTGATTGCATCATTTATCATTTTGGCCCTGACGGTTTACGCAACCCTTAGCTTAGAGTGCCTAAGAATTATTAGATTCCTACAAGTATTTATAGAGCTTCATCTGCGTAAGGAAAAGAGCTTTTAATCTTGACACACGTAGTTCGATGTGTTTACAAGTGACTTATTTATTGACTTAGTTGCATAGAAACGGATGTCGCCGTATTCCTTGAGACAGATTCGTAAATTTTTTTTGGATTTGCTTTATTAGAAATCGTTTCGCAATGAAATGAATTGATTGCAGAGTCAAACCGTGAAAGGCCCGTGGTTCCACCGATTTGACCTGCTGGTAGGACCACGGTATACCACTATGTACCCGTGGTCCTACTGGACCTAAACCTGAATATAAAATTATTTCGAACGTTTTCGATTTCAAAGTGAATTTTATTTTAAATTGAGAAAAATGTTAATTTTAATTATTTACTTAATAAAAATACAGATATACTTAATAAAAATAAAAATAAATATCGATACTACTTAATCGTTCTTAGTCCAGTAGGACTACGGGTACATAGTAGTATACTGTGGTCCTACCAGTAGGTCAAATCGGTGGGACCATGGGCCCTTCACCAGTCAAACCTATGCGGTACGACAGGATTGCAATTTTTAGGCGCTAGGCACAGTGCAACTGATTGTATTTAATGATATTTATTACATATCAGCCAATCACATAGAGTAAGGTATTTTCACGTGGACTAATAACCAATCATGTGCAAGCATGCTTATGCTATGGAACTGTTTCTTAGACTGAATTAAAATCATAGAAAATACTTAATTTTGGCAATAATTATTTAAAAAATTTTCGTTGTGTATAAATATATATCTGGTATTGAGTATATTTATTTAGCCGATGCTGTTGTAATGTAAGATGAACAAAATAGTATAATGAAATCTTTTTTATTGTACGATACGGCACAGGCTGAACTTTTTAAATAATTTTAAAACTTTCAATGAAACTTTGTAACCATAAGTGACTAGCCGTTTAAAAATTTGCGGTCGAATCGAAATGGACGGATGGACTGACGAGACGCTAGTCTCATTTTTATAATTCTGAACTTAAAAAAGTTTAAATGCAAGACAAAAAATAATAATTTATATATACCTGAATAAGTATTTTATTTATTTATAAGTATTACACACCTTCAAATCGCGACGAACAAATTGTCATCTTGTGAACGCCCACGTCGAGTCTCAAAGATTTATGGCCAAAGCTTACGGTTTTACGAACACGAGGAATGAGTTTAAGTTCTGTGCAACTGTGTTGTAATTAATTAAATAATAAAATTATTATTAAATAGAGTAATATATCTATTACGACGACCGCTTAGCCTAGTGGGTAGCGACCTTGCCTACGAAGCTAGAGGTGCCGGGTTCGAATCCCAGGTTAGGTCAGCATTTATATGAGTATTGATACTGGTACCGGGTCTTGGTTGTTATATGTATGTGGTGTCTTCGCTTGTTACCCAAAACACAAGCTTATACTCAGTTTGGGGTCAAGAAGTTGCTGTTATGTATACGTTATTATAAACAAAAAAAAATATACATTTATATTTTGAGATTAGCTTTTCAGATTTTTTTAATTACTCTGAAATAAACTCGGGTTGATTTGGATATCATCTGAATTAATATTTACTGATAATTTAGTTTAAAATTGGCTCTCAGTTCTTTGTTTTTATCGTTGGATTTGTGTAAGTAGAGACATGCTAGATAGTATAGGCATGCATACATTCCGTAAAAAGGATTTAAATACTTTGTGAACAAAATGACATCAATTAATGGCGCGAAAAGTTACAACGTGTTCCTCCATGGTATTAACGGGTTGCTCGTTTGGATTGCTGTGTTCGGAGGAAACATGACTAATGAACGTACCGTCCGTTTGTAGTTTAATCGCTTTCGCAATACAAATTTTGACTTGCAAATTGAACCAAGAGACAAAATAGAGATAGTTTCTATATATATTTTTATCTAACAGCAATTCTATACTTCGGCTTCTATATTACTATTTTCACAAATATTTATTTCAAAACATTCCTTATTTCGTGTCAGCGGCCTTTCCATTTGTACGAACAGATATATGCTCTTTTCACATTTTATGCTTGACTCTATCGTTTGTCGCCACCCAATACATGTCTATACATTTAGATTTAGATTGTACAGTCTTATAAATTATTATTATTATATTTCTAGAAATAACGCAAATTTTTAGAAACTTGGACGATTCCAAATTTCTAGGTCGAAATACGCGGGTTTTTTTGGGTTCTATACCCTAGGGGTGTGTTTGTGGACATGATTTTAAAAGTTCTGTTCAGTGACGCCCCAATCAGTAAACAGCGTCGGTTATTGTTCAGGCAGTTTCATCCTAGCTACTGGATAGTATTTAAATGTATTTGATAAAACGAACATAAAAGATCTGTGAAAATTTCGAAACCATAAATACATCAAAATAATAATAATAATAAATAATAAATACACACAATCACAACAACGTCTAGGACCCAAACTAAGCATTAGCTTGTATTTTGGGTACCAAGCGAAGACACCACATACATATAACAACCAAGACCCGGTGCCAATATCAATATTCATCATATAAATACTGACCCGACCTGGGATTCGAACCCGGGAAAATGTATTAACTAATCCCAAAGCGCTGTTCAAAAGTAGATTTAAGTAAGTATATTGTTACGCCTTGAACTCATTCGTGTATGGCACTCTGTTTCATAAAAATTGATATAATATAAAAGTGAAAAAACAAATTACAGTAAAGAAAAAAAAAACAAAAAGATTACAGTAAAGAAACAAATAATTGATTGTATACAAAAAAAAATCTACAAATTTCGCGCTTCTAGCAACTACCGGAAGGCATTGACAATGAACATCAAAAATAAAAACTCATGACACATTCTTGTCAAACGATTTTGTTAAATGCAATTTCGAAAAAAAGTTATAAACCGATTTTCGAAAATTTTATACCGTACGATGCCCCGCAAGCTCCTGCATCTTTTGACACTACTGCCCTTATAACTTTCTAAAATATAGCTGAATCTCACCCTCTGGGGTAACTGATCTGATAATCTTCAATGAAAAAGGCACCTGCCCAGCCCACAGTTTTCGACTTATTCCAAAATTTCTTTTTCTAAACGATAGACAATTTATCTGCCTTGGAATTTTCTTCCATTTTTTCGACATTGTCTTTCGTTTTCGAAATAATTAAATTTTTGCCCAAAAAATCAGGAAATTTTGTCGTTTTTCCATCATTTTCGGTTTTCCGAAAAAAAAGTTACAGATCGATTTAAAAAAATTTGGTATCATACGATGCCCCACAATGCTTTGAATCTTCTGACACCACTGTCTTTTGTCTATCGTCGTGAATTTCGGAAATATAACCGAATGAGACTCCCCCACGAAAAATATCTGACAAACATTTTCAATGTTGAAATTCACGATGTTTAGTTCCTGAATTTTAACGACTAAAAATTTTACCACTCTAAGCTTGGCTTTTGTAGAGCTCTAAATCGACGACGTTAAAGTATTTCTATAAACTGACTTCTGGAAACCTCGAACAGTGAACAAAGGCAAATCCTTGGAGATTCTAATACAAACTCTTAACTAATCGTTCAATAATTTTAAAATACATACAATAAATAGTACGTATAACTTCCCAGACCACAGGCTCGGATGCATTAGATTCAGCATCAGAGTGTACTTATCCGAGTCCAGGACTTAGTCAAACTATGTGACATTTCCCCGCATTCGTTATCTAAAAGGTTGCCAACTCGAACCTTTCTTGAAGTACCGCTGTAAAGGTTACGCTGCCAGTTACAAATGTTATAGATAATCGAACTATCAGACACCGTAGAGGTCATATTATTTTTTATAGTATTGCAAAATTTTTTTTCCGTGTTCGGCTAGTAACTGTTTTTTTTTAAATACGATTATTTGTAATTCTAATCTTAAGTAAAAAAATAGGGACATACGGGAACTATATAGGTTTTACTGAAAATACTAAAATATATCTATCAACACATCTATTTTTGAATTACCAAATATAAAAAAAAATGTATTACGGATATTTTAGACGTCAGCGTTCATCAGCAGCATCAGCATGGACACTTTGAATTTACTCGATTATTTTTTGGTTCGCAGTTCCGTAAATACTATCAGTGAACAAACTTAACCTTCTTATACACCCCTAAAAAAGTCACTCTCGAAGTATAAAGAAAACTAATATTCTAGGTTCGTATTTACTCGAACTTTCCACAAAACTACTTCACTTATTTGTTTTTCTAATTAATTTTTATTTATTTATTAAAAAGTCTCACCTACGTTCTTTACATTTGCATTTCACAATTATTGAAATTATAACAAAATACAATTAATGCCCATGATTAAATGTAGAAGCTAATCACAGGTGAACACAACATGCAATAATTAATAACAAAAGCAAGCAATAATAAATATTATAGTTAAAATGTGTCGTGATAGCCCGAGCGCAGCGAACCTATTTCAAATCTATAAGACCATATGGCCGTGGTTCGAATCCGGGCGTGTACCAATGAGTTTTTTCTGTCTTATGTACATTAACTATCACTGACTCCGTGCCTCGGAGAGCACGTTAAGCAGTCTGTCCCGGTTGCTGTCAATAGATGGCGGTCGCTATAATCCGCATCGAAGCAGCGTGGTGTATTTAAGCTCCAAGCCCCCACATCTTGAAGAGAGGCTTAAGCCCCTGCAGTGGGGTATAAAAAGGGCTGATGGAATGGAATGGAATGGAATGGAATAGTTAAAACTAGGAAATAAAAATGAAGCGGGACGGGCAATTTTATCAGAATTAGGTCCCAATTACCTACTCTAAATCTCCTATGTACTAAAGAAACCTAGTAAGTTATTGAGTTTAGGTATTAGGTACTTGAAACTGTTGGATTTTTTGGATTACGATTATGTCTCATTGGTAAAATAGTACGGATAGGTCATACCCATCAACCAAAAGCTCTTAATTTAAAAATATTGTAAAGCAGTTTTTTTATGTTTAAAAATGTATATTTTTAATTCATACTCTACGTTTAGAATTCACCTATTCAGGGATTGTTTTCTGTTAGTAAGAAAATGTATTGGCATGTTCCGATTGAACTAAACACATTATTGGTTCGCTTCTCGTTAGTTACAATTTAACATTAATGCGCTATCCATGTAACTTGAATTGCTTCGTAAAATTTTATTTCAACAATATTCGAATACGTGGAATACCTTTTACTTTATTACCTGGTCACACAGAGTCCGTATCTATTAATGAAAAATATTTCTAATTATTTGAAAACTCAAATGCGAATTTCAAACCCATTAGATGTATATTTTTATGTAATATGTTAGTATTGAATTTTTAGTATCTCATTTTCCTATTCTCTACGTTTTACAAAGAGACATCTAGCTAGCCTCTTCTCGAATTGAACAAATTATATTGTAAGTTTTGCTGCAACTACGTTTATTTTTGTAAAATATTATTTTATAAGTACCTATTTACGTTAAATAAAGAAATGATATTTTTTTTTCATGCTCTCCAAAATGAAAAAGATAGGTAAGTACAAGATAAAACCGGTGTCCCACGAAAAATTCAGTATTATTTATTTTCTATATTATACGTTGCCGCCAAAACTCATAAATGAAACGTCTAAGAACTTCGGCCTAAACTTAAAAGTAATATTCAAAAAGCTTAAAATAATAATAAAATAGACAAGTTATTACTTTCCAAATGCTTTTTGATCCTTAGAAGGGGCAGGACCCGTGAACGTCCAAACAAACACTCTTAAACGATTACGTTGTTAATAAGCATATTAATTTTGGTTCCTTTTTTAAATTAGAGTCTCACTTGAGTTAGAACTAGGTTTGTATAGAGCCAAAATTTTGAAATTTCTATAAACATGCTAGTTACAGATATTTGGTATATTTGTTTATCTATTACGAAATTTCTGTAACTAGCAAGTTTATAGCAATTTCAAAATTTTGGCTCTATACAAACCTAGTTCTAACTCAAGTGAGACTCTAATTTAAAAAAAAAAACCCAAGATTAAAATACGTTTAAAGACGTAATCGTTTAAGAGCTTTTGTATGGGCTTTGCCTTCTTAAAAGTCGACGAGAACCGCTAAAAGTAGGTTAATTCCAAATTTTTATTCCTATTTTTTAGGAGAGGAACAAATTTAAAAAATTCAACATTCACCTATGTTCCTGTAGAGATACCGAATAATCGACGGGCCCTTGATGATATTTTTAAACTATGAAAAAAAAATGTTTACGATTATACATCGAGATTAGACCAACTTTAAAAAATAATCTGGTACGAAATCGATTCATCCACCTAAGATGCTACGATATCACAGACAGACATACAGGTAGACGTAGGCTTCAATATTATTTAACTTCCTTTCTTTCGTGGGGAGTTACAAAGTTTAGTTTGAGGACAAGCTGCGTCCTTGAAAAACTTAGAGAATATTAGGATACCATGCATATTATTTAATATACATATACAAACAATATTTTTTAGAGATAGACATTGTAACTTCAAACCAAAAATTACATCATTTTTGGTGAGGGGGCCTATTATCCGTTGTCCGCCAAAAATCTGCTAATATACGCTTCTTAGTTTTTAGGGATCATTCACAGAGCGTAATAAGCACCTCTATCTTAAATATTACATCATTTATGTTATTAATAATGAAAAAAAAAAACGTCAATTTGAATCAATAAGTTTTCAAAAACTTATTGAATTGAACTGGGTTCGAATTCGTGTCTTTTCGAATTATGAGTGGTGCTCAAAAAATCTCTTTTAGGCTAAATGATCAATATCTCTCTAATATCGATTAAAAAAAAAATTTGTCAACAGCGATCAAGAAGCGGCGGTGATGAAAGCGAACCCTTGGTTATACCATTACTACGCAGTGCAGTCAAAGCTTCACTACGGCTTGGCATATGAAGCCGCAACCAGGATGTATGGACCTGCACCTCCTGACCTTCAAGTATACCCACCAGTGCAATATGAACAGCCGATTTGTACCAACGGCAACCAAGCAACAATGAATCCCGGATTGCAACCACACATTCCACATGCACCTGGTCACCTTGCTGCTATGCATTATGCATATGACAGACCCGACACCGGGCCCGTCGATTATTCGGTATCTCTACAAGAACATAGGTGAATGTTGAATTTTTTTAATGAACCTAATTGAATTGTTATCAATAATATACTAGTGAGTAGAAATCGAATAAGACACTTTTATTTCAATAAGACAAACTAAATCCAATTTTTTTTAAATATTTTTTACGTTGACATTTTGACTTATGACAAAAAAAAATACAGTAAACCATCTGTGAGGCAAACTGAGTAATTTTTTTTTAAGTCGGTTGAAAAATACCTACATGAATAAATTTGGAAATTCACAATTTTTATACAAATAAGTTGCATCATTTATTGCATTTACACTAGTGTTTAATGTTTTTAATTTTATTATCTTTTGAATATTGAAAAAAAATTCAACAAAAAAATTATTACAATACCATAATATGAAGACTCGAAAAATAATTAATACAATGTCATTTTTTCTCGTTTTACTATCTTCTAATACGCTTATAATAAACGATTAATATAATTTGGACGTTCCTACTGATATATAGGTAATAACATAAAAACTAAGCATAAAAATAATAACAGCCCCGTCCCCTTTTTCTTTTTTATGTGCTTCAGTAGGATGAAATGAGCTGAAAAATATGAGGTAGGTAATTGTACCCAAACCCCTGTCACAAATTCTATAATTAATAGCCCAAACACACGACAGTGAACATATATATGCTCCTTCACGTAGTCAGGATTGGTCAGGATAAGGTTAAAATATCACTCTAATTACAGATATGGCAATTTACGGATAGAAGACACGAGGATACAACCTAACGCAAAACGGAAAGCGAAGAGTTCTGAAGAGAAAAATACACCAGTAACCAACCCCTCGCCCCAGAGTATACCGTCGACGGTCACTTCTGGAGACACACTGGTAGCCCTAGCAACAAATTCCATAGCCAGCAGGAGGCCAGGCTCTAAGAATTTCAACATATCAGAAACAGACATGGTCGATCAATGGAATCCGAGCCCGACTTGGTCGGAATCGGCCCTACAAAAAGTGCCAGACGTATGTCACCAGGACCTAAGTCCTTACGTCACGACAACTCCACCCACACCATCTGGAACGCCATCGGCTTATACTCAGAATTACCATACCTTCGTCTTCGATTGGTCACCAGAACAGTACGTTCCTCATACAAATAGATGTAACACGATGACGACAGAGAGCTATCAAACTTGGAGTAGAGGGCAAAGGAACAATTTCTCTATGGATATGGCGGTCGATGAAAACTTAAATCCTAATAGATTAAACGAAGCAAGGCCAAGTATACCGCCACCTGCGTACAACGCTGTTCGAGAACGAGAAGGTCAAAGGAGGCATATTGGTGAGTAAACTAAAGCCAGAAAAAAACATTTGTATGAAACCCAAAGTAAAGGTTCTTAAATGATAGTGATGTAAAACAAGTAAGATGTAGAAATGCCTACTTACATATTGGAAAAAAAATCGAAAGCCTACAATCATGTTTGATGCAACGTCTCACAGTAAAAGTAAAGGAAAAATATAAAGGAAGTTATTTATTTGCCCAGTAACAAAATAATTCAAATGAAATTGTATAAGTCCTGTGTATGTCAGTCCTGTTTGCATTGTATGAAATATTTAGTAGTATTTGCGTAGTCATCCGTTAACTTTCTGTTTTCATTTTGAAATCTGTAATTGGCATGACATATTGTATAATGTAAACTTAGTATTTATATTGTCTTGTACATGCCGGTGATTTCAATAAATAAATAAATTAAATAAAATAATTAATTAAAACAAACCAAAAATCGTTATTATATCACATTAAAAAAATTTCGATTGCCTGTTGATTTAATTTTTTTGTAAATACATAAGTACGTAAATACGTATTTGTGTTATTATACGACAAATATATTGCGTATGATTGTACGGAACCTTCTCGGTGTGCGAGTCCGACTCACACTTGGCCCGTTATTTTCAAAACATAAATTCTAAATCAAAAACTTCTCCTTCGACGTTTTTGGTGATTGGTGGTTGAAATGTGAGGTCATTGCTTACATTTGAAATTTTCAAAGTGTGTACAGCTATGGGCGCTATAACACTAAATAATATTAATAAAATAAAATTTTAAACTTAAATGGAGTCCCTATGGAAGAAACGTGTTTTTTTATATTGTACTGACACGGAACCCTTCCTGTGCGAGTCCGACTCGCACTTAGCCGGTTTTTTAATTGATTTTCTACTTAAGCACAACTTGACTTACCGGTTGGCCCAGTGGTTAGAAACCCTAACTGCGGAGCCGAGAGTCGCGAGTTCGATTCCCGCCGATCCCGTTCGATTCGAGTCTGGGTGTAAAAGTATGTGTAGTTATATATATGTATAACTTAAAAAAAATTTAAGTATGTACATCAGTTGTCTAATACCCCATAATGCAAGCATAATACTTGCTTACTTTGAGTACTAGATGGTGCTGTGTGGGATGTCCCAAATATTATTATTATTAACCTTTCATCATCGATACCACAAATTTATTGTCTATCTATTCGTTTATTAGCTAACAGACAACATACTTAATGTTAAATTCGTAACAATACAACCAAATTTATAAAAGTTTGTATGATATTGCACATGAGGTCAACGAAAATTCAGCAGGCTGAATGGTTCTACCATTAGCTTGCAAAATAACTTAGTTAAAAGCTACTTTTTATTTATGTATTTACAGTCTTACCGCTTTTTCTTATACCTATAGCAATATGATTCCGAAACTTATAACAATCTTTATTTTCTCCCAGATCGGCCTCATGCAGATTCTCCTGATGCGAAGAAACCAGCTTTATAACACATCTTGAGCTGTATTGCAATAATACTTGTAGTAAAAACATGTTACCTGTATGATATTTTTTGTAAAATTTTTATAAAATATTGCTCTTGAGCTGTTCTGTGATCTGTATAGTTAAGATGTGTAAAGTTATATGATTTTATTTTAATTTTCACATTTAATGTGATTATTTTCGTGTATACTGTTATTGTACATGAATTTTGTACATACACTTTTGCTAAATGTTAGTCAAATTATTTTACGAATGTAATTTAAAAACTTCCAATGTTTTTCCGTCCTATACTTAGGTTAGTTAAACGCACAATATTTTTTTCAGGGTAGATAACTGTAAATATTTACCTACATAATGTTTTGACTAGAAGTTATTCAAGGAAATTATAAAAAAAATTGTATAAAATGTTATAGCATAAACAGGTCCTTCCTAATTTTGTACAAATATAAATAATTGCGTAATTTTAATTTATGATCATATATTTTGTTGTGAATTATAAAAATAAATTTATTGTAATAAAATTTGTGTTTCATTTATTTAGCAGTTACTAAATGAAAGGTTCAAAAATTTTAAATAAAAAAAAATACATGCTTATTGAACAATTTATTTTTTTACTTACATAATATATTTACTAGAGTAATACTTAAGCAATTACATTAAAATTAGTCAGGCCTTAACTGCATATTACGTAGCAAACAAAGATCTCTTGCAGTGTCTCTCCTACCATAGACAGTAGACAAATCATACAACCTTAAAATAAGCCCTATGTTAAACATGTCTGGCAAAGCCTTAATTAAAGTAGGAATTAACTCATTGGGCATTTTCTGCAAAACCAGTTGAGCCCTATCATGGCCACATTGGACAATGTACATTATGAATTGGAAAATAAAATGAGTCTGAGGGGTTATATCACCATTTTTAGCAGCTAACTGAGAAAACGATTTGTACAAATTCTCTAATGGTAGTTGTAGAGACTCTTTCAAAGCCATGCCTGATCCGATGCGACTTTGAGAAAAAGTACTTGAATAAATGGCATCTGCAGAGTTATCGTTTAATCTACGAACTTTAGTGCTCGTACCTAAATCATCATCGTCATCATGTCTACGTTTCCTTGAGTTGTAAGATTTGCTTGAGTTACTATATTCAAGAGCGGCATAAATACAGTAAACACATAATTTTGCTAGTATAGCTGATTGAGGTTCGACCAACTCTTGACTTAGTTTAGCATTGTATAAATACTGCGGTAGAACATGTAACAGAAGAGCTTCTGTGCATTTCTCAATGTCTAAATGGAAAATTGCAAAGACTATATACACAGATCTTTCTAGGTCACCTTGATATCTATATTTAAGAGTTTCTTTAATCAAATTAGACACTAGCCACACTGGACCTGCGGTATTTAATAAACTTTCGACAATACGAGTGGCATCTATGTGAAAATATCCTCGATTTTTCACATCCTCCCACACTTCTTGCAACTGCTCCAAAATAGGCTGACGGGATACTATACTGTTAGTCAAAGAAATAATTTTGGCTTTTGACATTAGAGGTGGATGAACTGAAAACTGCATCTTTCTTATTATTTGAGACATTAACATCGCACGTTCCTTGAAGTTATCTATTTGAGTAACTTCCATGTCACTTAAAGGTGTCAAAAATTGCTGAACCATATTAATGGGCTTTAGGAATGCATCCTGATGCACAACATTCATGTAGGAACATAGCCATGCTGAAGCGCAAACAGGCAATGATGCCATTTTTTGTCTCAAAGAATCCAACATCCTCTTCACATCACCCGCTGTAAGCGATCCTTGTTCCCAAGCAAACAGAACTTCCTTCATAGCACCACTCACGTTTGTACACAAATCATGAGGTTTCATGTTTGTATTCTTGAAATCAAAATCTTGTGCACTCAAATGATGTATGAAAATATCAACGAGCTGGGGATCACATTTTTGCAATATGTGTTCAGGTGATTTATGAACCCCTTTTTGTACCATGCAATCTCTCACCCACTGTTCAAAAAATGTATCACCATTTTCTTCCAATACAGCATCTGAACCATACTCTTGGACAATGGAACATAGAATCAGAAAAGATATGTCAAAAATGTAAACTCTTGACTGGGGAGCGCCTTTCTCACTAGCAGCTTGCAAAGCATACTGGTTAAATTTAATCAATCTCGATACAAACAATTTTAACTTTCCTTCAACAGTTGCAACTGCTAAGATAGTATCTAATGTGGTTCCACTTACAATTTGGCACAACATGGCGTAGAGAGATTCTTGTGTCTTGTGAAAATCACCACCCATAGATTTTAAGATACCAGCCAAAGTAGGTTCTGCTCTAGTTATGAATGATGGAACTGAACCTTGTAGGCCAGTAGGTTCTAATTTTTGCAATTTCGCATCTTTATTTTCTCTCTTTTGTGCAAAATATGCAAGATGATTTTCAGAGACAATTGACATTTTAACAAACGTTTCCAACAATGACACGATACTGTTACAAGAACATTTTGTGTCCAAAATGTCTAGAAGCGGAACAGATTGCAATAGTTTCTCAAACGCTTCCACAAGTTCAAGAGAATATTCGCTTTCTGTATTAGTAGTTCCACAAGCATTATGCAGATATTGTATTACTTGTGGAACCTTTAGAAAAGTGAAAGCAGCCCACAGTGCTTGCTTTGAGGCATCATTGCTCGCATCATTGAGTGAAATAAAACAGGCTCTAATAAGTTCACAGTAAAGTTTAGACAAAGGAAAAGTTTTTACCCGTTGTATCATTAGTAACTGGTTAAAAATATAGTTCATATCTGCACTTGGATTTATCAAGACTTCAACAGCTATCAAAGCTTGTAGACAATAAGTTACAGCCTCTGGTTTGCTATTTAAAGGTGATATTTTATCTATATCCATATGGCATATTTTCTGAAGAGCTTCATGAATGTTGATTGGAGCTTTGAACTGTGTATTCATCATCATAAGAGCTGTTATTTCTTGACACTTTTTTGTCACCTCATTGTATTCCTCTGGGTCATTTTGTTTAGCCAAATAAAACATAGCTAACAAAAAATCTGTATGAACTATGGAACTTAATAAAGTAGTTGATTTCTCCAATAGTTCTTGACTTTGTATTGGATTAGAGGATGGATATTTACTCAATGAATAATGGTACACTTGTAAAAGCCACAGAATCACTGATAACACAGCATTAGCTAAAACCTCTTCCTCCATTTTCCCTCTACATGTGATGCAGTCAAGGAAACTTTCCAGGAATTCCAGAAGACTAAGTATGCAATGAGGTTTGTTAAATGCATCGAACTTAGATATTCTTTGCAGAACTGCAGCGTATGATACTAGATGAGATGCCAAGGAATGTTTTAAGTATGAAATCACCAGTTGGTTGGCTCCGCAGCCGACCATTACTTGTTGCAGAATACAATCAGCAAGATTATATAAGTCTCCGCTTACTCCTCGTGGTAAAATCGTCTTAATATTTATTCCCCATTGGATGTCTGTCCATCGCTCTCTCCACGCCTTGAGAATCAAAGCTTTGAGTGAGCTCGTTTTACTAGTCGTTTTGGATGCTTCCATTTTCACCATAGTGAGCGCTGGGTGCATTGTTGAAATGATAATAACAATCACTACATCGAATATGTTTAAGAGCCAACTTATTTACGTTCGCGTTGATATTTATGCTATCATTTTTTTATAAAATAAACCCAAAAACTTTATTTTGATCACAAAACTTTCTTTCTTTGACACTTTTGACAGTAAGTAATATGTATTTTGTGGTAAGTAATCACATCACACTGCACACAGTAATGACCACAGACAGACCACCACAGACTAGTAATGATAGTATTTGATTGATTTCGACCAAATGTGTCTCCATTCGGGCTCACTTAAGTTGGCGGTCAAGAAATGGTTTTATTTAATTTTTTTTTACTCATTCTTTTACATTATTCAATAATCCTCGTTTAAAGATACTTTTTACAACCTTGAACGATGATTACTGGATAATATAACCGAACATTGGTCAGTTTGTATGTCATCCTTTAACATGCAACAAGTACTTAATTCTGTATCTAATTCAGCCTCTTAGCTTATCGTATTATTATTTTTTAGGTTACAACTAAGCATCCTTGAACGACGATTACCGAATTATGCAACCGACTATTTGGTCAGTTTTTATGTTATTCATTAACGTGCAACTAGTTCTTAATTCTGTATCAAATTCAGCCACTTTGGTAATCGTTTTTATGGTTCACAATTGATTGCGAAAATTTTGAAATTTTTAAATATTGTCTAAAATTTTTAAGTACCTTTTGTATAAAAAATTTAAAAACGAGCAAATAATGAATTTGATCGAACAATCACGAACAAACGACGGACAAACGAATTAGAAAAAAAATATTAAAAAACAATTCTTTCGGGTGCCAACTTAACTAAGAATTTTTTTTAAATTGTTTATAAAAAATTGAAGAACGAACAAACAATGAATTTGATCGAACAATCAAGAACAAACGACGAACAAACGAATAAGTAAAAAAAAATTAAATAAAACCATTTCTTGACCGCCAACTTAAAAGAGCCGTCGCCTCATTCAACATTCAGATCAATCAAATCCTATCAATCACCCATCACTTTTCATTGATTTCTATGACATTTTTATATCCGTGTGATCATTTATGATTTGTATAACAACTGTATAGCCAGTTTTAAAAAATTCCAAAAGGCACCCACCTGCTTGGGAAACATTGAAAATGTATTTGAAATAATATAGATATATATTATTTTATAAAATCTTAAGGGTTTACTGCGGGTTACACGAACGATACTTAAAGTAACTGACTACTGCTGGACAAATGGAGATCAGAGGATCGATAGCGGCTCTGCTCAAAACACATCAGCATCAATATCTGAGCAAACTATAAGTTTGGCGCGGGCTGTATCTAACTGAGTTGCTCCATGCCGCCCATTGTCTAGACGTTTGAACGTACAATGGAACTCATTTACAATGGAACTCGACTGTAATAGAGTTTCGAATAATTTCAAACGTAGCTGTACATCAAGGATAATAGAGTTTTTCTTCAAAATGGCGTACTTGTTAGCGTCGTAGCTAGTGGTGTAAAATCAGCTATATTTTAAAAACATGCTTCAGACTATAAACTATATTATTTTAGCATGTTTATTTATATGCTATGCTATAGCATAACGAGCGAAACAGTGCACGGTGCGTTTAGCGCAAAAAACGAAACACGTCCTACAACGAAGCGTGATCGCGTGTGTGTGACAGGTGACTGACTATTCTGCTTCGCGTTCGCGTCTCGTTGTGTCGTTGAGTTGTACAACGGTGAACGTGTTTCGTTAGCGGCATTAGCGCTAAAGTCAGTCAGTGGACGATCGTGCTCGTTGTATGACGTGTTTCGTTGTGCTGAACGTATCGCTTTATTGGTAAGACAGGACTGCGGGATCGCGTGGCACTATTTAATAGCACCATGAGACAACCAATATAATATGCTAAATCTGTTGGGCTTAAATAACGCGTTTAAAATAATGCTATTATATGTGTTATATTATCCACCACTGGTCGCAGCTTCTGATGGCATTTTAAAGAAACTCCATAATAATAATAATAACACCTGGGACATCCCACACAGTGCCATCTAGTCCCAAAGTAAACAAGTATTATGCTTGTATTATGGGTACTAGCCAACTGATATACATACTTAAATATTATATTTCTATATTATATAGATACCTATACAACGTGCTCTGGAGGTACCTTAGGGATTTTAACAGAGCTTACCAATCAATGTTAGAAAGAAATAATTTTATTTTTTTTCTCTCTGTTGCTCATTGTTTGCGATATGAAAGAAAATAATGTGAATATTACAATTTATACTTTTCGTCGTGCAGCGAAGTCGAATTAAGCTATGTTGTCGCTTTGTGAGGCTAACGAGCAACGAACTCCGAGCAACGAAACGTTTACCGATATCGTACGGTACGACCATGGAACTAACGTAACGTGAAATCTCAGGAAGAAGGAAGTTTCCATAATGAGAATAAAAGTCTATCAATATTATTTGTTGAGAAACGGTCTCCACTGGGCGTGGACTATTCAGCGCACAGCCATTGGGTTGTTGAGAACAGCCAGAGGAGATAATTTCCTGATGGGTAGTTTTATCTTAACCTTTAGGTCTAGGAGCTAACGGGCGAGGCTTAAGTTGGATTGTTTTTTTGTAAGAATGAGAAATGTTAGGAGACCTAGTGCTCTGGTTACTACTTACCTAAGTGAAACTAGTACCAGTAACATCAGCATAGGACCTTATAACCGGTAAATGGATTTGACAAGCCTCAGGGTACGAAATAGAGTCTTTAGCCATAGAAATTTTAATTCACTTCTGTCTATCTAACTCAGGGCAGGATTTACTAGAAGTTAAATGGGAACCCGTGCAGTGGTGGCAGAACGCGTTGTTCTCATCCAAGGAACATAATTCGCCCGAATGAGCATTAGGTACCACATTTAAAACATCTGGGCTGCATCGGGGCTGAAATCTACATTGGACTTTAGTATGCGCGTATCGGCAGCAATTGTGGCACTGAATGGTCGGATACGTATATATTTCAACAAGGATAGTGCATTGTAACAAAGATATATCCGTTGGGGCAATGTCTGGCCATCAAAAGTAAAAATTACAGTTTGGGACGGTTTCCAGGTGGCTGAGCCATTTACCATCATCTTATAATTTAAACGTTTAACCTTTAACACTGGACTACAACCTTCCAGTACCACAACACTGTCGAGAATCTCCTCTGGAGACCAACCAGAGAGGACGCCGCGTACTAGACCGAGACGTGTTACATTGAAGGACGGAATGAATATCCTTAGTCCTTTGTGTGTTAATACTGAGTTATAGGTAAAAGAGTTCGCTGCTAAGAAGTTGTGAAAGGAAAGGGCAATGCTATTCCTTCCAATACTTTTTACACCACCGTTAACCAATCTCTTTAATATCGGCTGTTTTCAGGAGTTTACCGAATGTAACTGGGTGGACTGCACTGCCAGAGGAGGGAGAGGTTTCTATTTTTTGGACGTGAATAAGGAAAGGGCTTATTTGTCGTCATAAATGGTACGGCCTACACTATTGGGTTATTTAGGCAACGCAGTGGTTTATGTGGGAGGAATTGTCGGATTGGGATCATTCATAGGAGTGAGGAGTTAATGTAGTTGAGAAAAGGGTTTGTGTGGGTTGGGACTGAGTCTGTTTATTTAAACATATTAAGAAACCTTCACAGGAGGTTTCATATCAGTGGGATAAAAAAAAGAAAAGTATACAAAATATGAAAAATAAAAATATACTGCACGCTACTAATACACAAAACACAACACTGAACTGCACAATTAATAAAAAATACACCGATAAATCTAATCTAAATAAACGCGTGTCTTCGGTTTTGCGTTCAACCAGCCTCATGACTGCTCATGACATCCTTCCTTCTTCTTCTCATGAAACATAACCTAACTAAATTTTTGACAGTGTTGTCAATTTACTGTCAATCATGTTTTACAGCTGCCGGGAAAATAAATAAATAAAACTCTCAAAATGAGTTTTCGAAATTATAAAGATTTAATTGACGAAGGAGACACTGTGATCCTTTATTTGAGTAACAGTTTATACGCTATTGAGGTGCATAACGAAATTAAAAACAAAAAAGGTGAAATGGTTGAAAATGTGTTTCAAACTCCTTTTGGAGCATTGAAAGTCAGAAACTTAATAGGAGTACAGTATGGAAGTCGAGTAAGTTATAACTATCAATACTAACAAGTTAGGAATTCTTTCTCTCTGTCTGTTGTTCTACCGAAAGTATTACGAAATCAACAATGCATAGAAAATTTAAACGTTCCAAGTATAATCGGATCAGACTATAATGTAGCTAGTTAGGCCTCCCATACCTCCCAGTTTGACGGGTACTGCCCTGGATTGAGATTTCGGTCCCAGTGTCTCGGCCGGTCTGCCATTATGTCCCGATTTTTGCATATATCTACCTGCACACGACACGACGCTCGCCGAACACCGAGAAAAATAGAAGGCAGTGAAGGATAAAGAAGACGATGAATAAGAGCCCGATTATGTTGATAAATGAGCCCAACTGTTGAGACACTTTCAAGCACAAAATGTAAAAGTTTTAAACCTTTTGAAAGTAATACAATACATTTTTGTCTCCCAGGAACTTTGCCGCCTGTAGAGCACATTTTTTCAATCATGAAAAACATTTTTTTCAGATGTTCATTGATACATGCATGAATATACACAATGTGCACTTCTATATTGTAAAATAACTTTTGACATCACATGTGCTCAATTATACAATATAATGAATGTTATACATTGTTCATAAAAACATTCAAGCAAGGAGTACAAGTGGTTTAATTAATAGATTAAGCTTTATAATATGGTTTTCTCTTACATACTTAAGTTCTTTTGTTTCTTTTTATCGAGTCATTCAATACAATTATTTATAAGAAAAAAATTTTTTTATCACAATCCTGTTCTGGTTTATACCTTCATGATTATGGTAAGTCTATAGCTAGTACAAGAAGTATGTACTACTTTTTTTATCTATTAACATAACAGCTTGTCAAGTTGACATATAAAAGAAAAGAGATAAAGAAAAAATCTTTTTGGTTGTACTAGTTGTATCTGGCTGGTTTTGATACAATTAAAAAGGTTACATTTCGAAAAAAGAAATAATTTAGTAAAATATTGTTTCCTGCTGGTTTTCATTTGTTTGTCTTTCTGTCAAGATGAAGATGAAAATCTAATGAAGAAATTTGATACATTTTAAAATTTTATTATAAAAAAGTAAAAAATGGAATCCAAGCTGCGAAAAACATTTGTGACGTTTATGGCCCTAAAGAGATGTCAATAAGAGTATCACAAAGTTGGTTTAAACATTTTCAATCCGGGAATTTTGATGTCAAAGATGCACCTCGCTGTGGTCGCCCTGCACGGCTAAAATTTGATGCCATTTTTTAAAAAGTGGAGCAAGATCAGCACATCAGTAGTTATGACATAACTGAAGATCTGAAAATTGACTACAAAACTGTTTTGATCCTTTTGAAAAAAGCTGGCTGTGCAAAAAAGTTTGATATTTGGGTGCCACATGAGCTCACTGAAAGAAACCTAATGAACCATGTACTCATTTGCGATTCTTTATTAAGATGTAATGAAACCAAACCGTTTTTGAAGAGATTGATAACGTGTGATGAAAAGTGGTTCAAGTACGATAAGAACGTGTGAAAAAGGTCGTGACCAAAGGTTGGTCAGGCTTCACAGGCTGGCAAAACCCAGGCTAACTCGCAATAAGGTGATGATGCTGTGTATGGTGGGATTGGAAGGTTATTGTTCTTTACGAGCTTTTACCGTCACACAGAAACATTCATGCGGATCTCTACTGCAAACAACTAATGAGAATAAAGCGAAAAATTGAGTGAAAGCAGCCGGAATTAATCAATAGATAGGGTGTGGTCTTTCATCACGATAACCCTAGACCTCACACATCTTTAGTCACTCAAAAAAAAATTAAGAGAGTTTAGCTGGGAGGTGTTAATGCATCAGCCATATAGCCATGACCTTGCACTTTCAGATTTTTACCTGTTTCGATCTCTTCAGAATTCTTTAGACTGTATCAGATTAACGTCAAGATAAGACTGCAGAAGTCCTAAAATTTCTATAACAACGAGATCATGTTACTACCTACAAAATGACAGTCATGGAACAAAATGGCACATATATATTGTAATTAAATGTAATTGTCTTGAGTTTTCATATAAAATGCAAAGAAACTTTTTCCCCGATCGAATATTAATCTGTCAATTAACTTGTCACATTACTCCTGTTATGATCCTGCTTTTCTTCTCCTTATTTACTATGAAGTTTCATATCCGCTGATCTACCTCTGTAGTATGACTTAGTTTATAATTTCCTGAAGTTAAAATTGGAAATGAGAAAAATGATGGGTTAGACTTCACAGCTGTTGGGGTGAAAAAACGTATCGGAACAAAATCAATTATTTTAGGAATTTTCTTATGTCATACTGAAAAGATAGAAATAGTTCTTAGCATGGCAATAAATTAAATTCTTCTTTGTATTTAGGTGTAAATTTGTAACGTGCAAACAATAATATGAGACTGTTTGAACTTTTACCTTAATAATGTCGCATCCGAATCCTAGTACAATACTCAATCGTTGGTTTAATTATCCAAGAAAAGCCATGGAATGACACGCTGGAAAATTTCTGCAAAACACCTCTTGCCACTCAGTGCAATGATAAAGTGCCTGAAGAACATCACTTCACAGCTTCAGTATTGTTTATGTACCTATAAGAAGAGCTTGAAAGTAAAATTAGGTTCATAGATTGACATATAAATACTGATTGTTTTTATGTTAAAATGAGATAAAATTGAGGTAAAAGAGGAAAATTAACACAGATGAAGATAAATCATGTCTAAAGAGTTCGTAATTTATATTCTGTTTAAGCTGAACATACAAATCTATGCTAAAATCTGTATAGTAAATGGCTGAACAAAGATAAGTCTCATTCTTTATCTCTTTTCTTTTGTATGTCGCAAACCCTGACATCTACTTCTCTTTTCTTCTAACGTGACAAGCTATTCTGTGAATAGATAAAAAAAGTAGTTCATACTTCTTTTACTAGCTATAGACTTACCATAATTATGAATGTCTAAACCAGAACAGGACTGCGTGTGTTAATAAAGTTTTTTCATTAAAATTAATTGTATTGAATGACTCGGTAAAAAGAAACAAAAGAACTTTAGTAAGGCAGAACCACATTATAAATCTTAATTTACTAATTAAACCACTTGTATTCTTTGCATGAATGTTTTTTTAACAATGTTTTATATACTTTATAATATCGTGAAATAGAACACGTGTGATGTCAAAAGTTATTTTACAAGAGATTTCTTAAAAGTGTATACAAACTATATGCGAAAAGACTTTTTCCCATATAGTTTACTCACTAATTAGATTCTCATTATTATTGCTTTTGATTATGTTAAGGAACGGTCAGTATGTGTGCCTAACCCTGTGACCATATGCCTCTTGATTTTCGAGCTTGATTTACTTCCTGTAAGGAGAGATTACTTTTAGTAGGGCTTCTAAATTGTGCCAAACTAGAATTGATATGTTTTTGTATTATTTGTAGGTAGAGTTGTCAAAAGGCTGGGGTCATGTTCTCCAGCCGACTCCAGAATTATGGTCCCTAACGCTTCCACATCGGACACAAATTATCTACACTCCAGATATCAGCATGATTTTGTTACAACTAGATTTGATACCAGGATCTATTGTTATTGAAGCAGGTAATAAATCTGTGTTGAATTTTCCATGTATCTAGAAATTTTAATTATTAACACAAAATAATTTGGTCTTTTTACTCTATTAATATATTTATATTTCAAATATAGGTACCGGTAGTGGATCATTAACGCACGCGTTAATTAGACGTGTTAGGCCCCATGGTCATGTTCACACTTTCGACTTCCACGAACATAGAGCGAACATTGCTCGAGATGAGTTCCAGTCTCATGGCTTAGATGATTTTGTTACTGTAAGTAATAGTAATTCCTATCTGTCGTCTTGATGATGTATTAATAATATTTGCATGCAAGATAAAAAATACAATTCTTTGTGGGCTCACAGAAACCTAGCAGAAGAATTTGCTGAATCAAATTTATTAGGGGTTCAAGCATTGATTTAATAATTTAATAATAAGGATTTGCAGTCGCTAACCAAAAGCGAAGTAAGAGCGTCCGCAGCGAGCGTGGGCTGATATGGCCG
Organism: Luffia ferchaultella; assembly: GCA_949709985.1. Lineage (NCBI taxonomy): Eukaryota > Metazoa > Arthropoda > Insecta > Lepidoptera > Psychidae > Luffia > Luffia ferchaultella. Next base: position 7,189,639 of record OX453262.1, read on the forward strand.
CGGGCGCTGCGGCCCGGCTCCGTTGTGCGCGTCAGTGCATGCAAATACTTATTACGGTTCGGACGTATCGCACTGATTACGGGAATGTGACGAGAATTAAATCGTGATAATGTTCAAATTAAATCAAAAATAATGGAATAGCCGACTGTAGGCATAAATGAATGTTAAATTATAATGTTTACTTACCGCAAATGCGATATTCAGCTCTTTTTTGCGTCTTTGACGAGTAGTTTCACAAATTTTTACGACACAAGTCGGCATCGCTCACGTTTACTCGGCGCTAACTCATTACACCGACTAAAAGCCGGTTGGAAGACTTATTGCGTTTTGGATGACTTCCCGCGCGGACACTTTAGAACGCGGACAGCACATCCAGTTATATTATTGGTATATCAATGGGTTCAAGTATTAAATTGGAATTTGATAAAGAAAATAATGAAAGAAGAAATTACTAAAAATTACCCATATTTTTTATGCTTCTATTCTACCGTCTAATAAGGATCACGAAAGCTTTTATAATAGATTTTTGAGGAGCAGGATTTAACAAAGTTTGTTAAGGCGATTTTTACTGCTTCTCAGAAACAAATGTTTTCATGAGGAAAGTTAGGCAAAATGCCAAAATAAATAGTAAAACAAACCTAGGTGTTTTTTTTTTTCTTAAAGATCGGTTATAGTCTTCCAATGCTCTCGCACTGTTACTGCTTTGGGTGGATGATCTAAATGGATATCTTGACTCAAAACTGAATCAATGCTGCTCTCTTTTTCACTTGCTAGTTCATTTGGGGTAAATGCTGTAGCTAATTAATTGGCAAACGTATTAGCTTTTTTTTTCTTGTTTTTACTAAAGCATTTTCATTTGTTCTTATAAGAGGTCTCACTTCTTGCAGTTGTTGACCGATTTCATACATTTCCATAACGAGTAATTTGTAGATTTCATAGCGATTAAGCCTTTCAGTTTTCTCTGCTGTGTATAACGTTTTGTTACTATGCCACTATCATATCTTCCAAAAGTCAACTCCTGCCCTCCATAGTCAGATATAATTAGCGTATTATTTTTATACCTTAAATTAGTATGTTTTTGTTTTACTATTAAAAGCAGATCTCAAACATACACATGTGATACATTTCTGAAAAGTAGAATAACCAAAAAAGTTTTTGACACAGGTTGAACAAATAAAAGAACTTTATTTATTTTAATAATTTTTTTAAAATGTCTTATTTTATTTTATTGATTTGCCATTACATAACTTTGACCGTTGTCAGTGTTGTTACGGAGATAGATACGAAACCAACTGTGTATTTAAATATTAAATTAGTAATTAGAGAAATAAATAAAAATAACTGGAGAAGTACAGTACGTTCAATTCATGAGATAATTCCAGTAATTTGTGATAAGTCAGGCTATTGATGAAAATACACAAAAATAAGATTTAAAAAATACCTGTAAGACTTTTCATAGAGGTAATTTGACTTAATGTGGTTGTAAATAAGTTGTACTGTCCACGAAAAAAAAAATCGGGGGTCGCTGTACCAAACACCCTGTATAATGCATTTTAATGTATCGCTACTCGACTAGATGATAATTTTAAATCGGTTTTGTTCACAGTTTCATTAGTATTATGAGGTCTTTGTTCATGTGGAATTTTAAAGTTGTAAGTCAATGGAAAGTATCGAAAAGGATGTGATGACGTGAAGTAACACAACTTTTAAGACCATAGCTTTTTATAGCATTGACTTTGAAACTTAAACTTTTACATGTCAATGGGGCTGCACACTTTCATGTTTATTATTGTTTCAATTTGATGCCTCTCCCCATTACTGAGAAAAAGGGGTTGCTGTTGACAGACAGACAGACAATAAAGTGATGTTATAAGAGTTCCATTTTTTATTTACCTTTTGTTGTACAGAATCCTAAAAAATTATAGCACAAAATTACTTTATTAATTTAGTCCTAACTTCAACTTTTTAGAATATTTAATGCATTCTTTTTTTCATTTTTAACTTCATTATTGTTGAAATAAATCTCAAGGTAGTTTATAATGTCAATATTAAATATTTAAAATTTTCCGGTTTCAACAAATACCTCACTACTAAAACATAATTTTACTACCTTCTATTCCTCTAAAATGCATGAAATGTTTAGGTATACCTACATAGCCATAGAATATTTTATACATACCTATACAATACTAACATTCTAATTTTTAGGTTGCACATCGAGATGTTTGTGATGTAGGATTCGGTGAAGATTTGAATAATAAAGCAGATGCCTTGTTTTTGGATTTGCCAAGTCCATGGCTTGCGGTACCACATGCTGTGAAGGCCCTGAAAACACAAGGTTAGTTGTGCTGGATTATGAGATCAAAGAGATGATACTTTGATGTGTAGGTATGTGTATGTTATTCAGAAATTTAGTATTGAGAAACAAAGACGTACTTTCTTCTTGTCGTACATACACCACAATTCGCGACGAGGCGAGTGTACTATTTCATATAACCCAAAAAGTATAACATCCTTTCCCCATTGAAATAAGGTATATACAAGGTGTCCCAGAAATCAACGTTAAGCCGGAAATGGGCGATATTTAAAATATTTAAAAAAATCTTTGTCTTGTACTTCTCGAATTATAAGTATCAAAAAATAAATTGGAAAAACTGACGTCCTGTGATGATCTTTCAAGTCCTGTGACGAAAAATTTTAATGTTTCGTCAATCTTTTTTCTGTAATGTAATCATGAATAACCCTTCTGTAAATTACAGTTTAAAATTAAAACATAAATGCCTCAGTTTCAAATAAAATGTTGAATTTTTGCCCAACAATAAATTCAAAATAATTACATCACCCGACTTTAACCGACTGTACTGTAAAAAAAATGTAGTACTCTATTTTGGCAAGTAATTTTTAAAAGATGACGCATTTAGTCTGGATTCCAAAATAGTATGATACTTGCTAGATTACTTCTTTGTTTAGGAAACAAAACATTATTTTTTAGTGGAACCGGATTTCAGGCAATTCTGCTTATTTAAAATGTTGGTAACTCAATTTACAGGTACAAGTTTGACTGAGATGGAGAATGAAGTTATTTTGCCTAGTATGAGTGAGATAGATAGTGAGGCTAAGTGTGAGCGAGATAGATAGTGACGCTAATTTTACATTATGAGTAAAACAGATATCCACAATTTGCACAAATGGCATGTGGAAAATCCACATTTAATGCGGGAAGACAGATCGCAGTACCGGTTTAAGGTTAACATGTGGACTGGAATTTTGAATAGTACAGTTAGTGGTCCAATTGAGCTGCCGGAAAACTTAAATGCCCAGGTTTATTTGGACTTCTTACAGAACCAATTACAGATTTATTGGAAGAAGTGCCACTGAACATTTACGGCAGTATGTGGTACCAACAAGATGGCTGCCCAGCGCATTATGCTCGCACGGTACGATAGTTTCTTGACCGAGAATACCCCGATAGGTGGATTGGTCGGGGTGGTACAACTTCATGGCCTGCCCGTTCATCCGATTTAAACCCTATAGATTTCTTTTAAAACGATAAAGGAAAAAGTGTACTCTAAACCCATTCAAGATTTAGACGAGTTGCGCCGAAGAATTACAGAAGCCGCTGAACACATTAACTCGAGAAGATACGCCCGTCTTATTACGCGATCATTTTTAAGGAGATGTAAAGCTTGCATTGCAGCTGAAGGCAAACAGTTCAAACATTTGCTGTAATTCCTTATCTAATTAAATTAAATCATAACTGAAGAAATCCATTGACTGAATTTTATTTCAAACTTGCATCTAAAACTAACAAATTACTTCATGACCCGCGGTACTCTTTGGACAAGGTGGCGTCTCTGTCTGTTTCACTCACATTGTAGAAATGGAGCGTACTTGTACCTGTAAATTGTGATCTTAAAAATACCCAGGCTACTTTACCAACATTTTAAATAATTAAACAGAATTGGCCTGAAATCGTATGTCATTGTAGGCAGGACGCATTGGTTGAAAACCTTGGTCTTTAGACATTGTGGTAATGGCGACGAGAACAGACGACGAAGCTTCCCGAAAGCAGCCCAGCCCAGCTGAATTCTTCCCTCAGCCTCTTTGTTGAAGTTGTGTTTGCCTAACTGGACACTCTGCCCTAGGTAGACATAGTCTTGCACGACTTAAAGAGTCGCACCCTCCACGGTTACCGGTCTCGGTTGAATGTGTTCGTTGAACATCACTTTCGTCTTGTCCAAATTCATCCCGAGTCTCACCCATTGAAGCCGTTTACCATTCTTCCTCCTCCTCCAGCTCCTCCAGCGACTCTGACATTATGACCAACATGGACTCTCACGGCAGGACTGATCCACAAATTTAAGTCGCTCAGCGCGCTATGGAACGAGCTATGCTCGGTATTTCTTTGATGGACAAAATTAGGAATACTAAAATTTGTCGAAAAACTAAAGTTGTCGACTTAGCCGAAGTGATTAGCAAGCTGAATTGGCAATGGGCTGGTCACATTTACCGTAGAACCGACAATCGATGGGGTAGACGAGTTCTCGAGTGGAAGCCATGTACCGGGAAGCGAAGCGTTAGACGTCCTCCGGCGAGGTAGACTGATGGCCTAATGCACCATACCGGGGGTAATTGGATGCGGAAGGCGGAGGACCGTGTATGGTGCGGTTGAAAACACCACGGTTGTTGTGATGCCTTTTCTCAAGCTTTGTACTACGCATGCGCACACAAACACGTATTAACACACGGACAACGCTCAGCAAGGCCCAAGCAAACTCCCGCTATGCCTTGGTAAACACGAGTGGAGGGGGTACGAAGCAGAGCACAAAGAGAACCACGAACATAAAAAATGAGTCGTGAGTTCATGAGTCGTATCTACTTATTACGGTTCAATCGATACAGCCTTGTAACAGACGGACGGACAGCGGAGCTTTAATAACAGGGTTTCCGTTTGTGTCGTTGGGGCACGGACCCCTAAAAACTTAGGTGCATGTAGATTTTTTTTATTTCCATTCAATGTCTCAAATACATTACATCGAATAAACCTTTATTTGCGTGTGATAAATAAAACACATAAACATATTCGTAAACGTTACCATAGATAAATCAAATAATTTATAATTCGTATTTTACAATCAGATAAGACGATAAGTACTAGGAAATACTGAGATCCTTATAAATCGCCAGCGAAGATTTCGATCTGATAACACGGTGTCGATTATTCTGATCTCATCGTAAGTTATTCGTGTCCATTCATTAGGTAACCTCGACTCGAGTAAGCCGATAACGACGCATTGAGATCGCCGATTTGTGTGGATTTGCAAATCGTTTAACTGTTAACCTAGTATATAGGGTTGGCGATCCCACAATGTAAATAAACTGGTGTCAACACCCGTGCTTTTAACCGACTGCAGAGGGTAATGTTTTTCGAGTGTATCTATATATATGTTTGCATGTCTATTTGTGTGGCACGCTCTGTGGCCTAAACGGCTTGATGGATTTTAATATGTGAAGTGTCTTTAAATTCGTCTCAATGTGAAAGTGATAAAGTGTATTCTGTTACAAGGTATTGCAGGCGGGGACAAACCAAATTTACAAAATAAATTTTTTGTGAAAATTAAAATAGATTTTCACTTAAATGTTCATCACCAAACATATTTTAGTTAGGAATGACATTCAAGTCATAGAACTCTATATATTTTAGACATTGCTTTTCTTTTATCGGATAATATTTTTGTATGCAGTCAGGTTTATTTTTTTAAGTATATTTATAACGCCATAGTTGGTTGAGGGATGGGTCAACAAAGTTAAACTAAACGTGACATTTCATGAGCCTTCGTTTTCACATCAATCTCAAATCCAAAATAAATAAAACCACCAATTAAAAGTCTTATTGTATACATTAAACATTGTATGGATAATTAAGATCTATAAAATAAAAACTAATTAAAAACTAAAAGTATTTACAAATTAAATTAAAATGACTTTAATTTCAATGAATTTTTCTACTTTATTTTATTTGATAATTAAAAAAATTAATTCTTTCAACAACTTTTACAGGTAAAATTAAATAAGGAACATAACGTTACAATAGGGTGAAAAGAGTCTTACGAATTCGTCTGTTTGTATGAAGGACAAGTGAACCAAAAACACATATTACCGTTATTTATGGATGAGTCCTTTCTGGTAAAATCACTGAACCTTAAAATACTTAACAGTTAATGTACGTGCAAGTTAGGCAAGATAGTCAGATTTTGTAGTTGTTCGATTAAACTACATTAGACCAAAATTAGATCCGAGCATAGGGGCCATCCATAAATTACGTCACAAATTTCATAGTTTCTTGACCCTACTCGCCTTTGTCACAAGTGGTCACATTTGTGTGACCCCTCTTTCCTGTTTTAACACCAGAAAATTTGTAAATTCAAATCTATAACAAATTTAAAGCCATTGTATGTTGATGAAATATCAATAAACTGATTAAAAATTATTATGATATGAATTTATGTAAATTTTCGTTGCGTTATTATTATTATTTTTTGAAGGTTTGACATTTTGTATGGATATTAATTAAAAAAAACACAATATAAAATAATGAAAAGATATTTATAATTTCTTGTTTTAATTATAATCGACAACCCTAAACTGTTCGCCTAATTGGATTCTAACGTACCTAAGTAAGATTAAAATCAGTCAAAGCGTTTTACTTCTATCACTCGTAAATAGAATGTATTGTGTTTATGAGCAATTGATTATGATAAAACTTGTTTTTAGTCAATTAGCATCGATTACATTCTTCTAATTCGATAAAGCCTAATCTTATCCGGACGCAAATAGTATCGTATTTACGGGCTCTTTGATTGATACTAATATGCGTGTCTATGGTTTTTTTTGTACTTAACCTAAACTAAATTCAAAATACTACATAATTGTTATAATTTGTATTAAATTCTCTAAACAAAATTAAAATTGCACCAGTGTTACCTACTTATGCCTAAATTCAAATTTGACTTAATTCAATTAAAATTATAAAAAATATACGTATATTTTACGACGCGATAGATAAATAGTGCTAAACAAGAAAAACAAAAAATAAACCTTAACACAGCAGTCGTGACCCTTCGCACCTATTATAAGTCTGGTCTATTATAGAGGATTTCGTGCGACATTATATTGCAGATGTCGTCGCAACAAAAATAAGTATCCTATACTCTTTTACGTCAGATCAAACCACACTTTTTTTCACGCACATCTAATTGCGCCCTTCATTCTGATTCTTTTCTCAGTTCTCCAGGTTAGATTTAGATTCTGTATGTGACCTCAATAAAACGCATGAAAAGTTCATTACACTTTTATTTTCTTAATATCAAACCAACTACTCTCCACACGCAAAGCAAATTTGACGACTCAGCTACAACTTATTTATTCTTTCTCTACACTGAACCTTTGTTGTTATTAGTCGAGTGTCACATCAAAACTGACGGACATCTGTCATCTTACATTTATCCGATTTTACATTCGCAGGTTCGGACGTTCTAACGCTTTCTATAAAACTAAATTAATCAAATTATATTAGTCGTTGCTTTTTGGATCTGAAATAGTGATGAGTAAAGATCGATAATCGATGTCGAGGATGTGTTACTAACAGAATTTCAATTTGAATTTTCAGCTTAATATATTTATCTTCGTAACAAACCAACATGTAGTTAGCTCAAAAGCGTGAAATATGCTCTTGTCCCAAGTACCTCTCTCCAACCCTTCTCAAAAGGTCAGTTCGATAATTTACCTAATAAATGTGTGAGATTTTCATTTAATAGCTTCTCTATATTAGTGTGTGGGTGATCTCTGCATCCGACTTATATAGATAATCATTATCTATGACTTGGACCTTCACCTCTATGGTTTGAATAGAGCATTAATTTAATTTGTGGTAAATTCATTCATTTTAAATAATTAACTTGATTACTTATTTAGACCGTAGACTTTCAAATAGAAGTTTAAAAAAAAAACAGTATAAAATAAAGCCACAATAGCCACAATGTATGGAGTCATTAACCCATCGATTGGCCCGTGTATAGCCTGATTGCGGGGCCAATATTTACGCCCCACTCTGTATTATGTGGATCTACGATTACCGATTCAATTACTGAATCGACGCACAATTGCCGCACGCATCTCTGATTCGCCTGGGAAATTTTATGGATATCTCTCTAACTTGTCAAAGATTAATCCATTTTGTTTTCTTTAATAATCGTCGACACTTCCAGAGAAAAGAGCTGATTTAATTATCGATAATTTTTAAATTTTTAGCGCTACGAAGAAAGTAATTATTAATACAAAGAAAGTCTACGACAAAAATAAAGCAGTCAAATGTAAACCGAGAAATTGATAGAAAAATTTGAGTGTTGGGTCCAAGGAAGATGACTGATTAGTTGGCCACAATAAATTTCCCAAATGTCATTCCGTTACAGTATTACAACACTAGTATAGAGTATACAAAACTATGGAGACTGACTTATATACGATGGCCATGTTAAAGGTTTGTTGATGCTTCATGAATACGCTCATGGCATTGATCAGAAATTTTGACATTAACTTTTAACACTTTTTTATTGAAATATAGACGAAATGTAGTAGGTATTTAAGTATTATTTTTTTTATTTTTATATATACATATTTCAGTTTTCAAGTAATAATTAATTATCAAAAATCGGTTATTCGCTGAATGGATTGTTTGTGTGATTCATCGACCGCCGCTCATAGCGGTGACGTCACATTTTTCTTTTTTTTTTAATCTTGGTTTTTTCAGCTCTAAAAAGATGAAAGTTTCTTTTATCTATTCTTATAATTATACACAGTATTTTGGACCATATTTCAGATCTTGAGCAATGCCCATTACTGTGTATACAAACTAAACCAATTTGCTAACAAAAACCCATTCTATACCTATCGATTCTTTGACAGCCAAGCCCTTTATAACGTCGAATTAGTCTATCTTCGATGCCATTTGTTGGGCATAACGAGCTCTCTGGGTTATTGTTTATCCAATAATAGAGTATGGTCTTAATCAGCCTTGGCTGTGGTAATAATAACTCTGGCGAATCTAAATCTACGCAAATACGTAATATGCGGTCACATAATGTCGCGGTTCGCGGTAAATGCGGTGCAGTATGGCTAAGGAACTAATAGCTTAATGACGTATGACGTCAGTTTTATAATATTGTTTTTTTTTATATACCTATATATATAATAAACAGTGATTCTGATTATAGTTTCTAGAGTCGGTTTAAAAAGTTTTACTGTAAACATTTAAGATTATATTGTTGACTTAAGGTTACGTGCGACTCAGAAAAACGCACAAATTCTTTACTCGTTTATTTCGCTCAGTACGATATAGCGACATAGTCTGCAAGAATACTCATAAAATACAAACCTCCACATTTCCAACGCGTGATAATGTATTTATACTTTTCCTTGAGACTTGATCTTCAAATTGTCACTTTAAATTATTTGACATGACATTATTAGTGTTTTCCAGAAAACTCTCATCGGATTGAAATTTTTGTCATTTGTTTTTCGCCGATCTTTCTAGCATAAAACCAGTGATGCGAAATGACAATAAATCGGTATCGAAGATGGCCACGGAAAAGTATGTCTACATTAGGAAAAGGAAATATTTTGTGTGCGCTTTACTCAAATCATCATACTTAAAGCGATATATACCTATACATGTAGATGTCTAAAAATTATCTTTTTGATGTGCAATATAAGATATAATATTATGCACTTTACCATAATATCCACATAACTAACAGTATGCTCATATTACGCGTTACGTCGGTAATATGTACATGTATAGGTACAGCGAACTCGTGCACACCATACCATTACCGCTTTGTTTCAGTACAATTTAAATAACATGAGCATTCTCCTATTCTAGTATATTTTTCATACTGTCCGGGGAACATTAAATAAAACGCTATCTCACAGGATCTCTATCCAATTCTGTCCTACTAATGTATTGAATAGTCGAGTTTCTTTTTGTACTGCACAAAATAGCTTGCCTAATGGAAAAAAAGACTTCAAAGTATATATATTTATATACACGCCACATTAGTTTTAATATATCCGTGTAAACAATGACACAAATTGTCGTGCACCAAATATGGGCTATTAATAAATGGTCCGCTATAGAACGTCACAATGGCCGCTTGGGGCACAATGGAGGCGACAAATGTTCAAATCAGTCTTGGTCGGGACGTTTTCTAGAAAACATCTCGGCTTGGCCCTAGTTCTATGGAGGTGTCATAAAGGTTAAATAATGAACTTGACGTGTTTGTGAACAGTTTCAATTACTTATTGAAAATACGCATCTACCCCTAGCACTAAAAAAGGAACATCAATGGGCTTGCACCAAAATTGTTAAAACATGGTTTTTATTTTTTTTTCCGAAAACATAGACCAATCTATGCCTTCCCCTTAAAATAAAATAAAAATTAAATCTGTGATTTTCTTAATATTTTTATTTTTCCAAAAATTGATTAATCACTGTGACGTCATCTGTACAGATGTTTATGAATGACATTATTTTAGACTAAAATAAAGTCATAATATTTTTATTGACGACCGCTTGGCCTAGTGGGTAGTGACCCTGCTTACGAAGCTGGGGGCCAGGTTCGAATCCGAGGAATCAGTATTTATATGATGAATATTGATACTGGTACCGGGTCTTGGTTGTTATATGTATGCGGTGTCTTCGCTTGGTATCCAAAACACAAGCTAATGCTTAGTTTGGGGCCTAGACGTTGTTGTGATGTATACGTCATGAATATATATATACATAATATAAATTGATTCATGAGGATTAGATTTTCATTTGACTTAGTAACTTTACCTCAATATTTTTCATTTACTTTTAGCTTTGGTTTTTTATATTTTTATATGCAACGCAATACGCTGAACCGCCCAAATGACATCACAGAGACTATCTCAACGTCAGATGAATTTTCATAACTATCTGGCGAATTCGTAAATAGAAAAATTGATATTCTGAAAGGTTATTTTAGATCCTTATTCCTTTTAAGTTTAATTACCATCAGCGCAACTTTATAATTTTAGGCCAAGCCCATTACAGTTAAAACAATACAATACAAAACAATTAAAATTTCAAAATGAAAAGATATATTTTTTTGTAACATCCCACACAGCGCCATCTAGTCCCAAAGTAAGCAAGTATTATGCTAGTATTATGGGGTGCTAGACAACTGATATACATATTTTTTTTTATAATATATGTATGGATACTTCTACACCTAGACACGGAACAAGTAGACATGTTCATGCACACAAATATTTGTCCCAGGCGGGAATCGAACCCGCGACCCTCGGCTCCGCAGTTAGGGTCTCTAACCACTCGGCCAACGGGTCAGTCAAATAAATAATCATCTAACTTCAGGGTGGTCTTCCACATTGGACTACAAAACTAATAACATAAGCCCTTCCATGCAGTTCTCAGCTTTCTATCCCAGGATGCTATCGGCGTTTGAAAAATAGCCTATCCTTTGAACTTAGGTAGAGAGGTCTTGCATTGTGCTGGTATTTAACGTAACGTAGGATTTAGCTCACTAAACATTAGTAAATGTTGTATAAGCGCTTTTGTTGCCGCGTTGATTTCAAATAAATGATACAGGAGACTTAGAAAATGGGAAGCTAATACGTTAGGATGTATTATGCAAAAACCGGGTAAGTGCGAGTCACGTTCTCGAGCTGAGGGTTTTGTACATATGTACCGCATGCGCATATATCACAACTTAGTTGGCGGAGAACCGGCTGTAAAATCAGAAGTCGCGGGTTTGATCACCGCTTGGGACGAATGTTTGGGTGCATGTCCGTTTGTTCCGTGTTTTGGTGTAAAATATCTTATATATGTTTGTATTTTAAAAGTATGTATATCGACTGTCTGGCACTCATAGTACGGGCTCTGCCTACTTTGAAACTAGATTACTGTGTGTAAAATATATATTTTTAAATGTCTGTAATTTAATGAATTCTTTTTGGTATTAACTTTAAATTTTTGAGCGTCGCAAAAATTCTTTGATAATTATGTAAGCATGAAGCCGATAAAGAATCAGTTATCGAGTTCAATCAGCACTCATTTACGGCGTCCTTGTTTGTGGATGAGTCATTTAATCGAAACATGTTTTAACATATTCATTAGAATACGATTAGTACGTAATCCAAACAACAACGGCAAACACGGCAGATCGTAACGAACCGTAACTTTTTAAATATTTCAAAAAGTGTTTCAAAAATGTTTTTCTTAAATTGGCTATGAACAGAGAACTACTAAATACTGTGTAAATTTAAAGAAATGATCAAAATAAGCTACTTATCTATACAAGAAATTCATAAGTAATTAATAATTACTACTGTGATATTTTTTACATGTTTTTAGGGTTACGGAATTAAAAACAAAAAAAAAAACGAAACCCTTATAGTTTCCTAGTGTGCGTCTGTCCGTCTATGATAATTATATCCAATTCAATATACTTATTATTAGACATCGTAATAATAGTAACAAATCGATGACGTATTATCTGCAACAAAGATTTACAATCATCTAATCTAGATGATTTTGTCATTGGAAATGACTTTCATTTCGTTGGAGTATAGGGGGTCATTTGGGAGTTTTGTGAGACAGGCAGATTGCACGAAGAGTTTTCAAGATATCGGGATGAACGTAATGTCAAAAGATGCAGCTCGACGAGCTCTACAAGAAAAATTTTTTTTGGAAAAATTTCAAAAACAAAAAAATTATCTTATATTTTTTATTTACTTTATTCCGTTAGGTCCATTTCCAATGTCGTAAGAAGTTCGTGCGAAAGCAAGAGATCCGTTGATTTTTTTCTCACAGATCGTTCTATTGTGTATAGTTGTATAATCGATTTTAGGTCATTCGCAGAAAGCCCAATGCCCTACGACATTGTGCTTTGATCTACATTCTCAACCAGTTCTTACAAGGTTGCTAGTAGAAAGGGATTTGGACAACTGAATCTGAACAACATTAAGTCTAATAAATAGATCAGGTTTAAGGTTAACTGATGGATGAAGAGAGACGAAATTTGTTGCTTTTTTTATTTATACATAAATTAAGTAATAAAATCGTAAACTTACCGTGTCGGTACATTATTGATTTTTATAAAAAAATAACTGGGAGACAAGAAATAATAGAATCTAAAAAAAAAGGGTTTTGAAATTTTTGTTGGTTTTTTCATTTGTACGCGCATCACGTAAAGCCGTTCATTGGATTCAAAATGTAATTATAAATAAATATAAAGCCTTATTTTGAGTAACATTTAGTTTTATTTCATCAAAATCGACTCACAGAATCAAAAGATATTAAATTTTTAAGTATAATTAGAAATCATCTCAGAGCACCGCGTGCGCCGCGTCACGCGTGCCCTGTGTTATGGGGCGGTGTGTCGCGGGGGACGGGGGACAGAGTCAGGTTCGTTTTATAACCGACTGAGCTGATGTAATTCAACGCAGGCAACGTCGCGGGCACAGCTAGTTTTTAATGAAAAGAAATACTGCTCACCCCTGACTTCGCCCGCATTGACTGCATGTTGTGATTTTTTAGGCTTTAACATAAATCATATTCCATTCCATCAGCCCTTTTTTTTATACTCCACTGCAGGGGCTTCGGCCTTCCCTCCCCCAGGGTGAGGGGGCTTGGAGCTTAAATCCACCACGCTGCTCCAATGCGGGTTGGCGGATTGTAACGACCGACTGCTTAACGTGCTCTCTGAGGCACGAAGTCAGTGACAGTTAATGTACTTAAGTAGAAAAACTCATTGGTACACGCCCGGATTCGAACCACGGCCACATGGCCTTACAGATTTGAAACAGTTCGCTGCGCTCGGGCTATCACGTTACTATCAATCATCCTAAATCATATTATTATCTGTGCCTAGTTTTTTTCATAATTGGTTTGTTCTCCTTTTTTCTCTTCTTGGCCCCCTTTTCCGTTTAAAATCTGAAAGTCACTTGAATCCTCGAAGGATTTCTATGTATATTTGTAGTTAAATAATTTAAAAAAGTCTTTACGATTATAAAGTCGTAAATCAAGCTCGCAATACAAGCTCGGCCTCAGTTATAACTATCAATGCAAGTCAGTTAACCCAACAAAACGGCGGATTAGTCATGAGCCCATTGTCCGAACTGTATCTTAATTGAGTCGGATATGATTTAGTGGGCGCGCAGCCAGCCTCAACGCCACTAAGGTATGCCCGACATGACATATGCCCGACGGAAAAGTTACAAGGATTTAAGATTTTTATCTCGTTCATATTGTTCGATTGACCTAGCTTGTATGCGATAGTTTGCGGATGTGGTTCGGGAAATGTCCGGTTGTCTTTCGGCGCGTGTTTTTGTTTGTCTAATTTTTAATTTTACCGTTGTGAACGTTACAACAGAAACTTTGCAGCAATAATTATATTTTTATTTATTTATTTTTGGGATATATTGCAATATGACGTCTACGAAGCAAAAAAGAGAGATTTAAAAAATAGTTTTTACAACAATATGTCTATCAAATCTTCATCTTCATTAGCCCATTTTTACTTCATTGCAGGGGCTTAGGCCTCCTCCAGGGTGAGGGGAGCTTGGAGCTTAAATCCACCACGCCGCTCCACTGCGGGTTGGGGATTGTAACGACCGCCATCTATTGACAGCGTCCGGGACTGACTGTTTAACGTGCTCCCCGAGGCACGGAGTCAGTGTTAGTTATGTACTTAAGACAGAAAAAACTCATTGGTACACGCCCAGATTCGAACCATGGCCCTATGGCCTTATAAAATGTCTATCAAATGAAAACTAGTAAAAAGCCCATTCCAAATACACATAGATATATTACAACACTTTTGTGCTACCATTTTCACATAAACTTAGAAACAGTGTGTTTAACGCAGTACGAAGCCTTTTGATCAATTGGGAATTCAGCCAAGTTGATGATTCATTAATTTTTAAAGTAATTGAATTTACTCCTTTCTGAACAATAATAGAGAATAATGTTGACATTCACATGATTTCTGAATTTCTGAGTTGGTGTTTCTAAGATTCACGGAATCGTCTTGGTGTATGTTAACATACACCGGTACATTTTAACATTCTCCGACATTACGCTTTTCCGGTAACGTATATTTTGGGCCTTATCAAGAAAACTTAAACGCTGTTGCTTCGGCATCGTTACAATAAAACTTTTCTAGATATGCTCCAGAATCCAGAATTTTTACAGTGAATTAAATATTTCTCACTAAAAAACAGAAGCTCTTAACGTGAAAGCTTCATTAAGATGATAGATAAAAACGCTAATCGAGCTTTTCAACGTACACAGTACACTAGTGGAGAACTTGATGTTTTGAATCCATCGACATCGAGATCGTTGAGCGGGGGACAGATAATATTGTCTGCTGTCCGAATTAGAAATGTTGTCATTGATAAGGTAACGTAACGAGTGGCTTGGAGTAGGTGTGTATTAAAAATTTATGACGCATGAGATTCTTATACGATCCGTTTAATTTTTATCGCTTTTAGTACTGGCACATTCATACAGTGGTGGACGTGTAAAATAGGCTATAGTTGACGATTTTTTTTAAAATTATTTTATCCTCAAGAGTTTTTTAAACATATAGCCCTGAAAGATTTAAAAAAAAATACATCATTATTAACAAAGTTATGAATTTTTAAAATGCCATGTTAGAGAGGGAAATACCGCACGGCGTACCTGTCCGGTACCGGACGTCAGGCAATTTAAAATAATGTCAAATTTCGTTTTGCGAGAAAGAGACAGAGATAAAATTCTAATAGTTTATAATTTTCATATTCATCAATCAAATATAATTTTGTTTACAAATTTTGTTATCGTCTGAAGTCTATTTTTATATTTTCTTGATAAATATATATTTAACTAGCGGTCGTACCCGGCTTCGCCCGGGTGGACTACGGAAACGTTCCTCTTCCCGTTCCACGCGTTAGTACATTGCACCCGTGCGAAGTCGGGGTGGGTCGCTAGTCCCACCATATAGTATCATTACACTATGGTATAATCGTCATCATCCAAACAAAGAAATTCTCTGGCGCGTCTAGCACCAAATTTGATTGCCATAAAAAAGGGTATAGTAAGTCAATCTTAAAAGATACACATATTCTGTTGCGGGCTTTTGGATAGAACTTTTAAAGGTGAACCATTCCGTAATACATGATTTTTGTTTAACATCAACCGTTTACGCAGCGCGGGTAACGGAAGCTCTCAAAAGGAATATTTTTTCTTGTTTTTGCAACATTTTTCATTGATGCTCTGCTCTTATTGGTCGTAGTGTAATGTAATGATAGCCTATAGCCTTCCTCGATAAATGGACTGTCCAACACAAAATGAATTTCTCAATTCGAACCAGTAGTTCCTGAGATTTGCGCGTTCAAACAAACTCTTCAGCTTTATAATATTACTATAGATAGAAAGTCAATTAGTCGTGATAGCCCAAAGCGCAACGAACCTGTCTCAAATTTATTAGGCCATAGGGCAATGGTTCGAATCCGGGCGTGTACCAATAAGTTTCTCTGACTTAAGTACATAACTATCACTGACTCCGTGTTTCGAACAGCACGTTGAGCAGTCGGTCCCGGGCGCTGTCAATAGATGACGGTCGTTACAATCCCCAATCGGCAGTGGAGCAGCGTTGTGGATTTAAGCTCCAAGCCTCCGCTCACCGTGGGGGAGGCCTAAGTCCCTGCAGTGGGGTAAAAATGGGCTGATGAAGTGAAGTGAAGTAAGTCAAATACCCAATTAAAAACACCTAGTGGATTTGTATAGTTTTAATTTTGTGAGCGTTTGTTAAGTTTGTTTAAATTACTATTATTGCGGTTTATAATTTAAACAAGTGAGTGTAGGTGTTTATATTTTTTGACAAATTTGCCAAATATTTTAAAGTAGAGTTTACTGGAGATCGGTTAACGTTTATCAGGATCCTTATACATTTCTTTTAGAGTACGAAGGTGTCTTGAATATTACAATAAGAAAACCTCGAGTAAGTGTAAGGTTAATGTGCTGATAGGACGGTTATTAAACTTTGTGACACTTTAATTGGCGCAAAACATACATGAAAGACGATACCTTGTTACAAAGATACCCTGTTTCGATCATCCAATCTCTCCTTACCATGAAAACGATTAATTTTTCACCACTGTCATCCTTCCTGTAACTATGACATATCCATCATACTTTTATTTCGAGTTCGTAATATAATGTGGCATTTAAACGATTTAGTAGGTATATGTCTAAGTGAATATTGAATTCGGAATGCATTAGACTGCCTTTCTCGGTCTGACCGTGAACCTTGACTCGCCCCGCCTGCACACCGTACGTCATACGGACCTAACGTGCCTACACTGACCACTTGAATAATGTACGAATATTTAACATAATCTATATTTGCTATTTATCTAGCGGTTTTTAAGTAATAATAAATAATAATAATAATAACGTATACAACACAACCACGTCAAGGCCCCAAACTAAGCGTTAGCTTGTGTTTTGGGTACCAAGCGAAGACAACACATACATATAACAACCAAGACCCGGTACCAGTATCAATATTATCATATAAATACTGACCTGACCTGGGATTCGAACCCAGGACCTCCAGCTTCGTAGGCAGGGTCGCTACCTACTAGGCTAAGCGGTCGTCTTATAGCTGTAAATACTGCTTAGCCTTCTGAGACGCAAACATGAGCTTATGTATCCATTTATGTTACAGACGATCCCAAAAATTATGTGGTATTATGAATTAGCTTTGTTAAAAAAATAACATAATATTAATATGGCTAAAAGATATTGTAAATTTTAACCTTTTGAACGCCAACCCTTCTTTCATAAAGAAGTTCATCCAACGCCACGGTGATTTTACATTATCAAACAAGTGAATCTAAGTAACAAAGTGTGAAAATAAATAATTCACAAGCAATCTTTTTACGCAATAAAAGAAATCTTTGGTTTCTCGTGAAATAAAAAAAAAAAACAAAAAAAATATTTGTTGGTTTTATTTATATAAAGTATATATTTACAAATTTAAACGACCGTATTAGACGCTGGCATAAGTAGGTATCCTGCGAAAAGTGGTCATAATCAATCGAGCAATCGATAACCCCCATAATAAAACATGAGGAATATGAAAATTAAAAAAATGCGTCAGCGAAATTATAGTTCCTGTAACGTAATTATGATGGCGCGTAGTTTTTTTCTTCAATTTCCTCGTATTTATGATGATTTCGATCGTCAGTTGCTCTACTGATAGTGAAACCATCGTAATAAAATTTGAATTCACTATAGTACTTTTCTCATCGTACATGCGAAAAAATTGACCAATACTTATCCAGGGTGTATTTGAAGATAGAGCATTATTTCGAGATACTAATGCTGCAATGTCTGTGCATTCACGAACTAGTTTACATTTGTTTCTCGTACATTGTACTATTTCGTGTTTATATTTTCGTGCTATTTATTTATTATTTCATATCAAGTAACAAAGACTTATTTGTAAGTAAAACACCTACATTACAACCTAAATGTTAGTAACATAATATAACAGTCAAAATCAAAACAAACTACAAATCACAAATCAACATCAAATTGTAGAAATTAACTAAATCATACACAACATGTCAATACTATATATCTACCATATATGAAATGGGTATCCGAGAAAGACCACAAGTCACAATTTTCATGAAAATAAGTAAGTGATGCTGTTCTTTTCATGGACCCATGCCATGCCATGTTACTCAATGTTTTTTAGAGAAAACTGAAGTATGTTTTGTTTTCTGCTTAAAAATGTAGATGTGTGGTTACGAGAATTTATTTTAAATAAATGCCCGATCTCGTATTTATCGTAATTTAATAACGACATAATAATAATAATAATGTATACTTGACAACAACGTCTAGGCCCCAAACTAAGCATTAGCTTGTGTTTTGGGTACTAAGCGAAGACACCACATACATATAACAACCATGACCCGGTGCCAGTATCAATATTCATCATATAAATACTGACCCGACCTGGGATTTAAACTCGGGACCTCCAGCTTCGTAGGCACGGTCGCTACCCACTAGGCTAAGCGGTCGTAACATAAATAATGACATAAATGTTTGAGGTGCCCTATGATTATTATTGTCTTGAAATTTTTGAGACCCAAAAAAATTAAAAAAATTCAAACAACTTATACCTATATCATTATTTACTGTACCCAATAATAATAATAAACATCATCCACAGTACAGTAGGCAATCACTCAGCATGCAATGCCGGAGGTCCTAGGTGCGATTCCTGTGTCGGTATATGGTTGAAAAATCTTTTTGCTCGTTATAACCAGGAAATCCTAGTTTATGGCAAATAAAATATGTTAATGTTTCAAGGTGTCATTCTTTTTTATAGACTCGTAGAATCGTTGCCAGAGGTAAACTTTTAGATGTTTTTATTGTAAATATTCAAGTTGGACTTTTCACTTAAAATATACATTTTAAGTTTTTTTTTATATTAGCAAAATAACTATTAACATCAGTGGCTACGCACAAGCCGAAACTTCTTCATCAGCCCATTTTTACCCCACTGCAGGGGCTTAGGCCTCCCCCGAGGTGAGGGGGGGGGACATTCATGAAACTCATTACTTCTTATATTTATAGATAAAAAAACTTAAATTAATAAATAAGGTAAAAGTAAGGAAATGAATAAGACTAGATCAATAAAAATGTATTCTATAAAACCACAAGCATCCACTTTTGTAACAATTTTTAAAATTTTGTTGCTCTTAAACCAATCACGCTCCCTTCTTCAGTTCCCCGCGCAATATTGCTACAACTTTTAACATGGTTACGTATTCGAAGTCTTATTTACGTCTTTTTCTATTGACCTACCGCGCAGCTTATTAAAATGTTTTAAATTAATATTGGATCTGTCTGTAAAACGAATTCAATATACTAAAATTTTGGTTGTTCTTATCAGGCATGTAAATCACGGAAGCAGCGTGGCCACAATTTCGCCCGTTCTCTCTCTCTCATAGAACTTATTTATACGCACGTGCAATGTTATGGCATTACTGCCGTCGATAAATGTTATCGAAAGAGTATTTGTTGTTAAACGAGCTTTCGAGCTGTTTGTCTACAGGCTAAAATTTACTTGTATTTTCCTGAAGTTTAATAAAATCCCTTCATATTAAATAAGTACGTAATAGTTTTATTTTTTTACTATTCATAAATACGTAAATAATCTTTTTAACGCAAATAAACTGTACGTAGCTAGCTATATATAAATAACAATTACCTTACGTACTTATTTAAAGAGAAATACTAATTGATCCTTTTTTTCCCATTTCTACACTAAACTTAAATGGAATGAGATAGAGTTTCGTCTCCTTTATCAGTTTTGTATAAATAAACCTTAGTGCATCGACTCGGGTAAAACATTGGAAATGACGTAATCGCTCGCGACCTGCGGATCCCATCGGTGGAGGAGTTCGTGCACAGATTGGCGCGTCGTATTTTCGACCGCGCCGACAACAGCTCCTTCACCCACCTCCACAACATAGCTCCGTATCGCGACCGGTTGCCGAACGGGCTCCCGCTCCCACGCGTACTACTGTCGTCACCCAGCACATCGCATGGCGACGCGTTGCCCGACGAGACTAGGCAGCATTACCCATCTATCGACCGTCGGGGCCGTGTCCTCGAGACGAGAAGATTTCCGGGAACAGGGGGAACCCTATACCCGAACCTGCTCCCTCCTGAGGGAGGTAGGTGACCCGAACTAACTAAAACATTGGAAAACTCAGAAAACAACTGGATTGTTCAGATTCACAACATGTAACGAAACAAATGTCTGAAAACAATTGAACTACATTCAAACTGTAAGTTAAAACATGGAATACCGGACAGTTTTTGATTGGCTCTTGCAGTTTTTATGCGGTTATCTACCAATCAAACGCGTTTGAGTTGATATAATTTAGTTTCAATATGCGCGGGCATCGCGTAGCAACATAGACTAACTGCACCTGTTTCTACAGTTAATTTATGTATTCGACGTTATTTATTCAAAGCCATACTAGAATTTACTAGCTACACTATATCGTGTATGTAATTTGCCTCGGAGCTATAGTGTCGGGTGTTTCAATTAATTCATTAATGAGGTGATCATGCGAAAATTATGCTGTGTTGGTTTTATTTTACTTTTTATTTAAGCACTATTCGTAAATGGCAAAATTGTTAAGGTAAGAAGTTTTTATTCGAATACGTCTTCGAACCCAAGTATTGGTCGATGAACGCAGTAGTGGCAATAAATTGCCATGAAGTCAATAAATTGCTATTTGTATACGATATATTGCTAAATTCAATACACTCTGTGCGACATAGCGTCGTGAGAGAATAGACGATTGGAATATCTACTGGCTACGTTTATATAAAAACCAGCGTCACCATCTTCTTATAACAAGCATATAGATGAAATATATATGATAAACTCAATAGAACACTACAGATAGATCTGTTTAATACCAGTGTTCCACAGGTGAGACGTTTGCTCCGCAATGAATTCTTTGTGTGTGAAACTTATTGGTTGGAGGTTTCACCGATAAAATTATGTTTCTGCATATATGTGTTGTCAGAGTGTGAGGAGGGGAGGAGGTTTTTCATGTTGTTTCTATCAGTGGGATCCTGTAAATGGTTAACTGTTAACCACTCACTGGTTATTATTTTAATTTGTGTAGAACTGTTGTTTCTCCTTAATGTGAATAAATAAATAAATAAACTTTGTAAAGACGAATATTACATGTACATTTATTTATTTACATGAGTAAGTATTTTAACAGTGCTTCAGTACACTACCGAGCTCTCGGCGGGGCGTTCCAAGTCCCGCGGCTTTTCTTACAAATGGAAGTCTATCACGCCACGTACACACTACAAATGATCACTATTATGGTTTGCAAATACGCGGTCGAAACTCAAATAGGTTCCCAGCGTGTATCAATTTCTAATATAATATAATAGTTAAGCATAACACTTTAAGATATTATTCTGACCTCAACATTATTACAGAATAAAATAATATTTTAAATTAGGAAAGGAATTATGAGGATAGCATATATTTAAGTAGTCAGTTGTTCTGTTCCTGGACTTTATACTCGTTACGCCTCCGCATCAAAAATAGTACACGCTTTGTTTTTCGTTGTTTCTGTAACGGAGTTCGGTTACGATTGTGATGGGATGCTATTGGTAACAAGGCATGTCTGTTACAGATTTTAATAATTCATTATCTGCCTAAGTATAATGGCAAGTGACGTGCCGACCAGCCCTATGTATAGAGGCGTCCAAGGTTTCTCGTACCGCACGCCAGTTATCGCAGTTCACAGGACAATGCCCGACAACAGTCCTTTCGGCGGTACCTATATTAGTTAAGTTACTATTATTACTCATAGTTAAGCTTTCAATATATAAGTACCGCCGAAAGGACAGTTGTCCGGCATTGTCCTGCGAACTGCGATGACTGGCGTGCGGTACGGGAAACCTTGGTCGCCTCTATACTTAAGTCGCGTCTCCTTTGCCGCCGCTCTGCTGATAGTTTAGTGAATTTTAGCGTTGACACCACTGTACCCGATATCTCCTACGTTTGCTATAATCGTATGATTAGCCGACGTTTCGCGACGATTTAAATGCTCTTTAAACTTATCATTAGCTTTTTACTTTTATGTTCCATAGAAGTAGGTAGTATGGGGATAGAGTTAAAAATGAGATGTCATTCTGTTTATGTTCCCCTTTTATTTAAAGTATGAAACAGTAGATATAGGTTGGCCAAGGTTTATTATTCTTTCCGTTTGAATCATACAAAAGACTTCAACGCGTTTAATAGTGCCCAACAGCGTGATAAAGATTTAAATTTTTAAAGTTGCTGTAGAAATGAGTTAGTTAGAGTTAGTTAATTATTATAACCTTTTTTACGGCTACTGACAAAGACTGCATAATTAGGGCTACAAAATTAACTCGCGCCACTGGCTACTCTGGTATCTTTAAAAATTGTATAAATAGGTTTTTTAAGTTATTATTTTACACTTCATGCTTAAAAGTGTTTTTTATTCTATTTATTTTATTATTTACATAAGAAATGACAATACCAAAATTTTCTGTTCCTTTATGCTCATCAAAAAAAAATTATTAAAGCTAATAAACATTTTTTTTTCTGTAAATTTCTTACATGAATTTATTCATAATGTTTGATAGGACATACCCATTTTTTTTTTTAAATAGTACATTTCGTACATACACATACATTTATACATTTCGTGCGTTCCTGTATTTTTTTTTTCATTTTATTGCTTACAATATATACAATGCATGCGAATCGCATATATGTGTACTTTTGTATTGTGTATTTATATTATTAAATAGGTACTTTGTATTTAGCTCGATTTCGATTCGGGCGATTTGCACACATTTTATTTATCTCCCTTCGAATACTAATAAAAATGGTAGTTATAGGAACTGCCGATAGAAGTGAAAACTTAGAACTTTTAGTATTACAATTTCATAATATTTAAATTAAAATTATCAACATCAATCTGGTTTTCACATCTATTGACACTCCGAGCAACGATTATATGCTTTTTTATATGGTTTTTTATTATTCAAATATATTACGGGCTGTACAAGATCATGACAAAATATAAATACAAATACGTAGTCATAAGTACAATAGATGTGAAAACCAGATTGATGTTGATAATTTTAATTTAAACATCATGAAATTTCAAATTTTAATTCTAAAAGTTCTAAGTTTACACTTATTTCGGAGTCCCTATAACTGCCAATTAGGTTTTTTTTTTTAATATCCTTCTAAATAACACGAAATAAGTTAATAAATATTTCCCGACAGAGACTCGAAATTTATTTTCAAGTTTCACATGTAATCAAGCATGTAATGTTGATGTTGCCTGATGTTGTCCGTACTGTATTATTCAAACACTAGATGGTGCTATTATAGAAACGAGCATGTCGGGACGGTGTCGTGACGCTAACCCATAAAATTTTCCCCTACCAAAAAGTGCCCAACGCGGCTAATGAAGTTTTCACTTCAAAAACATTTATTTTAATAGGTATCTATTATACGTACTTACAGTACCTACGACTAATTTGCAAGTATCATTTTTTCTTCATCTTTCGAGCGCGTTGCTGTCTTTTGTATGTACAAAACAATTTTGCATAATCAATGACAAGTAACAGTATATTATCAACTTGTGTATCATCGACTTAAGAGGCACGCTTGATTCTAAACACATGAAGCGCAATTTTAATCCATAGCTTTTCATGTAAGCGCAACAACCGCGTGTCTAAACGTCGCATAATAACACGAACGTGCTATGCGCGGGCCGTCGCGCGACTAATCAATTGGCGCGCCGCATGATGTCTTCATCAGCTGCCTGGAGGCGTAACGCCCTATCTGTCTAGATATATTAGGTTTTTGTGCTTTACACAATACATCCATATATGGATTTTCTTGAGATAAACGTTGCCCATGTGGTTTCGTATGCAGAAAATTCTAATTGTATTTTTCTAACCATCATCTTAATAGGTCTGTTTGAGATGGACAGACGATAACGTGTTTTAAATTTTTTATTATTGTTATTACAGTATACGAACAATATTGTTGGATGTTTAACAATTTTTTCATGGGCAACTGTATCTGTTCATTATTGGGACTTTATAATTTTGGTGTGTTTATTTTTTCGTCCGTTTGCGTTCCAACCTCTTTATTTTGCAATAATTTTTTTTAACACGAAGGTTATTTTTGTCTCTAGTTTTGCAAGTACTATTTTGGCCCCGATAGATAAGTTTTGTTTTTGGATTTTTTAAGACCTTTGACTTCTTAGATATGTAAAATTCAGCTCATGAAAATACAGTATGAATATTTTAATGATAATAACGTAGAGCATCACTTACTCTGTGGACGTTTTAAGTACTCGACATTGAAAAAAGGCCTGAAAGAACTACTTGGCGTCTCTTGTCCTTGTATTTCCGAATATAAATTCCTTCAGTTTCAGTAACTTTGTCTAATATTTCTAATACAAATCAATTTTTTTTTATTGCTTTAATAATGTACTAATCTGCCTCCTGTCACACGTGTACGAGTATATTCAAGAAAAATTTCCTCAGCAAATAAAAGCGCGGGCACTTTTTGTGAAAAAACATTAGATACAGCAACAAAAATTGTCGCCATGGGGTTAATCATGTTCTACTCATAATACAAATATATAGATTTAAAAGATATAAACAACTTACAACCAAAGGCCACTAAACGCCGCGTTTCCGTTTTGCAGTTATCTCGGGATTTTTAACTGGTCCGATTAATTTTGAAATTGGCTGGGAAAAGCTTACTTAAAGCGTTCGGTGGTGCCAGAGAACTATTGTGTGGCGAAGCGAGACTTTTAATACAGTAAAAAGCCGTGAAACGTATTCTTACATTAAACAAATTAAGCTCCTAGACGGCAAACTTTATAAATAACATTCGATAGTTTGTTTATTTTTATTTATTAGAAAGAAACTTTCATTTAGCTTAGATAATAATAATGTTATTCCTCATAGACGTAGAGCGTCTTATTTCATATAAAATAGGTTATACAAAAAAATAAAAATTAATAAATTTGCCTATTGTACACGCATATTATAAATCTCTGAAGTTTCAATTTAGTTTACCTCTCGTGTGCCGTCACGTGACCGTCGCATGAACACAGATACACAGATACGGTTGTTGGTATGATATCGTACCAATGACTCATTACAGGTTAATACTGAATATATTTTAGGTTTGAGGAAAAGCATCCGATCGACACATTCCCTAGAAAAAATATACCCCCACCACGTGGAAGCGCTTGTACCAACGTATGTACCGTACACGCCTGGGTTGTAAACTTCACTGGTACAGATGCTGTACCATACGCGCCCTAAGGTTAATTATTTAATTGTTATCCTAATCTTTTAATTTTGCATTTAATTATGTAGAATTAAGAATATTTTTTAAACAGTCAAACACGAAGCAAATACCACCGGATTTTTGCTTTGTTTGTAGCGAATTGTAGCCATCCCTCTTACTCTTGACATGAATCGAATTTACAAATAGCTTAAAAGCTATTCGTGTTAGAAAATAATTCGATTGGATATAGTCACTAAAATAGTTTTTCGACCCTCGAAAGATTTAATTAAAATACTGAAAAATAATTTAAAAAAAAATCATTATATTTGTATCGTATCCAATTGCTGAAAAATTAATTTAAAAACGTTCGTTTCGGAAGGGTGTGCGCGCATGGCCTTAACCGCTATTTTTCCCACTCAACCGTATCCCAACTAAATCCAACAAATTGAACAGCATCGGCAATTACGGCCAGACAATGCGTGCGTGAGACGGAAAGCGGCGTACTTCGCACACGCGGCTCGCGAATTAGAACTCGTTCAGGGGCCCGGTAATTAGGGGAGCTTTTCCCACGCGCCGCGAGATCCTCGGACACGGGAGCGTTCTGGAATAAGTACTTCTTTTTGGGATTGTACTTGTTTTTTTTTCTGCCACAAGACTCTGAAGTCATATCCCGACTAGACCACAAGCTGTCGAAAAGGGTCGTAAAACACAGGAATAAAATATTCTCTAAGTATATTTGAAGTTTTACGAGAAGACTGTGAGAGTTTCAGCGCTATGAAGTTATCTTGGGAAACCTCTTATGACCCTTTAAGCTGGACTTTGAATATATTTTGTTCCTATTGGAGTTAAAAGCTTTATACTGCCCATAAAACTATTTCATAACTCTACACTAATTAAAACAGTTACTGTTTCACAATTTCTTGCTTATTTAAGATTCAGGCCCCGAATTTGGTTGAATGTTTTTTTTTAACATTGAAAATGGTGATCAGATCGTTTTCGTGGGGGAGTGTAATTGGGCTGCATTTTCGAAATTTATGATGATAGACGAAAAGAAATGGGTGTCAAAAGATGCAGTGGCTTATGGGGCATTGTATAATACCAAATTTTTTTAAATCGTTCCGTTACTTTTTTCGGAAAATCGAAAATGGGAAAAAAGACGGAATTTCCTGATTTTTCGGACAAAAAGTTTATTTCGAAAACGAAAGCCAATATCGAAAAAATGGAAAATAACTCCCGAGGTTGGTAAATTGTCTACCATTAGGAAAAGGAAATTTTGAAATCGGTCGAAAACTGTGGGCTGGACAGGTGCCCTTGGTTGATTGATTATATCAGATCAGTTACCCCGGAGATTGAGATTCGGCTATATTTCAGACAGTTAAAAAGATGCAGGAGCTCGCGGGGAATCGTATGGCACCAAATTTTCGAAAATTGGTCCATAACTTTTTCCGAAAAATTTATTAAAATTATTTGACAAAAATGTGTTATGAGTTTTTATTTTTGATGTTCATTTTCAATGTCCTCCGATAGTTGCGAGAAGCGCGAAATGTGTAGATAAAAAAATAATAGATTAGTATAAAATAGGGAAAGTGGTAGGTTAAACAAGATTACAAACTGACAGGGACAAAATCCAAAGCCATAATATGCCTAATTTAGCCGCGACGAAATTTTAGCTAAAATATACTCCAACACTACGACGCGATTCCTTTCAACATAGCTAGAATATAACATCAAAGGTCTTTCTTCCCTTGCTTGTTAGCTTAGCTAAAGCATTCAAATCCATTAGTCAAATACACCGCTTTTTAATTTACGTTATTCATATACATACATTTATTTTAATTACTTTATATGAAAAAGTTTTTTTTAAAATATATCGTAACAATTAAAGAATTTAAAAAAAAATCATTATTAACAAAATTATGAACGTTTTAATTGTCCTGTTAGAAAGAGAGGGCAATACCGCACGACATCCTTATCTGTGACGTCAAGCCATTTAAATTAATGTTAAATTTTAGTTTCGCAAGAAAGAGACAGACATAAAAATTTAATAGCTTGTAATTTTCTTATCGTTCAAACGAATATAATTTTGTTTACAAATTTCGTTATAGTTTATAGTCTATTTTAATATTTTATTTATAGACATAATATATTCAATATTATTCAAATAGTCTATTGGCCCTTTATTTCGTTAACGTCTCTCGTACGATGCGAGTATATAATACTTGAACGTATTAAATCAGTATTCGTTCGTTTACGAATGTCTATTAATTAAGCTCTTACCATACAAGGGCAAGTGTACCGAACGTTCGCTAAATCGATTTATTTCGCATCTAGTAAGGTTTTTAATAAGGCGTCCATTAGTCTGACGAGCGTGTGAATGAGTCGATTGGCCTTATGCGTTAAATGTACGCGTAACTGTCCCTTGATGATTTACTAAAGCCGAAGCGGCCCGCTTTCGTGCTAAATTTACTGTCTTAAACGTACGTCTAATGTTCGATATTTATTGATTTGGCAGTAAACTGTACAAGGTTTAACGCGAATACTGCGCACTTTGTTACAAAACTGCGCGAAGAGTTAAATCTAATATACGATATCAGTGGAGGTAAACCTCAAAGTTGTGAAATATGTAATTTATCCAATATAAGTTTTCATATATGTTCCTAAATAACTTGGAATAGTATTAACCTTTCTGTTTTAGGAATTATTACCTTAAAAGTAATTTTAATTGTTGGATGATTCTTGCTCGTGGACGAAACAAAACAAAGAAAAAACCGTTAATTATTTTCAATACCCATACAAATTTCAATTTATCTAACTTTTTTTATCTGGGCGTGTGATATACTGTTAAAATATCAGCGCGAGGACACGCCACGTCATAGCGATAACGCCATAAAAATCTTTTTATTTAATTAATTAAATTAAATAAAAAGATTAAATTTTTTACTAAGTCTATTTATAATACTAGTAATAATACAATAATGTGGATACATTAATTATTTTTGAGTTATCATTATTAATTTCAAAACGTAGTCACGTTGCCAAAGTTACTTGCAACAACCTATAAACATCATTTTTTGACAGTTTTTGGAATATTATGTTTTTTTTAAACAAATACGCATCGTATCGTTTTGTATCCTTATTTTCAGTACATAACAAATATTGTTTTAAGTTAAATCCTGCTTAAAAAAATTTATAGTTATAATATAGCAGGTGGAAAGCTCTTCTCATAAAACAATGATATAACAGCTTTTTTTTATTTAACAATAGCGAATCTATAGGGTAATAAAATAAAGTATCTCCAAGTGAATGAGTTTAAAAGCTCTAGCGCGAAATACAAGCAACAGTAGCGAAGTGCTGTGCTTTATATGGTATTCAGGGCTTGTCGAAAACTCGCGACACGAAACCTGCCGCCTGATCTACGACCGCCCATTTTACAACACAGTAGCTTACTATTATTAATGACAATGCTTGTTCATTCACTTGGTCAACACTTTTGTTTCTTTGATATTCGAACGGTTTGTCAAATACTTAGTTTGAAAGTGTATGAACCGTGATCATGGTTTATAATATTTTTTAATGAAAATAGAGCATAACCTACCAGCCTCCATTTTCCTTTGTGTTTCTATTTTATTTGTGAACATGAAATGTAATGAAAATTCTATTCAATGCTTAATTTTACACAGTTCGTGGTGTTTGTGTAATTTTATATGGATTCTTTGTTAGTGTCGTGCTGCATGACATAGTCTTTCACTTCCTCAATAAATCTTCCATCATCGTCATTAATCATTGACTGACCGATGGACCGAGTGGTTTTAATACCCTAACTACGAAGCAAAAGATCACGGGTTCGATTCCCACTAGGAACAAATATTTGTGTGCATGAACTTGTCTAATATTTGTTGCGTATTGGGTATGAAATGTATACATTATAAAGAATATTTGGGTCTGTATATCAGTTGTCTGGTATACCCAAAATACAAGCTTTACTTTGTTTGGGACTACACAACCTGGAGTATTTTAGGATTACTTAAATACTTCAGGTCGTCTATATTGTCATAATTTTTGGTCACTGCCAATTCGGGCCACTCGATTGTTCATATTTTAAATACAGCCTTCACCCAGCACCACCTTGTTTTAATTAAATGTTTTTTTTGTTATTTTGCAGTCGACTCAATCTTTTATTTTTAGCCAAATTGAATAATTTTCCTTCCAAGTTCTCCTCTATCAAATCTATACTAATATTGTAAAGCTGAAGAGTTTGTTTGTTTGTTTGTTTGTTTGTTTGTTTGTTTGTTTGTTTGTTTGAACGCGCAAATCTCAGGAACTACTGCTTCGAATTGAAAAATTCTTTTTGTGTTGGATAGTCTATTTATTGAGGAAGGCTATATGTATAAAATAATACTATCTGTCTGTCTGTCCATTTGAGCAAATCTCCAAAACGGCTTAACTGATTTTGATGAAACTTCACAGATATGGAAAGGAAGTGATCGAAAGTGACATACACTACTTTTTGTATGTCTGTATGTACGTCCATCTGTCTATTCGAGTTAATCTCCAAAACGGTTAAACCGACTTTAATGAAATTTCACGGGTATGAAAAGGAGGTGGTCAAAAGTGACATACGCTACTTTTTGTCTGTCTGTTTGTCTGTACGTCTATGTCTATTCAAGCTAATCTTCAAAACGGCTCAACAGATTTTAATGAAACTTTGCAGATGTGAAAGAAGGTTGTCAAGAGTGACATCAGCTACTTTTTGTGTCTGTCTGTCGTTTGTCTTCACTGATCTATCAACGTAAATAAAGCCGAAACTACTAAGTCTAGGAAGCCGAAAGTTGGAACAGTGGTTTATTTTATAACGTATCAATTTTTTATGAAAGGAATATTTGGAAATTTTAAATTTAAGGAGGGAGGGACGGAAGGGCTTTGTATGAGTCTTTGTTCTTTAAAGTTAGGAACACAAAAATTTTGACATAAATAAATAATGATGTCTTTCAGGGTTTTTGGATTTCCACATTCTAAGGGTGGGAAACGGGAGGTGAAAAGTATGGGAGTATCGGTTTTCCTAAAGGAGTGGGGAGAATGAAGATTGAAAGTTTGAATGGGCGTACCCAGTTAGATTCAGCAAAAAGTATGTATAAACCATTTCGAAAGATAATACTACCTAAAACAGGAATGTGTAGTCTACGCAAGCGAAGCTGCGGGCGGTCGCTAGTATTAGATAAGTCGCTAGATCAAATAGCGAATGTGTAATTTTTTACTGCAAAATAAACTTTATTGCAACTTGTCATGTATTTTTGTTTTATTAATTGTATTGTTACTAATGAACGGTTGTATGTTTTCGGAAATAATTTATTTAATATTTTAAGCGTTGTACTTTACAGGAAAATTTAATTCAGTATAAATCTAGTATCTACGGATAATCATATATTCGTAACAGTTCCCAGAAGATTTAACCCTTGTCGATGATTCGTAGCTGATTTCCAGAAATAAATAGCGCAGTATTTATAAAATTAAAGCAACAAGTTGCAAGATCCGGCCGTATGATTAGCGAGGAACACTCTGTATCACTTGTAAAATACTTTATTGGCGTACACCGCGGTCGGCTTGGTGTGGTTAAAATTTTAATAAATGTTTATTTGAGTATTTTTGAACGCTATTATATGGTTATTGTATATATATCGACTGACCGATTGCCCGAGTGGTTAGAGAACTTAACTGCAGAACCAAAGGTCGCAGGTTCGATTCCCGCCCAGGCCAAACATTTGTACGCATGAACATGTCTATTTATTCCGTGTCTGGGTGTAAAATATTTATATATGTATATATTATAAAGAATATTTAAGTATATATATTAGTTGTCTAGTGACCCATAATATAAGCATATTACTTGCTTACTTTGGAACTAGATGGCGCTGTGTGGGTGGTCCCAGGTATTATTATATGTCTAATGCTCTGCCCCTTGCTAGCTGAAACACAAAACTTCCTTAGACATATATCAGTATTTATATGATAAATATTGATTCTGGTACCGGGTCTTGGTATGCATAAGGTGTCTTCGCTTGGTACCCAAAACACAAGCTAATGCTTAGTTTGGGGCCTAGACGTTGTTGTGATGTATACGTTATTATTATTATTTTTATAAATTATCATACTAAGAAAATGTCGTTAATATAGTTTGAGCATTTCTAGAATTATGATTAACCAAAATGACAGACTAAAGCATAATTGTAATAAAAATTTAAATGGCTTTAAGTACCCACAGTGAGAAAAAGACAGAAGGAATTGCCAACTCTTTCGTTTTTTTTGGATTTATAGCATTGCCTCCCCGTTAGGCTTTATCTATATCTGGGTCTGGGTGCGCTATGGAAGTATCGCGCCAACCGAGCGCCATCTGCTATGGCTTTCGCTCAACACACGGGAGAGTTTTATACATATATATTTATTTTATTGATTTAATGAAATACCCTAAATGGTGTATAATTATTATTATTTTATAACATATAATGGAGAATGTATCGAACTAATGACTATTTATAGGTAAAATCGTTCATACGCCGTATTGTATGTAAAAATCATTGTAACTTGTAATATCGTCCTTCTTATACACAAATTATGAGATTGAATGTATGCAGGTAAAAATGCCCAATTTTCGGTGTACGAAATTGAAACTTAACATTAGATGCGTGTTGAAGAAAAATACTTGATCATCGGAAATTAATTTATACGATATCATCTCTTTGAAAAAAAAAACAAGATGTCGCAACTGTTGAAAAATAATATTTTAACGTGAATAAATAAAATTAATTTCCCGGTATGTGAACCTCGCCAGAGCTAATGATGTACTGATTAACAATATTCGGAGCAGATAGCCGTGAGTTACGACGGAGGGGCGGTACGGCGGGGCGGGGGCGAGATGTTAGATTGCGCGTGCGCCGATTTATACCAACCTTTCGGTATTAACTGATACCGAGTACTAAATATGCCATTATTATATATGAAAGTAATGCTTTCTTACCGTATCTAGATCGAGGATTGGTTTTGTGATTTATTTAATAGCAGTTATATTTATATAACTGATGCATGCAATTAAAAATGTGTGCCTCGTCTTGTGGGGAGGCCTAAACCACTGCAGTGGGGTATAAAAAACGGCTGGTGGGATATGTACGCATATCTAATAATTTGGTAAATTAAGATTCCGCAGTTTAGGTCGTTTTTTTGGTACAAAAACGTATATGAGAAAAGAGTTGTTCTAATTATTAAAAAAATAATAAATTTAAAAGTTTCAATTAAAAAATACTCTGGACCAAATTCAGGGTACCTACCAAACTTCCTTAGTAACATTTATTAATACATTTGTAGTATATGAACAATATTTCGTCTGGAAAAAGAATGAGGGGTTCACAAAATAGAAGATAAGACTATTAATATAGAGAGCTTTAAATGACATTATACGAAATTACTGATTTTTAAATATGTACAATATATATATTGTACATATTTAAAAATCAGTGATTTCGTATAATGTCGTATATATAATATATATATATATGTAACTTAAATTTTTGAACTCTAGCAAGCCTGGCAAGGCAAGTTTATAAATGAACAGTCATTTTAGTGTTTTAAATATATATTTAAATATTTAATTTCTTGCCTTAGCTAGCACCGACTCTAAAAGTAACTGTTTAGATATTGTAAATATTTAAGTATTAATAATTTTGTATGTTATTCTTTATTTAAAGTAATAATAAATATATATACCAAGTTAAATATATATCATATTTAACTTTCTTTTTTACGTTTGTAAGTATAGGCAAAGTTTTAAAGTCAGTTTTTATTTTATTGTATTTTTTTTCATTTCAATATACGCGTAAAATAAAAGTAGTAAGTGACTGTAGCTTATTTGTGTTTAATATGAGTAGGCCTTCTAAACGTCGACGAGTAAACGAGATAGCGTGATTTGGAGGGAAATATTGACGAAAGGGGGACAATCATTTCAAAAAATGCAATAATCTGTGGGTTAGGTTTTTGGCTGCAGCCATAAATACAGTGGAGTAAAGCAGTAGCGGAAATAAATGTCGGCTCCGTACAAATGCTTAAGCTCACCCCGCTACCGGTTCCGCTGTTTTCGGTCTGTATGACATTCAAAAGTTTTGACTCAATTCCGACCAGATACAAGTTTTCGTCAACGTTGCTCGAATCATATGAGCCCGATTCCTGGATAACTGCTGTACACCTTGAGAAATTACCCTCGACTGTCTGCTGTAGATCACTTTAATATTTTACTTTCATTGGAACTACACCCATATGCCAAATTGTATTAAAATATGTTAACGGAAAGTACGTTAAATTAAGTTAGAGATATTCCTTGTCTAATTTTCCACTTTTACTGAAATTTCTTTTCAAATTTAAATAATACCAATCTCGAGATATGACTATTTAATAAAAAAAAGAATCAAATTAATTCATAATCGGCGAAGATATCATGTAACATGCACACAAAAAAAAAAGTTGAATTAAGAACCTCCTTCTTTTTGAAGTCGGTTAAAAAATATTAAATAAAATTAAATAAAAATTATTAGCAATGTTCTATACAAATTTTTTCCATCTGTATCATGATCATGATTGTCTGCGAACTCTAGGGAGCAGGATTTTGTAAAATTCTGAAAGGCGATTTCTACTGCTTCTTGGGAACTAAATTTTTTGTCGTGAAGAAAGTAGTCCGGATTGCGAGCAACATGGTAGACGGTATAGTAGGAAGTCCGAAAAGTACGGAAGGAGGCGATGGTTTCGAAGTGTAGCTCCTGTAGCGATGAAACGGTACTTGTGCATTGCAGTATAGGTTATCATGCAGCAAAAATGATGAATATCGGTTGACCAGTGGTGGCTGTTTTTCTGCCAATTTGAGGTTCCCATTCAGGGCAGTCGGATGAATCGCTTGACTGTTAACTTTAACTATTATTGATACACCGGATCTGAGATAACTAAAGTGGAAAACACCACAAAAGACCACTTAATCACCATTGTCTTTCTGTGAGTAAGCTTTTAGTTGAGACAGTTTTCTCACATTTGACCTGAGTTCAGTCTAAAAAGCGACAAACCCAATCGTTTTTTTCAATTGGGTCCAAAATGCCCTAATTTCTATCATTTCTGTGTCGATTAATAAACGCAAGGCAGCTTCGACGGGTGCACTTTTTCATTTTATTTTACCTATTTGTGCATATAGGGCAGTTTTGTGGGTATGCTTACCACAAATCATGGTGATAATTCTGCAGTCGATTGACACGAGTCAGCTTCTATAATGGCTTTCTTTTTAATTTATATTATAACTACTGTCATCATAGACGCTTACTGACACCATAAACCTAGGTCAATGCTTTTGTTGTAGCTTTTATCATTAAAATATTTGTTCTTATATTATGTCATTGTATTCTTATTTTATTATTATTATTATTTATTAGCAGATTTAGTTACGATCCGCTCTATTGTTTAGCAGCCGTCATCCTCCTTCAGTTGTTACTTTTGTATTATTTTACGCTGTCTACTACCTCATCTTCTACATTTGATTTCGACCCATTGGCCGGGTGGTTAGACTCTAACTGCAGTCACAGGTTCGATTCCCGCCCGGGACAAATATTTGTGTGCATGAACCAGTCTATGTGTTCCGTGTCAGGGTGTAAAATGTCTATATAAGTCTATATGAGTATGTATATCAGTTGTCTAGTATCCATAATACTTTCTTACTTTGGGACTAGATGGCGCTGTGTGAGATACCCCAGCTGTTTATTTATATCTAATCAGACAAATTGTCTATTGGTTTTTTATTTGTTTCTCATTGAAATGTTTAATCTATTTTCATTTAAATTTCAATGAGTTGGGACTTGCAAATAATCTTCATGTTTGTAATTGTTACGAAGCCATTGTCTGATTAAATTAAATAAGAGTAAATTTTAAATTCGCCCGCTACACGAAGATCATTAATTATGTTGCTGGCTGGGTGGCTGAGAAAAACTCACTCCACTCATTTCGCTATCAACGCGATCGGATACTGTCTCTGTCTTTTTATAACGCCAAGCGTGGATTTCGAATGTAAAAAACGATCTCATTTGCGTTAAGTTATTATAATAAATTGCGCTTTATTTACTGGTGCATAAAGTTGATTTTATAAGAAGGTTGTAAAGTGACGTATGGCATTATAAAATAGTTGGAAACGTCGCGATCTCTTTCGCGCGTTTTGTTGTAAGCTTAACCGGCGTTAATGGTGTTATCTCGGAGCTCGAACGCAGCGCCTCTCCGTATATTTCTTTATCTTGTACCCTGTCCTGGCGGTTAACTCGTGGTGTTTTCGTTTTGTTTTGGTTCATTTGCTAATTTCGAAAATAAGGGGACCGAGCGACGCTTATCTAACGATGGCGGATTATGGGCGAGAACCATTTAAATTAATTGTGCGAGTTGGTGTACTTGTTGAAACTTAAAACAGTCCGATATTTTAAAGTAAGATGACGTCTACTCTCGTATAAGCTGCCAGAGGGTTTTCCGCTCTTATACGGATTTATTTCTCTTTACGAATTCTATAATGCTCAATGTGACAATGTGACAAGTATTTTAGTAATATAATAAGAATATTTATATCCCATAAGAATATAAACATTCATTTATATGGAAATTTTACAGTTTATCATTTTTGTTAGCAGACAGATAGATAGACGTGAAAATCTATTTTTTTTTAATTTGTAATTTTAATGTTAGAAATATTTTACACAATTTTCTTATTAATCTAATTCATTAGTCGTTTTAAATGTTAATTAGAACCCGGTTATAGTGAATAGATTTAAAGCATTCTGTTTTTTTTAGAGTTGTATATTACAAAAAAAATGCATTTATAAATTACTGCTTTTCGAAAATCCATTAATTTAATAATCAAATAAAATTCATGAATTTTAAAACAAATAAATATTTAAAAAATTAAAGGAAGCATTATAAAAAATTTAACAAAAAATAAATGAATGCTATTATATATGGAATAATAAAAAAATTAAATATATTTGTTCAAAAGTTTATGACAAAAATAACATTTGCACTTCTTTCATCAGGATACAAATAATGTAAGCTTAAAGTAAAACCTGCGTATGGTTAATACGCGCGTTATGATTAAGAATTTAATTTGTTTTTATAAATATGCATGTATGATGAGCAGTTTATGTTTGACACATTCTCATTTTGATGTAATTTTGGTGTAACTATATTTAAACTAATAGTATTATAAAAAGTGGAAGTTAGTTTGTTAGTTCGTTCGTCTGCATTGACAAAAAGGACATTTCGCGAACAGGACATTTTGTGAAATGGACATTACCGTTCGAATCTATTGTATTCACTTCGTCCAACTTCTCAACAAGTAACCCATCTTAAGCTTGGGTAGTTTAAAACCTGCGACATGGTTATTCCATGCCATATCTCTACCTTCATCAGCCCGGCCGTGAGCACGACATTAGGTTTACTAGTAATCATTGATGGTTTCTGTTATCCACCTTCTAGCTCTTTACAACTCTCGTCACCATGTAGGTACTATTTCTAGCTCTTTGAAAACCTCGTCACCATGTACTATGTTGTGAGGACAAATCTAATGAGTCATATTAGGTGGGTGTAGTGGTACAAAGTAGTGATGGCTATTGAGGGGTTCTGCTATCCCCCTTCCAACTCCATCATAAGAACCTCGTCATCATGTGCTTTGAACAATGGTCATGAAGACACATCTAGTGAGCTCAAACTCAGTAGATATATTAGTCGCCATTGTAGACTTCTGTTATCCACCTTCCAGCCCCATTACAAGTTCAACTCGATGGTACCATAACCATCGATTACCATCCGTATAATGAACTGTTTCATTTCGATTCGATTGGAGTTACCGGCAACCAGTAAGAAGTTCCCTCGTGAGGAGATGATCCTGGCTGTATCAACAAAATCTAGTCACCAAATTTTTACATTGTCATCTGAACTTCATACGTGTGCTAAATTTAAACTTTGTAGATTAAGAAGAAGCAACCGAAAAATCAATAAAAACATTTAAACAGACAACTTGCAAACTCAACCACTATAATACCCACCTGCATACGAATGTTGGAAGTGATATATTGTAAAAGCTTAAAAAAAGTTAATCGTAGTCAACGCCAAAATATAACCCTTTGAATGCTTCTGACTAAAACTTAATGTTAAAGCTTGTCAACTTAGTCCAAAGTAGAATCGATTCAGTGAATATACCGTTCCCGTATGTTTTTAGTATCAACCAAGTCGGAACGGCAAAGCGAAGAGCTTATGTAGTGCTTTCGCTGTGAACAAGCCAAAAAAGTATCAAAGTCTGTGTTATATAATATTATAAAACAACTCAATTCAATTCAATCCGAATTAAAATCCGTAGCGTAGAAAAAACATTTAACTGCAATGTTACTACCTAGAGAACAATATTCTCTTGTGAATTTAATCGTGTGGGGCTTCGTTGAGGGTGGCCTGGATGCGTCGGCCACGCCCCACCTCGCGGCGCACACTATTATTAGGTTTTTCTTTACAGTCTATAAAAAACTTCGACTTAATGCAAGACATTTAGTTTATCTTAAAAGAAAACCATTCGATTTTAGGGTATATGTTAGAGAGAATCAATTTAACTGTTGGGTCAACGCTCCACCTAAATCACACCAGTTCTGGAAATGAGCATAATTTTTTTTTCCCGTTCTATAGGGAACTTGCTAAAAAGAGATCTTAATTCAATTCTTAGGAGTTGATGATTTTCCAATTGTATGGTTACCTGCTTCTGTACAACTGAAGTTAGGTGCTAACTTATTGTTTATACTTGTTAAGTATGCGAAAAAACAAATTGGAAAAATGAAAAGACAAACTTCCACAAACTCCGCACAGTATTTGCAATAAAGCTTGACAATATAATTTTATTTGGACGTGCGTGACAATATAATTTTATTTGGACTTTTTTAGCATGTCGAAAGATAATTTAACAGTGTGTTGGTATTATGGGAGCCGCCACATTACGGAAGTGCAGATATTTTAATATCTAAGTCAGAAATTGTCTGTTAATTGTCCATATTGATAAAATATATCTATAGATTTTGAAGTCCTATATAAATAAGGACAGGAATGCGTAAAGAAACAAATATAAAAAAAAATTCTAATTATATTGCTTTTTAATTTCTCATTTTCCCCATGCGAGGAACGTGCTTATTTTTGTTTTTGGTCTATCGTAAAAACTGTTACACTGTTTCCGTCAAACTTTGTGTCATTCTAGTGCAAATTAAGCAGGTACAACTGATTTTATGAAATGTCATGTACCGTAAAGAAATGTCATGAAAGGTCATGAAATGCTGTAAACTGTAATGCAATGTCGTAAAATGTCGTGAAATTGAAATTGAAACGACTTCGTCCACTTTTCTTCTCACTTACTGTTCTGTCCTTAAAAATAATAACAGAGTGATGACACCTAAAGTAATGATGTTGTCTGTTCAAATGTGAAAATGCACTATTACAGTCCATATTATGTAACATTATTCCTTTAATAATATTTATCATAGATTTCACAAATTACGCGCGTAATTTATTTGGAGAATAGATTTAAAACTCCCAAGTATATTACTCATTTTTATTTGGAATTGAATTTCATACTGTGTAGGTACCCTATGTATTTAATGACATGTCAATGATTTGTCGCGAGTTTCTCAATAGCATTATAAAAGATGTTCTAACTAATGTATAAAAATATTTAGACTTTTCAAAAAGGTTTTTCTGTTGTTTTTTCTAGAAAGTATCATAAGGAGTAGAGAGACGGATATACCAAAGGAAATTTATTAACCCATTGAATGAGTGAATTTCGGTAAATCCCTTTTTAGCGAGTTGCCATTATAGGGGCATGTCATTTGATAAATTCCAATAAGAA
Organism: Luffia ferchaultella; assembly: GCA_949709985.1. NCBI lineage: Eukaryota > Metazoa > Arthropoda > Insecta > Lepidoptera > Psychidae > Luffia > Luffia ferchaultella. Next base: position 7,229,575 of record OX453262.1, read on the forward strand.
TTTTTTAGTTTAGTTTAATTGCATTGATATTATCTTCTTTGCATTTAAAACCGGGGCCTGACAGACCGATAATCCTCGTAGGTCAAGGCGTACGGCCAAGGGTTATTTACCAACAACTTTTGTAACACTCAAACCCACGCGTCGTTTCTGAGTCTAACTTGATTGACGATTGTTGTCGTCGATTTGTTTGATTGATGTCATCTCGGTTCAGTTTATCGTCATTGAATATGCGGCTTGTATTGTGTTTTATATTTTTGAATATACTTGATGTAATTGGGATTATTTTAGCACGAATCTCGGTGAGGTTGTGGACGGGTAATTTAAATGAAACTAAAATTTGGATCCAGATTCATTACGTTGCTACTATATTTCATTATGAATAATTGGTACGTCATTTAAACAACGTTAGCGAACACGGACAGAGTGGTCGCTGTGACATAGTCAATAACTTTTAACCGAGTGAATCCTTAAAACGCTTATCAACGAAGATCGTTCGCACTTAGGTTGCTGGCCGGTGAACCGATGGCCCTCTGTCGTGTGTCCTCTCTGCAAAACGACAGATTTTTTTGTGTAAATAAAGCAATTAGCCCTACCTAGTACTTTCTGGCATCAGAGGTTAAACATGTATTGCTTATTCAAGCATCTTAATTAATATATAACATTTAATGTGAACCGTAAAATTATTAAACTTCCAAAATAAACGACGAAGGGTGTGTACCTAAGTAAATAGCTGGCAGTTCAAACGTTTGTCAATTTTAATTTCAACACTTTCTACATTGTATCCAATATAGTTCATTAAAATTAATATTAGCCATTTACAACGTAATCTGTTTATTTAATAAAATTAAAGTGATTTTCAAACTAAGAACGCTAATTTGTTATGCCTCAATTTAAATTTACTGTGCTGCACATAATGCCTATCTGTCAATTAGGGCTGCATTCTTGTTCTGTGACCCATAGGACACTGTCGCAACATCCATAAAGCGTTCGCGAGATGACTAAACGTTCTTATTACCTTGAAAGGAAGTGAGCGTATATGGGCCACTGTCGTTCGCATCGATATTTAATTAACTGTATTTTTATATTAAATTTGGGTCTATTTATTACGATTTTCAATTGAGCTTTCCATTTCGATTTATCACATTGGTACTAGAAAGTATTTGGAGTGTTCTTTTAGTTATTAAAACGATTTCATTACAAATTAGGGAAACGTTCCAAGTGCGAGGTGGATCCTTTTTTCTCAGCGGTTTCTATGTAACCAGGAAAACGTACAGCATGTTCTTTTTACGTTTATTTTGCTAACATTCAATAGCGAAACAAATACACTAGTCTCGACGACGGCCACACTATTAATATATTAATTGATATTATAATACAAGCTTAATACTTGCTTACTTTGGACCTAGATGGCGCTGTGTGGGGTGTCCGAAGTTTCATTATTATAATAATTTACTGTTACAATGACTGCTCGTTTATTTCGTCTTTAAATTTAACTTTCATTTCGTACTGTCGAATCGACTCAACTGACACCATCTTAGCAGACATTTTTCTTCACTATCGGGTTTTATATATTAGAAGGTAATGACGTTCTAGCGCCTTCCAGAAAATTTTCTTAAAATTAAATTGTAACTGTTTTTTGTTTTTTCTTATGTAGATACTAGTTACGGAGAAGTGTTGATATTTTATAATCAAATTCTAGTTTGTGAACATTACAACGTTATATAGAAAACTTATTTACACAGCAGCAATACACAGCCCTTCGTTCCACACTAAGGAAATTAAATACGCCTTTACAGCCCAGCAAACAGGTCACGCAATACGAGTCAATTGACTAGTCTTCGATGAGTGTCTTAGGATAGGCAATTGAATGAGTTGTACGTAAGTATAGTTGCTCGTTCAGTGCGATAATAATGTGAACAAAAAAATGTTATCTTGTTTGATGCAAAAAGTTTAATCAATGTAATTAATGAGCTCATATGCCCCATTTTCTTTCGTTAGTGAATTACAAAAGTAACGTATCTACACATAAATACCATTGGTCCCAATATCAATGTGCCTATAAGTACACATTCGAAATTATGTAAGTCCCCTGTGCTCATAGTTCGATGGTTGTGCGATATCGTCTCGGTTTGTTAGCGAGCCACCCAAGTGCTGGGCGAGTTTTTTATCGATCGATAAACGGGATCATCCGAAATATGTGCGCCTTGGCCTGTCGATATGCGACGCGTGTACTTCTCTCGGTTAAATTAGAGAAGTAGATTTTTGTTTTGAAATTAATTTTGCGATTAAAATTATATATTAAATTTAGTGCTTTGAAATATAGAAATTATAGCTATCTAGTGACATATAAGCCGTAGTGTTTTTTCTGTCGTAGTGTCGTATCAGCTTGTTGCGTCGAACATGTGGATTAGATTTAAATGTAACGTAAATTCAACCTACTTAGAGTATTACTAATGTATTTTATTTCCGATTCCACAAATATTTGAAAAAGTAAAGTATAAATACATAAATATAAACTACAATATTTCTTTGTATACAACATTGATAACTTCTACCTATATTTACATCACGCGAGTCGCGTCGTTGTAGGGCTCCAGCCGCCGCGCCGCGCCGGCTCGGCCGCTTGTAGCGCTATAGTTTTTATTTCTCGATAACTCCGAAGATATTAATGTAAATTGTATGGTGTGAAGGGCAATTATAATGTGCATAAAATTTTGAAGGTAACTAACGTATGTAATTTGATAAGGATTAATACTGTATCCGTATAAATTGCTTTTCAATCACCTCATCATATGACACCATTTTTTTAAACATAAAAATAGGTAAAGGCTATTCATAAAAGATAGACATATGCCATCGTGGATTTTTTTTGTAGTCCTATAAAAAAGAATTTCTCCATATATTATTTTGTTATCCTCCATACCATACCATATGTTGTTTTGTTGTCTCCATATATTATTTATATCCCAAAGGGATTAATTGGGCAGCGTTTTCGATGAAAGCTCCCAGTCAACTAAATTTTTCTGCCGTCTTCAACAATAATCGCCGTATTCCAACTAAGTTGCACAAAACATTATTAATTTATACACATAAAACTTCCTCTTGAATCACTTCATCCATTGGTGTCAACCATATGCCAATCCGTTTGGTAGTTTTTGAGTTTATCGCGTTCAGAAAGACAGACAGACGCGGATTTTATTTTGTAATATGTAATGATGATCAATATGTTTGATCAAACGATAGAATTGAAACTCCTCAAGAATGAAATTTTTAAATTTTTTTATATCAATTTGAACTAATATTATAAATAAACTGTTTAATCTTGTAGAACTCGTACTATTAGCAACACTGGCAAGCACACAAACGCACATACGTATATACATATACTCACATATAAACAATAATACGTATGGATAGACACACGCAAACAGCCCCCCCCCCCCCCCATTTAAACACGCAAATTATGTTGCACAACATGTTTAGAAAATCTTTTGTTTGGAATGGTGTCTACCCACACACTACTGCTTTGTACCAAAAATTACAGGACCTGGTGGCTTGGAAAACAGTAAGATACCTTCCTGGCTCTGGAAAGACCCTTCCTCGTTCAGTCACACAGATCTTACATAACTCCAAAAATGTTCAAAAGAAATTGTACTTTTAAGCTGTACTTATTCATTTATTATTATTATAGACCATTTTTTTGCAATGCTCTTTTATAGCAGAAGTTTTTACTATCTCAGGACTACATGAACGTTTTCATCCAGATGTCTACTGCTGAACATAGGCAACAGGCTAAATCTCATAGAGTAAATTAATTTGACAGCAACGTTTGGTTTTAATACAGTCATAAATGTCACGTCAGAGTATCGAAGTGACATTACGCAATTTAACGGGGTTTAAGACCGGCGCGCGAGGTTTTCACGGGGGTGAAGACCTGCACGTGGGGTCTTCGCGTACTGAAACTCGGATTAAAACTCGCCATCTTTCACGAGCTAGCTAGAGTATGAGTGGTTAGACGGTAAACGCAGAAGAGGGCTTCTAGACAATTCGTACTATATCTATGCTATCTTATGCTAAATCTCGACAAAGTACGGGCGAAGGCGAACGGGCGATAGTCACATCAGGCGATTTTTCTCCTATATAGTCTACCAGACCCCGATAGTACCTCGAAGCACCTCGATTCGCATGATATCAATTCTCAACCTCCCCAAGTTCCTGTCACACTTCTAAAATCGAAGAATTCACCACTTTGCGGCACCCAATCTAATTGAACAGCTACCTGGATTACGAAACTAGGAGATCTCTATAAGCGAGCTTTATAAGTTTGTACTACAAGATCGCGACGACTCGAAACGTTAAGTTGCACTTTAAAAAAAAGTACTTGCAGCCATCTTTTCCTTATAAGTATCTAAGCGAGACGCGCGCGCTGACTGGCAGTGTTACCGTTACGAAATTATATAAATTTCAATACCAAACAGTCACATGACTGTTGGTATTGAAATTTATATCATTTCATTTCATATTCATTACACTCAATATTACTTTTCTCAAGGGTGATGACGGCTTCACGTAAAGTCTAGGAAAAACAAGAAATCCTGGGAATCCTGAAAATATGTTGCAATTTTTTTGTAGAAAATAAATGCTGTCTCAATAAAGTGCAGTTATTGACAGATTCATCATTACACACCATAGAAGCTACACACAGTTCCGTTGTTATCGACACGATGCGCAATACGTGACTGAGCCGCGATGCATTAAGATAAAACGACACATTTAGCCACCTCGCGCCGCACACCCAGCTCATAAACAGATTAGTAATGGCTTCATTATCCGAGCTTTTCTCGTACATTATGCTAATAGACCGTGCCGAGGATTATTATATCAGGCGAACATGTGATACGCGTTTTAAAAATAATAAAAATTATTTTAAACTCGCCCCCCGCAGCGAGATGCGCTCGACGCTGATTGGCAGAATGAGTGACGTCCGCTGTCGCTATTGGACGATAAGATTTGACAGATAAGCTGGTCCAGCGGTCGATATAAAAGGCGATGTGTCGTTTCCTAGGCATTTTGGGCTTGTAAAATGTTTGAAACGGTATCGCGGCAACAAAAAGAATTGTCTGTCCTGTATCGGTTCAGTGCTCACTCGTGCCCATCCGCACAGTATAGTAAATGGACAAGCAATAACAACATAAAAGTACCAATTGACTGGACGCCCTCTTCTACGTTTACCGTACTCATACTATAGCTAGCTGGTGTAAGATGGCGAGTTTTAGTCCGAGTTTCAGTGGGCAAGGTCCCTGCGCGCCGCTCTTCAACCCCGAGAAAATCTCGCGTGCCTATTACAACCCCTCGAAATTGCGTAACGTCACCTCGATACTGTGAACTGACTTAAAACCAAACGCTGCTGTTAAATTGATTTACTCTATGAATAACAATTATTGATTCAAAACTAAAAATTCGGTTCATACTTACTGACCGGTTGGCCGAGTGGCCGAGACCCTAAATGCGGAGGCGAAGGTCGTGGGCTCGATTCCCGCCCGGGACAAATATTTGTGTGCATCTGCGTGTGTATGAACATGTCTACTTGTTCCATGTCTGGGTGTAAAAGTATCTATATATGTATATAATATTTAAGCGTGTTTAACAGTTGTCTAGTACCCCATAATACTTGCTTACTTTGGGATTAGATGGCGCTGTGTGGGATGTCTCAGATATTATTATCATACCATTGATATAGGTAGATGTTTTTAACTAGAAAATTACTCCGTACTGTACAATGTTCCACCAAACTTTGGTGCACGAACCACAGTGACCGCAGAAGGCAGTGACAACTTGAAAGGCCATCGTGTTGGATGTCTGTGCGATGTTTCAATTAATTAATGCCGCGATACTGTAAAAACTTATCCAATGTCGTGGGCGTAACCTTTCATGTTAACAAGAATAACAATACTTGGTACATCCCACACAGCGCCATCTAGTCCCAAACTAAGCAAAACTTGTATTATGGGTACCAGACAACTAATATACATACTTGAATATTCTTTATAATATATACATAAATAGATATTTCACACGCAGATACGGAACAAATAGACATGTTCATGAACACAAATATTTGTCCCGGTCGGGAATCGAACCCGCGACCCTTGGTTCCGCAGTTAGGGTCTCTAACCACTCGGCCAATCGGTCAGTCAAAGGCTAGGGACGGTAACGCTGAATGCTTTCGGATTGTTTTACGCGTTTTGTTACATTCTGTATATATATTTTTTTTTAAATTAGAAAATCTTATAAGTTTTCACTTATATCGTGTGGTAAGCACACACCCTCCTTTTTTGCGTAGAAAAGTGAAAATGCGGAGATAATCGTCTTATGTCAATGCTTCTACTGGCCAAAGAATTACGTGTAATACAACAAAGCTACGGGTCGTGAGGTGAAATAGTTGTAAAGATAGAACTCAAAAAGTGATGTAGAAGAAATGTTACATACGGTTGCTGGAACAAGAACGGGAAAGGAAAAACATAGTTATAGGGACGCAATTAAGTATGTACCTACATGGAGACGCTCGCAAAATCAAGTACAAAATACTAATATTTCTGGCCACGAATGCACATTGTTCTGGTTAAGTTTTTCTGTTTTATGAGTGTCAAGAACTTCCGAACCCCGACTGTAAATGTTGAAAATTTGTTTGCCCACTTGTTTTGTGACGAAGAATTTGAGTACATAATGAGACTTGAGAATAATGTTGCTTTTTGTACTAGTTAATGGTACTTACTATAAACTATACTTTGCAGTTCGGCTGTCTTTTATCATATGGAATGAAAACATCTGTCGACGTTTTGTTATGTCCGGTTAGACTTTACTTGCGCGTGCGCATTATGAAAAGCGGAGCGGTCATAGTTTTGTTTGGATTATGTAATGGTGAGGTCGATCGCCCCCGGCCCGTGTCAAACAAACGCGCCATGTCGGCCGCCGCTCGATAACTGCAGCCATGTCGTTTCGATGGGAACTGACATAATAGTTTGTTTGAGTCAATGATGCTTCATATATCGTTACTTCGGCTGATAAAATCGATATCATAATATATGCCCTTTATTTAATTGATTTTACATTGCGAAATTTAATACACAGAATGCGAAAACGAAAGATCATTCACTCCTAGCATATGTTTGCTTGCGTGTGGTTACTCAGACAACGTGACTATCCTTGTTCAGTGCTGCGATTGGCTGGTGCCAGTAAGAAATCATAAAATTGTGTTATTGATTTTGATTCAAATCAAATCAAATTTACAAATCAGATTTCAAGTGGTTGTTATTTAAAGACTGTCGCAAGTTATGAACTTACACTATACAGTTTTTATTTTTATTTAAAATAGTAGCTAGTATGACAATTTCATATTAAACCCCTATTAATTGTTCCGAATGTTACCTAGATAACTATGTCCATTCCACAAAAAAGTGACCCCAAAAGATCGACCGAAGGATGCTAAGGATATCATCTAAGGATTTCGTTTTTATTTTTTGACATACGGATCCCTAAAATTCGATATTTAAGCTTCTTACTGTTTCTTTTCGATTCCTACATCTGATAGTAATTTCAAGTTTTGATTAGAGTATTGCTGGCAGAAACACCGGTAGGATCGGAAGTTCGGTTGGTCCCACACCTCTTTAACACAGGGAAGTGGACATGTAATGTATAATTATCGACTAACCGATTGGCCAAGTGCTTAGAGACCTTAACTGCGGAGCCAAGGGTCGTTGGTTCGATTCCCGCCCGGGGCAAATATTTGTGCGCATGAACATGTCTAGTTGTTCCGTGTTTGGGTGTAAAAAGTATCTATATATGTATATATTATTTAAAAAAAGAATATTTAAGTATGTATAACAGTTGCCTAGTACCCATGATACAAGTATAATACTTGCTTACTTTGGGACTAGATGGCGCTGTGTGGGATGTCTCAGATATTATTATTATTATGCAAATAATATACTAATATGACGAAGCTATCGAAAGAAATTGATTAATTATAAAAATAAAAGATGAAGAATTAGAAGATGCTTATACAGACGCAGATATTTTATTATAGATAATTTTATACTGAGCTATAAATTGTTAAAATTCCAATGTTTTAAAGAAGGATTCCATTTATCCAGGTGGCCGCTTCTGCTCATTCTCGCCGTGCATCGAGCAAGTTCAGCGCACTTGCTTGACGCTCATCGAAAACGGATTCGAAGAATTATCTACTATGGAAGTCCTTCAGACAGAACTGAAAGTCTCTCGCAGAACTGTGCCTGTGCGAGATCTCGCTTTCCTCAAGAACAAGGTAAATAAAAGTATAGATCAATTTAAATATTTGAGTTTCGACATAATTTCGTTTTTGTTTGGCCTATGGTCATTAAAGTACGAATTAACTAGCAGCCCCTTCTGCGTTTACCGTCTAACTACTCATACTCTAGCTAGCTGGAGCAAGATAGCGAGTTTTAGTCCGCGAGGTGCCCGCGTGCCGTTCTTCAACTCCGCGAAATCCTCGCGCGCCGTTGTTCACCCCCGGGAAATTGCGTTTGATATTTTCGACATAGCAAAGTGACATTTATGATAATGTGAATTACGCTAACATACCTATTTGTAAAATTATTTTCATAGAAGAATATTGTTTTTGATTTGATTTTTAAAAATAGAAGTAATTTTTTGTATCTCTTTGAATCATATACAGGGTGAGATTTTTATGACCAGCCAAATTTTAATATAATGATCTTCGGTAGAAAACCTATAGCCGTCTTGTTTCCTTTTAGTATAGTTCTATAGAAAAATATTGAGATATGACTACATAAACCTTTCCCGAAAAAACCAAAAACTCTAGTTACCATTCTTGCTCGTCGCATCATTCCGTTTCAAAGGCCTCGGGCGCGTACGTTTACTATAGCGTTAAGAAGGCAACCAAACGTTATAAAATAAACTGTAGATAAAATAATTTATTTTGAAAATGTAACCCATATTTTTTATTTACGCAATGAGGTCTATTGGTGATACGTAACACCTAGAAAAATTTTGGCCGGTTAATAAAATCTCACCTTGTATACGAATAAAAAAAATACAAACGAAGGTTCGCGCGGTAACTTTTTAATATCTCCCCCACATTCTACGAGCGAACTTTATTGTGCTGAGTTTAAACGTGGAAGAACTTCACTTAATGATGACCCCCGCTCGGAACACTAACGAGTCCTGCGATAGATAACTGACTAAAGAAATTATTAGAAAATTAAAAAAAAAAAAACTAGTCACTTGAAAATGTAACAAATTTAAAGATAATACAGTAGGTGCCAAATTTTTGAAGTCTTCTGGACGAAAATATTTTTAGAAAGGTTAAGTTTGGAAAAAAGATAAGTTCAATGCATACATCTAAAACATGACTATGTTGAACATTTAAAAAATAAATACATAATTTTAATTTATTTATTTATTTTATTTTATTTTATTTTTTAATTTATTTCAAACTCATCGCGCTTCTTTTTGAACACTGCTCGTATGTACGAAAAACCGTATCTGTTTGTTTTTAGATATCGCTTTATATTACATAGACTGAATATGTTTGGCTAAAATGGTTCTTTAGGATATAAATTCACACACAGGCTTAGATTAAAAAAACCATAGAGTAAATTAATTTGACAGCAGCGTTTGGTTTTAATAGAGTCATAAATGTCAATTCACAGTCTCGAAGTGACATTACGTGATTTTGCGGAGTTGAAGACTGGCGCGCAGGGATTTCACGAAGGTGCAGACCGGCGCGCGGGGACCTTGCGCACTGAAACTCAGACTAAAACTCGTCATCTTTCAGCAGCTAGCTAGAATATGTAAGACGGTAAACGCAGAAGAGGGCTTCTAGTCAATTCGTACTTTTATAAAACAAGGCGTATATTTGGCACTGATTGCCGAAAACTTTGCCATCGAGTTTAATGTCGAAGTAGAGTGTCGCGTCTCGTTAAATTTAGATTTCTCGTGCACGTACATGTAAGGGTTAATTAATAATAGGCGAAGGAATCCGCATCGGTGACCCGAACGAGGTGAAATTAATGCGCCCGAAGGGAATCCATCAACGGGTTAACAAGCGGATAATTGACAGAGCCCTCCGCCCGCCGTCACTTGGACGCGAATCGCTACGAAATAGGACAGAAATGTTGAATCGCATTCGAGTTTTTTTCGACTAGATATAAACTAGTTTGCAATTTAAACTAGAGACGTGAGCGATAAGTTTAGGTAAGAGTTCTCATGCTAAAAAGTAAAAAAAAAATATATATCAAAAAACCTATTTAAAAACCAGCTTTTATAGTATAAAGCTCCCGACATCAAAATTTAAAAAAAATACCAACTCTTATGTATCAAAAGTTTAGGTATTAAAATATGAAATATAAATGTTAATACCTTGAAGCGTCACACGTCTTAAGTAATAGGTAAATACTACTTTGAAACATTCTATTATTTAAAGCTTTGTTGTCGTGTTGTTTTGTGATAAGTATCTTTTCGCCTAAAGTTCTAAGCTCCCTCATCCTGGGGGGAGGCCTAAGTCCCCGCAGTGGGATATAATGGGCTGATGGCATGACATCTTTTCATCCTTACGCGCACTTTGTACAAAATCGTTAACAATGTCGTCATGTAACCAAGTACCTACTGGCATCGTTAAATACTTTTGTCACCTTTACCTGTTTGGCAAAGGGTCATTATTGACCTGCGGAATGGGAACAAATGCATCACAAAGAGGTTATATGCGAAATTGAAACTGAGTATAATAACACTACTCAACTCTAATCAAAAATACGATTTTAGGTTATCAATTCAAAAAAGAGTTTTTGTCCTAAATATATTTGTGAATCATTTAATTAAGATTATCCGGATAAAATTAATATCGATAAATCTCTTGAACCTAATATTATTATGACTTATTATACACTAAAACATTTATTTTACAAATACTTATTTGATTTGTAACAAATAAAACTGACTGGTAATTTTTAAATAGAATGTAAAACGAAAAATTAAATACTGTCATAAAAATAAGTGAAGGCCACGTAGAATAATTATTCTTTGGAAAGTGAAGTTTAAATATGTTTAATTTATTGTCACCGTAATTTCTTAGTAGTTAATGAATATAAAATTTAATTGAACTTATAGCGTTTTAAGAAATATTTATTTTTAAATCATAATCTATTCCTTCGTTGGGTTAGTAACAGCAGAGTGTTTACCTCGGGTGCAAAATATTTCCCTTTAATCTCTCGCTTTCGCTCACGAATTCTACGATATTAAAGTATTCTTTGCTGCGGTCTAGATTGAATATTTTACCCTCGACGGAAATATTTTGCGTCGTTGGTTAACAACAATTTACTGTTGATGAAGAGTATTTTAGCTACAAATTTATTATTTTTTAGACCACTGAAAATTGTTTTAATAATACATAAGTGTAAAATATGTAGCGTCGTGGTATCTAGTGTCGTGATAGCCCAAAGCGCAACGAACCTGTCTTAAATTTATGAGGCCATAGAGCCATGGTTCGAATCCGGGCGTGTACCAATGAGTTTTTCTGACTTAAGTACATAAGTATCACTGACTCCGGTCCTCAGAGAGCACGTTAAGCAGTGATCCCGGGTGCTGTCAATAGATGACGGTCGTTACAATCCCCAACCCGCAGTGGAGCAGCGTGGTGGATTTAAGCTCCAAGCCCGCCCTCAGTCTGGCGGAGGCTTAAGCTTCTGCAGTGGGGTAAAAATGGGCTGATGAAGTGAAGAAAATATCTAGCTACGAAATCTGATATTTCATTTATTATTTGAATGGAAAATGACGGGAAAACACGTTGAAAATTCCAACTTAACGCAACGCCGTGAAGTGACCAACAAACGTTACAATCGTTTTTCATAAAACCATAAATCACATCGGATCTTTAGTGAATGTATATAGAATTTAAACACTTTAATGTCACAATAAAACGGAAATAAATCAACGCGTTATATGCGAACATGAATCATAGTAAAACATATTTCGCCGATGACTGTATTTTAACGTTAAAGTTTGCGTTTGTTATGAAATCAATACGGTGCCGTGATCATAAAATGTTTTGCCGCTATACATAAATCACCGTCGACTATCGTTGTTTGTATCCAATAAAGCGGACATATCGACTCGACTTCGGAACGAAAGATCGATTATGAATCGATGTATCGTCACTCGTAGACCGATATGCGTGGGGACGACACTAGTGAATGGGGACATATGTCTTAGCTAATGGTGGTAAGATTGACTGTGATGGAAATGACTTCGAAACTCGCCGGTTTTGTGTGCTCCGCGGCAGCCATAAATGACTTCAGCTGTTCGTATTTCAATGATAATTTATAGTTTATACAATTAATAGTAGTTAAAATGTAGGTAGGGAAAATACTAATCATAATACCTGGGACATCCCACACAGCGTTATCTACTCTCAAAGTAAGCAAATATTATGCTTGTATTATGCATACTAAACAACTGATATTTTACTTTAACATTCTTTAAAATATATACATATACCTATAGACATTTTACACCCAGACACGTAACAAATAGACATGTTCATGCTCACAAATGTTTGTCCCAGGCGGGAATCGATCCCGCGACCTTTTGTTCCGTAATTAGGTTCTTAACCTCTCGGCCAATCGGTCAGCCAGTATATTGCAATGGCATTAAATTATTGTGTGCACGTATTCTATGTCAATAACGACACTTTCCTATCCCAAATTAAAGTTTTGTTCCAGAAAGTTTGATCAAAAACATTGGGGAAAACCAGTTACTAGTAAAAGATGGATTTTTTTCTGGAAAGCGTTAAAACATTTGAACCCGCCAATAACGCGCCTTGACAGCCTAATGTCACTTCAGATCTAGTGTAAAATATACAGATATAGAAATGAAACTTTAGAGAAGAAATTATCTATCTCAAAGTGATGCACAAATTTTATAACAAGTAGATTAATTTTGCCATGCATTTTTTGATATATCTCAAACGGGCGGACTTATTAGAATAGAAATACAGTAAGATCTAAGACCTGAAGCGACTATTACGTTAGTTCAACAAAGATTTAATATATATAAATGAGGTCTACATAGCACTATTTCAATATGTATGCAATCAAAATTAATATATAACCACAACTAATTTGCCGCGTTTCGTCCGTGTGGACGTCAAGTTTGTATAGGGCCCGCTAAAGGGACATTCCAGTTTACCTATGAAAAGGTAACAAACGCACAGACATGATTTCCGTAGTGAAAAGTAGCAGGGTTCAAGCTATATCTATATCAAATATAATAAAATCGTTTCTATGGTTCGGCTGTGAAAACTAACGAACATTTCCTATAGAAGCTTATGCTCTTTTTCAGGATTCAGGCTTACTTGTTTACTTTGGGACTAGATGGCGCTGTGTGGGATGTCCCAGATATTATTATTATTGTTAAGCTACATCTGTACCGAATTCCATCAAAACCGGTTCAGCGGTTTAGTCTTGAAAACTTATTAGATAGACAGACGCATTTGTAATATTAGTATAGATATGAATGTCTTCATACCAATGACCCATTTTAGGTACATTTTCACATTACCTTCACGTGACAATATACATAACTGTAGAGTTGACTCCTCGGTTGCAAAACTCCGTCAAACTCGACTACAATACGAATATAGTGGTCTAGTGTTGTGCTCAGACTCTATCGGCGACATATCAGGTTGCTTTCGGAAACGTCACGCGCGCCCGTTTGTCGGGACGGTCACGTTTCGCTGTAGCGGTAGCCGAGACGTTAGTGTTGTGCTTTTGTATCGATAAGAACCGTCGATAATAATAGTACCGACGCTATTTTTGTAGTTGATATGACATGATCGATCCAACTAGATTGTGATTGAAAGGCGCGATACTGTTTAACTGTTATAATTAAGTTAATCAATCTTGTATCGTAAAAAACGACAGGATTGTGTCACGAATAAAGAAAATTGTTCGAATATTAAAAAATTTAAAAACTGTTTCGGATACCTTTAATCAAGTGTAGGTGTTTATGAGTTAGGGAAACGTTATTCTTCAGTAGTAGAGGCTTCAAAGCCTGATGTTGATCAGGGATGTTAAGGATATGTAATTTCGGATCTGGATATTGATATGGATAATAAAATTATATTATACTGGTTTCGGATACGGTTACGGAAATGAAATTATTTCAGATTATCCTTTAGTTTCGGATTGTTTCGGTTACGGATATAATTAATATGTTATAACTAACTACTCAGCAGACGCGCGTGACTGGTGTGTCAAGTCAACTGTCAGGGAAAAAGAAAAACTTGTCATAACACGTCTTATTTAGACTACGCTCCTATCCGAAATTATTCGAAACTTTTATATCAGATTCGGTTACGGTTACGGATATATTTTTATTTCGGATATCCGATAGTTTCGGTTACGGTTACGGAGCTCCCTAACATCACTAATGTTGATGATGATCAAACACAAAATTTAAATTTATATTGTTTTTATTTTTTATGATTTCTTTAACAATAGAAGGAATTCTTTAACAATACTCGTTAATAACAATAGCGCATAGCATAATTTATCTATCATAAGTACCCTTATTTCAGAGTATTTGCAGATTTTTTAGATTTTTTGCATTCTGAAACAATGGAGGGTTGTATTACAAATATTACATAACTACGTAAAGTATTCCAAATGCATTCGCCGAGAATTAAAACCGTTTTTATATTTTGGAAGTTTACCCCTCTCAAAGTAGCTGCAGATAATTTTTTTTATACCGGCAACACTACAATACCACTCTACACTATTATGATCCCATTTTACTGAAATTTCAGGACGCAACTAGATTTATTTGACAGATATTTAAGATCGCACTACTGAAGAAGTTTACGTCTTGTCAGTTGTTCTGTAACATATGGTAAAACCATATGTTACAGAACAACTGTAACATATGGTTACAATATCGATATTTACATATCGATATTGAACGTTAGACGACACTACATACTCTTAATAACACTAATCTGTGGGAAAATCTTTGAAGCTTTTCCAATATTATAACTTAAACAAGACTAAAGTAACGAAAATTTAATCCTGACAATAATTTATCTTACGAAAGCTATAATATTTTTTTTAGTTTTATCATTTTCGTGCATAGAAATGAATACATAAGCTGACGATTGTTTCACAGAGATCTAGGCAGCGGTTGTAGAGATCTATACCTTGATACGGTCTTATCTTTTTCTCTTCATCGATATTTATCAATTGTTTCTTCAAATAACGTTAAATGGATGAATAGTGATGTGAAAGAAATGTGTGAATTGAAAGATTTTGCGATTAGAGTGAAAAAAGGTACATATGTTGCGTCAGTTTGACTGCATAATGGGATTCCTGAGGAAATAGTAAGCCCATCGTCAAAACGATTCAAGCTGATATACATGAAAAAAGTTCATTTTTCCGTTCAAAATTGATGGAGGGTTTATAAAGAAAATTGGGGTTGATTAAGGGAGGATTCCGTTCTAAGGATGGAATGTTGGGATTTAACACTCTCATGTACTTATTTGTACGTTTTTAAACTTGAGCTTAAACTTGAAACTGTAAGTTTTTCAGCTCTGTAAAATTGCGAATGTTACATTGTTAATGTTTATAAACAAATAACTGTAATATGCATTTTGAAACGAAATAACTCCTGAATTTATTTGACGCTTCTTCTCAACACTACTGATTTTCTGAAACGTGGTAGTTTTTGACTAGTATAAGTGCCTATGTATTAAAATTATTAATTTCATTTCTAATTGAAAGTGTGAAGGAAAGTAGGGTGTCAAATCTATAAAGGGAATGTGTGTGATTGAAGGGTCGGTACGGGGCAACCTACGAAATCCCGTCTGCCAAATTGCCAATTTCTTAAAGGAGCATGTTTGAAGCATCGAAATTCGTCGACCTATAAAAATTAAATAAGGTAAAAAACAGGATTTACGAAATGCTTTATTGGTTGCAACATTGCCAACGATCATAATCGCGATCAGTTCGTTTTAATAGTAAGTTCTAGATCTTCTTTGTGTGTCGAACTTACTACGAGTATTTTTTAAATATATCTGCGCATTTTTCAGCGCATGCAGTGCTTTTCTGTAAGTAATGGGACACTGACACATGTAAAATCTGAATTGTATTTTTGTACTGCAATGGCGTACCTATTGTTGAAGAGCCAAATAAATAAATAAACTCTTTAGTAGAATTTTTCTTTCTTATGATAGATACATTGCTATGTACTATAATCACGTACGAGTATGTGCTATGATTTAGATACGTAATCATATTATCATCTTCAAAGTACAGTGTTGCGTGTTGCGTAAGAGACGCGTTTTCATAATATTCGCTTTTATGACAAAATTTGACATATGATTAATGATTACACCACAGTGCCAAGAAAATTATATGAGACTTTCGATTCATGAAAATATAAAATAAAGTCAAATTTTGAAATACACTTCACTAGAATTTAAATTAAAGACCGATGTCAAACAGTCACCGCTGCTCCTTTTTTCAATGAAATCTATACGCTTATGTAAAAAAAAAATACTAAATTTTCGATTCATTCTATTTATTTAGTACTATAACTGTGTTTAAATACGTCCAAGTGTCGTTGGATATAAAACACTAAACATCTATCATACTTAAAATATTGTTTACAATTTTAGCTTAGTTCATGTTCATGTAGTTCATTATTCTATATGACGTCACATAGAAATATGACAATGTGTGATATAGAAGATATACAATAAGCTAAATATGTATAACATACCAAGCGAACGACCCTTTATGCCTATTCTGTGGCATAAGTCCTTTCTAATGATTTATTCTATAGCGATCGAAGATTTTCTCACAAAGCGTTATTATCTTAAAACAGGATCGAAAGAAAATAAATAGGCGCATAGCCTAATTTAGTCCGAAGCTCTCCTCCCATTACAGTTATGAATATGATTTATCTGCGTCGACGCAGCTGTGAAACAACAAAAGCTCTGCGGTGCGTCTACTCGTGTTCCCACATTATTTACCGAAATGACTTATCGGCTCAGTCGGCTCAATAAGACATACTAGCTGAACACAGGCGCAAGAACGTTGGATGTAGGCATAAGGTGTAATACGTCAACCATAACAAGTGGGCATCCAAATGGTTTTAAATAGGTTGCTGAGTAGTGTTTTTACACATCCACAACTATAATCTTAAGAGTAATACAAGTTTCATACACAAACCTCACGAGCTGTGTCTGTTGATGTACGTGTGTGTATATACGTTTCTATAAATCGATTTAAATTAATGTTAATTTAGTATAAGCCATTTTTGTCGACGTGTCTTACATTTATGTTTATTAAAAATCAATACGAACAAAAAAGATAATCCAAAGTTTGACCAGGAAATAAAAAGCTCTATCTTAACAACATATTTTAAAAACAAAAAGGAAACTAAGTTTGGACCTAGATAGCATTATTTAATACATCCTTGTTATTGTTATTTTTTATTTTATTTCTGTGTTTGTAAAGAGACCCGGCTTGCATGTTCCGCAAATGTTTTGTAGATAAATAACTCAAACGTAAGAATTTGGTAAGTAGGTACCGCTGATTAGTAGGCGTATTATATTACCTTGTTATTGTAGGTCCTCCATTGAAGGCCCTCAGACTTTCTAATTAGGTTCAAAATGTTAGTTGCTAAACTAGAGGTCAAAGGAAACTTCTGGGCCAAGTTTCGAAAAAAAATCTCTTTGTAAAATAACGACCTTAGAGCACAAAGGAACAGACAAGCAAACGAGCAAACCTAAATTACATAGTATCAGCGGTAACTTAATAACGAAATAGTGTGCAGTTAACAATAATGTCTTCTTCATTATCGTGATACCTAGTATAGTGATAATCGTCTAAACGTAGTGATGAATAAATAGGTCATGAATGTCTATGGAATTTATAAGTGTCTATGTCTATGGAATTTATTTTTTGATATGGATATATATATATATTTTATTAATTATCAAATGGCTAAAATTTGTGTTATTGAACAAGTAAAATATACCGAAAATTTGATAATAAACAACAACGGGTGAATACCTACTCACGGAAAGGGATTAATTTCGTTTTAGCTTTATTTATTTTTCGAATCGCTTAGGACGAGCTGTACCATACTTGAAAATAATCATTGTCGATCCAAATCGACTGCTGAATCGTCCCAAAATCGACCGGTTCCGATAATGCATTGAGTCTAGCCTGTATATCACGTACCTCCTCGCAACCCTAATACCGTCTTTAATCAATATCGATTGTTTGTTTTACAATCCTTAACCTTTTTTTTAATTCATTGTCAACTGGATCATCGTAACTAGGTCGTAGACTGCGACAATCGAAGACGAGACACAATATACTTTTGTTTGTGTGACGCAACTTCGGCCGATATCGGACGGCCATGGCGAAAGGATACGACTGTAGCGTGAAATCGCTCGTTACTATACTAGAGTATAGTAATAGTACGTCGCTCGTGCGACGCGACTTACGATGTGTGGCAAGCGTTGGGTGAAATATTGCCGAGCTTGCGACGTACAACTTCGAGTCCGACGGGCTTAGATTAGACGGATGAGTTAGTTTACGAATAAACCGGGGTATTGCGACTGTATTGGAAAATTTAAATGGTGATTTTGAATATTTATCGTTATTGGCGTGTATTCGTTTTAATTTAATTTCATATACTATTACGACCTCCCAGATAACTTCTATATGGTGGTACAAACTGTTATATCAAAAAATTTTGGTTCGAATCTTGTATTGGATGCTATTAATAATAATATAATATAATACTAATAATATCTGGGACATCCCCACAGAGCGTCATATAGTACCGAAGTAAGCAAGTATTATGCTTGTATTATGGGGTGCTAGACAACTGGTATACATACTTTAATATTCTTTTTTTATATAATATATACATATATAGATACTTTTTACACAAAGACACGGAACAAATAGACATGTTCATGCACACAAATAATTATCCCGGACGGGAATCGAACCCGCGACCCTTGGCTCCGCAGTTGGGTGTCTTACCACTTGGCTAATCAGTCAGTCAATACATGAGAATTTAATATATTTAATATATTCTAAGATTTTAATGTGAACTTAATTTACATGAGGTTATTGCATTGTCAACTATGTTACATATCTGTTCCAAATTTTAGCTCAATCGGTTGGAATGAACTGATTTAATATTCCTACGCAAGATTTGAAACAAAAAAATATTCCAAATGTAGTTAAATAAATATTAATTATTATATAATATATTCTATTTAATGACTAGGCTGATCCTGTGAACAAAATAATCTTTGCTCAGAGGGTCACCTAACACCAATCGGAGCCTTGCGCCAAATTTAATCGGTACATTAGTTTACCATGTTTGTTTGTATGTAGTTTAGATATTATAGTTTATATATGAATCAAAAGTTTTTGAGGTATTTATTGGTTTGTAACATAATTTATGATGAGATATTATTCTAACAGTTCAGTGGCAGTTTGGGGAAATATTTCACAGTGAGGCAACATTGAACGGTGACGACAAAATTTTTTTTTTAATAACGTAATAAATGTAGTAGGGAAATATTCTACGTTTTTACATTTTAGATATGAACCCGTAAAAATAATTTAATGACCATCTAAATAATTAATATATATGGATAATAGTTAGATCGGTAGTTTCAAACAAGAAAAACAGCTAAGCAGACCGCCCACCGCTGTAATCCCCTCCACAGCGTATACGTAGACTGCGAGGCTAGTACATCATTAGCCGCGACATCAACAAATGAGAACGTTGTCCATTGTTCCATCAGTTAATAATTATTTGACTCGTTCCGTTGAAACTACGCAATGTATACAACACTAGTGAAGTGAAGTCGTTGCTAGCCTCAGCTCACTTCATCGTGCTACGATCGGAAGCAGTGCGCTTAACTAATATAAAATTACCATCACGTAGTACTTATTGCAAAGTTTTTAGTAGAATTTATGTAGATTAAATTATAGGTAATTATTGTACAATTTAATCTTTAGAATTATATATACATATAAAAAACATAATCAATCGGTTTAAGTGGTTATCCCACTTTACCGGCTCTCACAAACTAAATGTTGTTTCGAAACGATCGCAGTGTGCAAAATAAAGTATTTATGTAACTGTTAAGCTTTCGCGAATCGAAAGATCGAATCGGCGAACGCAACGGGACGCCCATTCGATACGAAAAGGGCGCCCTAAATAGATTTCTCGTGTGATCGCGCTCGATCGCCGTTAGCGCCTCGCCCTATAAATCCGAAGCTTGACAAAATAATAGGAAAACGGATCGTCTAGACGCTATTAACGCGCGCTGAGATATTATACGCGGGAACTATTCCGATTGCGCGCAATTAGGTCCGTCGATACCAACAATCAGCGTAATTGCTTAACTAAGAAACGTGAACTGTGTTACACTTATGTTCATACTAGATTTTGCCTGCGTGGACTTGACTTCTTCTATATTAGAATTTTCATTTAGAATCTTGATTAGTTTAGTATCTCATTAGACGCCTATTTAACTCTCCGTCCCTTTTACTATATTCGTGTAAGAAATCACATCCCGTTACCCCGTTATGACGTGAATAAAGTACAAAAAAACACTTCTTATGTTCATAACATTAGTTAAGATATTTATTTTGGACCTTCTCACCAACACTTTTAAGTAAAAAGTAATGTTTACTCTACTTGGCGTATATTATGGCGTAATACAACTATTTTCAAAAACTCACTACGAAAAACTGTTAACTCCAAAAAATATTGAAAATATTTCCTTCTCAAAAAGAGATCCTTTAATAACAGTAGTTTACCTTGAATAATCGACCTAAAATAAAATTTAATATGTTAATTAACCGTTGTGCGTTGTTGCAGCGCCCCCTGGGGGCCATTATTCGTAAAACATTTAAAAACTTAAAACATCAAAAACAATAGTCGTGATAGCCGAGTGGCAGCGCGTCCGCTTCTTGTTTAGAAAGCCGTCATTCGAATCTCAGGGCATGTACCAATTTTTTTTTAACTTATGTACATGACATCACTGACTGCGCCTCGGAGAGCACGTTGCTATCAATAGATAACACACAAATATTTGTCCCAGGCGGGAACCGAATCCGCGACCTTTGGGTTTGTAGTCGACATCACCGACCACTAGACCAATCGGTCGGTCAAAAAATTTCTTTACAAACTCATTACCATATTAATTGTGCTTGTCAAAAGTGTTTTTATTTTACCCATCCAAAAAATCAACTCTATTAACTCAAAGCTTACCTACTAGTGCTTATGAAAATAAGCACGTAATAATTCATTTTTCATATGCTTATAAAATAATTTTCTAAGATAGACATTAACGTTACAAGTTTATATAAAGCACGCACATCACGGTCCCAAGATTTCATACCTTTGCCAATTAATTTATATTGTGATGATTTTCATCTATAAGACGATCATAAAATTGGCATTCGTATAAATAACTGGTTGTAAAAGTTACTATTACAGTCATATTACGATAAAACCGTTAATATACCGTCTGTGGCAAAAATGCATAATAATAATATTTAATCCTCCACAAATGTTTACAAGGCACGTTACATTACATGTTATGTTACAAATACTAAATAGGTTATGGCAAAAAATGTGAATTATTGTGGAAGACTGGAACCTAAACTAGGTCAAGCCTGTATTATAGGTTTCTAGACGCCCACCCCTAGTTATTTACGTATACTTAGTTAATTACGGCAATTAGTTTATACATAGGCAAATACACTTTAGAATAACAAAGCGAACAAAATGCCAGTATAAAGAGGCGGTATAAAAATTGTATGCATGCATTTATTGTATTCACCCACATCCACACACCCACCCAAACACACCCTGTGTTTGGGTGGGTGTGTGTGTGTGCGTAAAGATAATACAACTGGAGTAGGTGGAGAGCACCATAAAGCCCTGTATGTAGTGGTTGGGCATCGGTTGGCCATGGGAGAAAAAAGGATGGAAAATAACTGTACCCTATATAAGTAAAGGTACTCCTACGAGGCACTCTTATTCTCTGTCTCTTTCTATTGAGACCCGCATTTCGGATTGGCTTGCCTGCTCTTTTCTATTATTTCTATGGATATACATCACTACGTATGCATCGGTTGTCACTATAGTTACGAGTAAGTATGGGTCAAATATTCAAACAAAAACAAGCAAATCTTATCAAAAACACTATTAGGACTATGAAGTTATTTGATGATTCGTCATAAAAATTAGCGGACTATGTGTAACTAATTAACGGCGGGCGATGCCACATCCATGTAATAGTATATCGATGTAACTTATTGTCTTTGATTATATAATGTCGGGATGGATCGTCACAATACAATGTAAACAAAAATGACAGGCCAACTTTTACATACTTGTGTGTGTGATTCAATAGACCACATACTCTCGCTACGCTATACTAACCGTGCACATACCGTCTGTGTGCGTGAATTCAGCGAACAGTTTGGTGATATTTAATATCAAAGTTTTTTGACTCGGACTATCCAGACATTATTCAATCAAAGCCTATTTGTGTACAATTTTGTTGATCGATTTTAGTAATCTCATAATTTTGCTCTACATTTGTAGATCACCGTACTAAATCACCACAATTAAAGGCTTTTTAGTATAGTTGGTTACTCTCGATTCTCGTCTCAAATAAAATATATAGAAATGACCACAGAACAAGATTTTTACTTGAATACCAGCACTAGAGGAACCATTTCTGACTTATAGTGACAATATTGGCAAAGTTATTTTCCTAATTTTCTGTTCCGAACCAGGAATCGAACTCAGCTCCTTCGACAACACAACTAACTTGTTATACTACTAAGGTTGTATTTACTTTCTTGATAATTAACGATAATTTTTGTCTCTTTTATCGTGAATTTGACTCGTGTTTTGCGCTTGACCCCGATATATATGGACGACCGCTTGGCCTAGTGGGTAGCGACTCTGCGTACTGCTGGGGTCCCGGGTTCGAATCCCAGGTCGGGTCAGTATTTATATGATGAATATTGTTACTGGTACCGGGTCTTGGTTCTTATATGTATGTGGTGTCTTCGTTTGGTAACCAAAACAGAAGCTAATGCTCAGTTTGGGGCCTAGATGTTGTTGTAATGTGTACGTTAATATTATTATTATTATATATTTTTTAATATTTAATGTCTGTTTTATAGTGAGTTTGGATCTAGTTTAGCTCCAATTTAAACTTGTAATTTACGAACGCTTCGCCCGGGATAAAGTCGTCAGTCTTTGTAAGCGGTTACGGGCAAGGCGAGCTGAGCAATAAATTAGCGGCGAGAGAGAGGAGTGTTCCCACGAACGAAGCGCGAAACCCTATCAAGATGCAGCTCCGCTCTAAATAAACGCTTCGAAAAGGCGACATAACGCGCCCGACAGTTTTCTGTTTGATGGCCCACGGCTCGTGTTTGCCTGCGTGGCGCAATTTAGAGAAGTCTGTATCGAATATTAAATGTGCAGAAGAAACGAGCGATTTATTTTTGCTGTTGTGTGCCAAATTGGAACTAATATAATGCATCGGTATAAATGCCAATATTTAAATTAAAACCACTTTAATGAATTGATCCATTCCACATTGTTCAAACAAAATTCTACAGATTTATAAGCTTGTTTTTGTTGACATTATTATTTTGTTAAACTTTTACAGTTCCAATCAAACTTTATGGCGGATCCGAACATAGGCACAAGTCGCGTCGCAGTAACCAGTTTTAGGTGTAGCGGGACGGAGTGGAGTGAGAGGTATATGGCTGTACCTGCGCAAGCACGCATAGAGCGTTGTATTCCAATCCGCTATAAAGTTTGAAGCGAACTATACCTATACCCTTTTAAAGATTAGTGAGCTAAGGTTCGACTAAGGAGGTTTCGGTGTGGTACATTAAATGGATTTTTTTGTTGTTTGTGTCAAAATGATAGCACAAAGGTGTTATAATATCCTAACCATTATTATAAATGCGGAAATGAGTTTGTTTGTTACGCTTTTACTTCTTAACTACTCAACCAATCATAAAGTTTTAGATACACGTTGTCAGGGGTACAGAAAAGGACATAGGATACCTTCATCCAGAAAAAATTCAATTCCCGAGGGATATAAAAATAACATTTAAACGATCGTCCGGCATCACATCTTGGCCTATTGATGGGAAGAGGGAGAGGTGGGGAAGGTGGCAAGATTAGGGTGGCGGAGGAACGGCAAGGGCCCGTGCGAAACGAGGGCAGGACGCTATATTATGTGTGAAATGGTAATGTTAGTGCAAATGAGAGCGGGAAAGAATCAATACATATAACAGAGAGACGAAAGCAGGAGTTAGATGAGAGTAATAGTGTGAGAGGGAATGAGAACAGTGGTGAGATCGGAAAACAACTACAAGGGCGTAACGTCTGTCCGTACGGGCGAAGCCGCGGCTGAAAACTAGTAATATATATAAGTATATAGAAAATATATTTCTTATATTCCCCTTCTCTTATTTAATTCGCTGACGCCATATTTAAATAATAGATTATGACACTTCTACAATTGAAAAGAATCTAACTACACCTCATGTGTTCCATAATCCACAGAGAATTGTTAAAATCGATCAAATCGTATTGGGTACAAGGTGTCTCAAAGAAATAGACGTTCAATCTGAAAACGTAAGCCTTCTTCGGCAGTTGAATAAAAATACCCAGATTTGTATCTGGGACTAGCAATCTCAAATGCCAATTATTTTTTTTTGCCAATTATCTAGGCCCCAAACTAAGCATTAGCTTGTGTTTTGGGTACCAAGTTACATATAACGACCAAGACCCGGTATCAGTATAAATATTTATCATATAAATACTGACCCTACCTGGGATTCGAACTCGGGACCTCCAGCTTTGTAGGCAAAGTCGCTGCTCACTAGGCTAAACGGTCGTCCGTAATTCTGTTTGTTCATGAGCTCGTTCTTCAATATTCGAAAGTTTATCTTTGATTTTTGGGACAGCTTGTATAATTTTTTAACAAAAAATAAATTAGATTTTACCGTTTTTGAACGTAGGTTCTTTCGGCGCAGAGAACCTACAACCGATAGTTTTTATTTTACATTTATTACTAAATAAATTATACCAATTATGTCGGCCGTTATTTATTTCACTTAGAGGAGTGAGATGCCCAAGAAGATTGCTTTCGCGCCCCGCCCCGATACGCGTTCGACGTTTCGCTCCGGGCAGTTTGTATTTAGTATTGCTATTTTTAGCGTTCCATACTAAAATCATAACAGTAGATAATGACTACATAGAGACGACATGGACGTCGCGTAGCTTGAAATCCCCGATTGTATTTTGTTTATGGCTAAACTAACAGTCCGTAACAGTCGGGCTATACATATTGATCGCTTTGAAGTTGACGCGGGTGCGGTTTGCTCAAATACGTGATCCGCTCTCGCCCCACTGACATCTATTTTCAGTTACAGCTACGCTACTCGCTCGACTTTCCAGCGGTCAAGATGTCTGACTCTATCTGAACATGGTTATCTGGTTGACTTGGTCGTGCAAGCGATTATGACTGGGCATCACAAGCATATTAAACACTATACAGCTTTCCGCCCGCAGCATCGCCCGCGTGGACTTCACATTTGTAGTAAAATCGCAATAAATTCATACCGTCTACCTACCTATGTCTTCACGAGACTGAAAGCCGTCAGGCAGTCCATAATAATGCGGGCAGCGAGCAGTGAGCGACCACAACTCTTTCCTTTGATTCGATTGGCACCCCGGGTACTCCGGGTACGTGCCACCATACATTGCCACCGCTGTGTACTGCTAATATCCTGGGTTATCTATCGTAATCAAATGTACACTAAAACCTGACAAATAGGATTAGTGGTTCTCGAATTATAAGCGCGCAAAGGGGGAGACAAAGAGACATGTTTTATAATATGTATGGGTATTGGCGTGCACAAATGAACAAAAACGGTTGTCATGAACGTTTTGCTAGTTCAGCTAAAACATAATACAGTCGGGCGTTCGCACTATAGGAAATCAGTGTCGCCTCTACTTAGTTATTGCCTACTATTATGATAAAACAATAATAGGAGTTTTAGTATAAAATTGCCGTTTTGGCTACTGACTATTTTAAATATAAACAAAACTAGCATGGTGATTTTTTTGAAGTATGGGATTTTTTTAAATAATACTTTAGTAATACCTGGGACATTCCATACAGCGCCATCTAGTCCCAAAGTAAGCAAATACTAGTGCTTGTATTATGGGGTACTAGACAACTGATATACATACTTAAGTATTATTTTTTATGTAATATATATATAGATACTTTTACACCCAGACACGGAACAAGTAGACATGTTCATGCACCAAATATTTGTCTCGAATCGAACCCGCGACCCTCGGCTCCTCAGTTAGGGTCAGTTTATCAGTCAATCGGTCAGTTTATCAGTCTAAATAAAATTTTAAAAAAATAAGTTATTTTGTTCTAAATTCAAAATCGTTAAAACAAATCGATGGTCGCCTTTCAATTGCTTTCAAAGCTGCGTCTACATTCAAACATGGAGACTTCAGGAATCCGAGTAATTTTTTTGAATACGACCTTCATCTTGACACTAACACAGTTAAAATATAGCTTGTGACATAATCGTCAATGCTGTGTTTGGAAGAAACGTGACAAATTCGAATGCTTTTCGAAAAAGTATCCGAATAAATAAATACATACAATAATAATAAATATAGCAAAAAAAAAAGAAAAAGATTTTTGCTATATTTATTGACGACCGCTTAGCCTTGTACTGGTACCGGGTCTTGGTTGTTATATGTATGTGGTGTCTTCGCTTGGTACCCAAAACACAAGCTAATGCTTAGTTTGGGGCCTAGACGTTGTTGTCATGTATACGTTATTATTTATTTATTTATTATTTATTTGAGCATTGTTTTTTTTTTATTCGATTGTATTAATTAAACATTTCTGTCATTTGTTTGGGCGTAGTACTATAATCAGTTTATATTCAATTTTATAATTAGTCACTTTTCTTTCTCTAAAAATACTGTCATTGCATGTCATTTGAACTCAACTACAGTTAACAAGGCGGAGTGAAATAGAAATTTCTCCAACATCTTGTCTTAACAGTTTACGGCACAATAATTTAGATAAACAACCGCAGCGCAATCCTTGCCCTAAATTATTGCGCCTGTTACCGCCAACCCTACGTATTTCTTATTTTTACTTTGTCACATATATCAGTAAGGTCATTCAATAAAAGTACATAGGATATATCTAGAAATTTTGATGTAACGAATAAAACTTTAAATAATCTATACGCCGAAAAAAATAATCAAAACAAAAATAATTTGATGGAACGCCCCACGAATTTCTCAAATTATATCGTAAAACGCCCAATTCATCGGTAATCAGCGCTAAGTGTTATTTAAATTGATTGTGTTGTCGGCTCCGCATTCCGGGCGACATTCCCGTCGTCGTCGACCGCACGCGCCTGTCCGCTGTCCAGTCCATGCTACGTATTCGTTATGTATGTCATTATCAACATACTTTTTGTCTAAGTTTTATTTTTTGACGTACGATTATTACTATACTTTAGCTTAGAGACAACTGACTTTATTTTTTTTAACTTATTTTAAGACTCAGTTGATACGTCTTTAGAAATCCTAATTTACCTACAGGGGACAACGTCATCTCGGTGCGGTGACTCGACTTCTAGTTCAAACATGGCATTCAAACATACTGTATGCGGTTAAATGCGTAAAATATAATTATTTTGAAATCGATAGTTCTTGCAAGATGTTTGTTACCGATGAGGATAAAGCAGCCAAGATAAAGTGCCCCGAGCTTTAAGTTGTTTCATAAAAAAATTCAGCATAACAGGTTCAAACGCTTAACCTTAAAAGCATGACAGTCCGATACATAATATTTTTGCGTTTTAATCTACATTTTACTTTACAGTAGAAAGTAAAAAAGGATGAAATTAATTTATAACTCTATTAAAACCAAACGCTGCTGTCAAATTTATTTACTCTACGCTTGAAGTAAATAAAACTTTTATAACCTTTCATTTGTTACATTTCTATTACATTTCACAGATTTTCCTGTTTCGAATCATCAAATGTGTCCGTTACAAGAAGATACGTAGTGAAACATACTTCCCATTCACACGCGGCCATTTCAATTTTGGTCACCATGTTAGGTCCAGGACGATCTGTAACGTAATAGACTTTTTCAATACATTTGTTATTAATACGGTCTTTATGACATCGAAACTTGTACCGAAATGTTGTATTATACAGTACAAAGGCCTTTTTACTTTACACCAATCACAAACGAGCATTCTGTAAACCGCGAACAGCAACCCGCTCGCTCCCGTAGCTACCGCCCTTATTACATTTAAGTATTATTTTAATCGCAAATGTATTGAAAAGCGTCGTATAATGCTCGCACTCATTAAGCTGGCTATTATGGTCATCGGTTTATTATGAGCACTCAGCTTCGCCTCGTGCCTATATTAACACCTCGACTATAATATCCAGCTTACCGTACTTGCATCATAATGTACTATTTACAATCAGTTTTATGTGCTTTTCTCCATCCTGGATCCGCCCACAGAAATTGTATTGCTTCTAGGTTTTATCCTATTTTTACTTAGTCTTCTTTGTTCGAACACGGCGTTCACGGTTATAGATACGCATCCACGTATCTTTCAATTGCCTGTGGTCACTACTCGTAGGTAAGCCAAGCGCAATAAAACCTTTTCACGTTTGCCCTGAGTCTCCAAATTAGTCCAAAGATAATAATAATAATAACGTACACATCACAACAACGTCTAGGCCCCAAACTGAGCATTAGCTTGTGTTTTGGGTACCAAGCGAAGACACCACATACATATAACAACCAATACCCGGTACTAGTATCAATATTCATCATATAAATACTGACCCGACCTGGAATTCGAACTCGGGACCCCCAGCTTCGTAGGCAGAGTCGCTATCCACCAGGCCAAGCGGTCGACAAGATACACATAAACTTGTGACTGTGAACGTGTTATCTGTAAACAACTACACTATAGCTTGCTACATTTCTTTCTTTGCGTAGTTGCTTGGCGAGTTGAAGTCCCCAGTAGGCGTGCGCTGACCCATTCGTGACCCGCCTTGACCCGCTTTCGGCGTTCGCTAGCCACCCATTGTCTATGAGCTTATTGATAGTACTATCTGACGGATAAAGCCGCTATCTCTAATTGAAACGTGTCGCTTTGACAATAACGCATGCGCAGCTCTACTATTGCACAAAACTCTTGCGCGTAGCGCGCCTTTGAATAAAAGATATGAAAGTTTTTTTTCGTAATCAGGTATTGTAATTTTCTTTAAATTTTTTTATTAAACAAATAAGTAATACTAAGGAGATTTACGTAAAATCTAAGTGATGGATCTTTTATTTTTTCCTGTCAATAAACTTTTAAGCTCTATATTAATAAAAGAAAGAAAGAAATATATTTAATCATGGGCACGTACACATAGTACATGACAAACATAAAAATAAAAATAAATTTATTGTTATTCAAGTTTACATTGATTTTCGAAATAAAAAATTTCCTCTACCTGCCAATGAATATCCCTTCCAAATTGGTTAAGCCGTTTCGGATATAATCCTAAATAAATAAACAGACAGATCCACAAAAATTTTAAAAACGCATGTTTGGGTTTCGTTTATGTGGAAATAAACATGTGAGTATAAGAAAAAGTCTTGATATCGAAATCACGGACAGACATTTCAAGTTTATTTATTTATATAGATAAAGGTTAATCAGACTACTCCCTCGGATTAATTTTTATGCCCTTTGGACTACTGTTGTGTAGTCAGTTATAAATAAATATTAGAAATATACTAATGCGAAAGTGTGTCGTGATAGCCCAAAGCGCAACGAACCTGTCTCAAATTTATAAGACCATAGGTCCATGGTTCGAATCCAGGCATGTACCAATGAGTTTTTCTGACTTAATTACATAACTATCACTGACTCCGTGCCTCGGAGAGCACGTTAAGCATTCGATCCCGGACGCTGTCAATAGAATGGTGGTCGTTACAATCCCCAAGCAGTAGTGGATCAGCGTGGTGGATTTAAGCTCCAAACCCCCCTCCTCACCCTGGGGGAGGTCTAAGCCCCTGCAGTGGGGTAAAAATGGGCTGATGAAGAGAAGTGAATTGAAAGTAAGTTTGCGTATTTGGTACGTTTTCACAGCTAAAGTACTATACCGATTTTTATGACATTCATTTTGCCAGAAAGGTAAACTTAACACAGAGAAAAACGTAGTGTTTGACGTGATCATTTAAAAAAAGTGGGTGCCGAAGCGGGAGCGTCAACGGAAACAGGAGTTTATTCTATGTACATGCGGGCGATGTCGAAGACAGCCGTCGAGCGATCCGTATTCGTTAACCCCTATTTCGAAATCCCAAAAATCATTGCGAATTTAAATATACTTCACATGGGCAACGATCAGAAATTCAGAAACGTAAGCTGTCAAAACCGAACTCAAACAAAGCTCGGAGCCGCGTAAAGCGATTGGTTCTTGCACAAACGCAAATGAGCTCATTTGGTCGGCCATTGTCTTAGGACGCGGGCTCTCGCGGGGAGATTAATGATCCCAATAGATCTATCTTAGAACATCGATTGCGTTATTCGGCGATTCTTCGAGTATATAGATTTTTAATTTTTAATACCTATCTTATTCATGTAACGGTAATCCAAGCGTTGCGTTGAAGCAATATATGTGGTCCCAGTCATGTTCGGTTGACCCCATTTTGTGGATTCTGCGACGATATTTGAGGGACATGTGGAAACGACGTCGCTCCTCATGTGAAGATGTAAATTTTATACAAAAGAAGCAAAAACGAAAGAATGTTACAGCCTTGCTTATATGTTACAGGAAAACCTAAGCAATAAATGAATTCTCATTTTGAAGGGCTAAGAAGAAAATTAAAAAATAAATTTTGTTACGTATCAAATGAAATGGCTCATTATGAGAATATCAACTGTTTTTTTTTATATATATATAAATTGCACCATTTACAAAAGATGAAAGAAAATATACGAATATCGTATGAGTACCGTCACAGCCGAGTGGTATTGAGCCCGCTTTTTGTTTAGAAGGCCATGGTACGAATCTCAGGACATGTACCAATGAGTTTTTTTCTAACTTATGTACATACTATCACTGACTGTACATCGGAGAGCACGTTTCATATTTGTATTTGGATGATATTTAAAAAAAACACTAATTTGTCAGCAATATTCTCATCGCTTGCTATATCGGTTAACCTAGATCTAGCCAAATGATAAATTTTTCACATGTAGCGTCGATTGAATTTCATACACATATAAGACGAAGACGGACGGTATAATAACGTAATAATTTTGATCGATTTGATGAAGGTTTCCACAAAAAGTTTCGCCATGGCAGCGCCCCTGAGGCTTTAGTTAAGAAAATGGCTCCGCCACATGTGTTCAAGTCCGGTACATGGTTCAAATTGAGAATACACCCCTTATGTCAAACCTGCGCTGCTGTCAGTTTAGTTCTTTTATAGGTTTTATGCTGGATTCCGTTCTGAAATTACTTCAGGAAGATTAAATACGGTTTTTTACTATATTAATTTCGCGATCTTAAATGTCATGTCTTTCGTCATATATCGAAGTAGGTATATTATATTAATTTATTAAATTGATATTTACATGTAAATATGTAGAGAAATTATATTTGTAGTAACAAACAAGTTACGTGCATTTTCTGTGCTGACAAGAACAAACTTTAAAAATCTCAGTCAAGTTGCGCCCTCTGTTGGATTTACGCAGAAACAAGACTTTCGTCTTATATTATGAATTGAATGATGAGACAAATTCTTATACGGAAGTGTTAAACGCTTAACAATTTTATGTCTTGTCACACTACTGCTGTTGTGTTCCCACTTTTCTTCCATTTGTTTTACTGTGAAGTTTTATGTTTGCCGATCGGCCTCTGTTGTATGACTTATACTTTTCTGAATTCAAAATTGAAAGAAAAAAAGATTTGCCTACGTGATGATGTTAGAGTGAAAAAAATGTATGCGAATAACAAAATGAGATACTACTCGGCTACGTTGCTGTTAAGATTGGACGTTTGGTAGTTGAGCTGCATCGTGTGCCACAATGTGATCATTTTTAGTAGATTTACTATTTAGTGGTTTTAAGACTGCAAATGAAAATTATAGGCAGTACAATAGTTTTCAAAAGTGAAATAGTAATTTCGTACTTTAATTATGACGAGTTTGTAAAATGTATCCAAATATTATTTTTAATATAATTTATCTCTATTTTTTCTGATTTCTAATCTAACAATAATGTGTACTTATTCCTTTTTTTTCTGTGATTAGCAAGTTGCAACTTTCTATTCAGTATATCGTCATATTCGTCATCACCCACAATATAATAATTGAAATCCACGATTTCGCGGGTTTTTTTTTCATATAGAAAATGTCGTATTAATTCTATGACACTACAAGAGCCAGTATATATATAGCCAATAGTGCTCAAATCCAAAACGTCCAATATTAATAGCAACGTAACCGCATAGTATATTTTTTAAATTTCAACATGTGGTCTAAAAATTGTGGTTTTTGTCGCAATTTTTATTACCGATCTATCGCAAAGGCTACATATTTGATTAAAATTTGAATACGTAAACGTATTTTAAATATCATGAGAATGGCAGTCTAATAAATATCTATCCAGGTATAACTTACTGACCCAGCTTCTCGGAAAGTACAATACTCATAAAAAAAAAAAGAATAGATGATGACTTGCTACTTTGCTCTGATACTGGTGACGCTACTGATGATAACGATCAGGTCTTTGGAAACTACGTCGCTTCAGTTTCAAAAAATATAAATTTCGACGCTCGATACAAAAACCATAATTGATGTTGAGGAGCAAGATAAAAATGAACATCCATATGAAGATAAATCATCTCCTGATAAGAAGTGCTGTCCTCCTAGCCAGTCGCTCGTATGAATTAATTGAGGAGTAATTCATGTTTAAATTATGTTCTAGTTATACAATCAAAATCATGTCAAGTAAATGGATGAATAAACGTAAGTCTTTTTTTAAATTTCTTATGTCACAGACCCTGAGATATACCTCTCGTTCTTATCTAATGTGACAACCTCACATTTCAGTGGCGCTACCTCGTAATTGGTAAAATAGAAGCCCTCTTGGTTTGCTTTCATTTTTTCTTTATATCGTTGAACGTCTCAAATATCATATACTTTGTTATGTTCTAAATAATTTTAAAAGCCTATGCGACAATGATTATTGTGAGAATTCGGCTGTGTCAAATCGGCTTAAAAATCTTTTCATTTCGATCAGTGAAAAATTCGTGATTTTATTCTTTTCTTATTTTCGAACGTTTCTAGCTCTCTTTTCCACGGTCCGGAGATATTTTGACCGGCAAAAACTAACAAAGGGCGTGTAACAGTCGCCGGTTCATTCAGTTAAGGGGTCGTGATGGTATGACCGTGTCGGGTCACGAACTGCAGCCGATGCGACGTGCAGTTCCATTACTGTCGACATATCGATATCAACTGATTTAGTTAATCGACTGACTTCGCTTCGAACCATATGCGATTCCATGTTTTGATACATATTTGATACATATAAGCTCACGCCTTTTCCAAGAAGAGGTAGTTAGAGATTTGGTTTGATAAGGTAAATACATGTAAAAGAGCTGTTTGGATTTATCGATTGAAATCGATAGGTTGCACGCATGAGGGTCTTTGTGACATACTTATATTATAATTATATTTAAAAAAAACGAAATAAGGCTAAGAAAATTTCGCCACAGACATATGTTGATTATTCAGTTCATGATTATTTTTCATCTGTATGCTGTTATAAAATTGTAACGGAATGGATGTTTACATGGATGATATTGTTGGGATTTTTTTGTGATCGTTTAATTAGTCGTTATTGAAACTAAAATATGGGCTGATGAAGTGAAGTGAAGTGAACCTAAAATGTAAATTTTAAATTTTTTTGACTGTTCAAAAACTTTTATTTTAAGAATCACCAAATTTATTTTCGGATAAAATAGCAGAGTATTTATACTTAGCGTAAGTATAAATACGCTGCAATTTTTATAAGCAGAGCAGTAAAAAGGCAAATAATTTACATACGTACAAGAAACAGTTTATCTCTAGATGTTACCAATGTGTACATAAAGAACTAAACAATGAGAATGAGTCAAACCATGCGTCCGCAGGCGCACGCAAAAGCTAGTACTAACCAACTGCAACAACGTCAGCGAGTTTGATTTCCAACTTCAACACAAAATAACTTTATTTCAGTAAACTTGCGCTAGTATTTCTAAAGAATCGAGGTTTCGATTGTCGAATTGTAAGTTAGTATGGTTTGGAATGTAGCCTCTACTAAAAAGAACACGATTGGAAACTCAGTAATTACTTTTTTAAGAAACTGAACGTTGGCACACATGTACGGGACTTTTCTTTTATTTCGTGTTACCGTGGATCTGACTAAACGAAATTGACAGCTAACGTCAGTGGAAAAAGTAGGATAAATTTTGGAAAATGCATTTAGATTAGGAAATTAAATCAGGACTGTATGTATGAATTTGTAATATATATAATTTCGAAATATAGAGAAAGAAACAAAACATGTATCATTAAATTCAAATAATTTAATTATATATTCTCTATTACAAAGAAAATAATTAAATTATATACCCAAAATACAAGCTAATGCTTAGTTTGGGACCTAGACGTTGTTGTCATTGTGTGTATTATTATTATTATTATTATATAATACCACAGTTAGAGTTAATATTCGGACTTTCACCCAATATTACAATGATTATATTTTTTATCAAACTGGCGACACTATATTAGCTCGATATTGACGTCAGAATCACATCTAGAATCCGTTGTATTCTCTATGTCGCAACTACATAGATTTTTTAGGCAGTATTCTAAATATACGATACGTGACTTACGTGAAAACATCAATAACGCGTTCTCGGGATAGATCTAATATAGTAGGTATGTCGAACATAATGGAGACAAACCTCGACCCGACCTCCGACACGGAAGGCGACTGGATCGGCAACGGACGACAAAAAAGAACGTCACAAAAGAGTCGTCGTGACCGGATCGATTCATTCACTCGGTCAGTTCGGTATACTTATTTATATACCTACTAAAAATATTTTCGCTTCCTCATCGTCCGTTAGTTATATTTACGAGTACCTAAATTAAACAAGCTTAAATATATTGATAATTTTTCTTCATAAGATTCCGTACTTTTGAGGAACTTCTACAATTTCGTGATGACAGTCCATATTATTCTTTACCCTACACGGAAAGTAAACGCTAAACGGTTTATGCGTTTGGGTTATGAGGTTTTGAGGTGTATATCTGTTACTATTTTTCTCAAAAAGTACTGGACCTATTTCCAAGAGCTTTTTTTAATGTGAATTCTTAGACAAGTTTAATATGATTAAAGGCTACCAGGGGGCGCCGCAGTAGATGTGTTTAACAATCGGCTTGGCAGATTTTGAGGCGGTTTTTTGTATTACATAGGTTTCATCTCAGAGCTTGTTCTTAGATTAGAATGCGGTTATAAACTAAGACCAAGAAGCGCTGCATTATTTATATGATTCTTCAAAATGGTTTCCCTTTTTGTAGTTTAATTACGCAATGATACACATTTAATATTCACAGTGAAACTAAAGTAATTTGAAAGGAAATACAAAAGTTGAGAAAAGAAAATTTTTGCTTTTGATGCCTCCATCGCGAAATATAGGTCTCCAAAGCCATTTGCAGTTTTCCCTTATGCAACTTCCAAGCGATGGAATTAGAAATCTAAAAAAACGTGTGTTTTAGTACTAAGTATAGTTCGCGTCAAACTTTATGGCCGATCGGAATACAACACTATAAGCGTGCATACGCAGGTACAGTCATATACCCCTCGCTCCACTGCGTCCCGCTACACCTAAAACTGGTTACTGCGATACGACTTGTGCCTATGTTCGGATCCGCCATAAAGTTTGATTAAAACTGTACGTAAGAATTCAATCTTGTTTGCGTCCCATATGGTAGGTTTTCCTATAATTACGGGGCGGTTAAATTGAATCTCTTATAAAGTATATAAATTCCTAGAATTCATCCCGTTAGGTTTTCTAGATTAAACTAACTAACTGCTGCGGGGGATGCGGGTGAGAAGGTGAACTAACTTCTGCCTACTGCATCGCCCGCATGCAGTACTATAATTTGCACTAGTTACGTGATATATCAATGAGTTCAAGTTACCTACTACTTTGCCAAATGACTTTAAAATTAGTTCAATCCTTGGCCATGAAGACGTAACAAAACAGACAAACTATTTTCGTATACTTAACATTCCAACATTGTATGTTGTTGTCCGAATATCAAGTTACTTCTCTGTCAAATGTCATCAAATTTAATTTAGCTGGAAACGTCTTTTTCGTATTTATACGAAGTGTGATCATAAATATCTAGATTATAATATTTTTGTTGATATTTCAATTATAAACAAAATATTTGGTTCATTATTACTGGCCAGTTTTAAAATCTCGTTGGCGACGGTAACTTTTTCTTTTTGTTTTAATATGCCTCTAAATTCCTTGACATTGAATTGTTCTGGTTCTAGATCGTTCATTTTAGCTTCGAAATTGCGAAACCCATACAAAATTTGTAATTAACAACGGACTCCGAGAAATAAGTCAAGGATATCCATATGCACTTATAGCGAAACACCAATAACAACCTATAAAACATGAAAGTGTCCTAATAATTAAATGTAGGTACATAAAAAATATGTGAAACCCCATATTTTTTATTTTACATCAAAATACACAATTAAATTGAAAAATTGCATAGAAATAAATATAGTACACATACATCGTCAACAGATGTCGCTGCAGTCGCTTTACATTACACGCCGTACTAGTCGAGTTCGATAGTTAAAGCTCCCCCAGCGGTCCATTTCGATAACTTTGCGCAGAGGCAATATCGTAACCAATGAGGTTTATCCGAGGTGCGATTATTGCTAGTTGAAAACTTTACCAATACCCCGCCGTGTGGTCGTGAAATACCGACCGCTATGGCAATTTTTGAACGGCCGTTTAGGCCTGAAAAATTGTATAAGATTAAAGAATTAAAGAAAAAAGATGGTATGTGATGTACAGTAAGTTAGTAATAGCAAAAGTTAAATTGAATGAATTTTCAAGTTCAATTTTCATTCTACCAACTAGATGATTTCTTTCTATTCGTATCTATGAAGTAGACATGTGGAACTTGGTCAAGTATGTCAGCTTTGAGCTTGTACTGTCCAGTAAGTGTGCCGGCGCAATTGATTACGCCGCGCGCACACTGCGCACAGCACTGTTTGACACCATCTTGAAGTATTCCTACCAACTCAAATGTGCCATAGCGAAATTGCATCGTGCCCCAGCTTTGTCAGCTCAGTAAAGTGTGTCGGCGCAATTGCGCCGCGCAGCACTGTGTTACACATGTCTACTATCAAGCCAGGCCCAAGCGCAGGCACCTGAGGCACCGTGTTCCTTTAATGTCGGAAAAAAGCACTAGAGGCCAGGTCCAGCAAACGTGGCTTTGTTGACGATGTTCCATTATTTCGAAGCCAAGCTTCTTCAATGACAGTCATCGCAATTCTGGACTCTCCTTGTAAAGAAGTCCCTTGATCTTATCGACGCCGATGGATGATATTGCTTTGCATTGAACTTCTTAAAGTTGGAGACGACAGCCGTTTAAATAAAACGAACCGTGATACGACCATCTACCAGAACATCCACCTTTTTTAAAGATTTCCTCGTCACGGTTATCGTAAGCTGTTCTTAGCGAGCTTCATCATTAGTTGAAGTTCTGTCATGTTTAGAGTCAGCACACCAACGTGCGACTGAATTTGAGGGATCATCAACCCCTGGATACACTTATCCGTTTTTCAAATTTATTAATTTTTGGCCATCCAGCGCTGTCATAAAAACCACATATATACGTGAATCTTGCGCAGTCTGTGAGATAACCTCGTTTACGTGATAGAGTTTTGTTGTTTGGACAATTTAGACATACGAGGTCTTCACTCTGCAACGTCGATAGTCGCTTTAAACTTCGCTGTTCTCAGCTGATTTTTAGTTCAAATTTGACCGCACATTATCATAGAGTGCGTTAATAAGAATATACTGGACAACTTTCATTATTTATATGTCTAGATAGAGCCACACGTTACAATGACAACAAAAAGGGGCGAGCTTTTATATGCGTGACTAAGCAAACCACATACTGTCGCCGCGCCATACTCAAACCGTCTCGACACCGAACAGTTAGGTGATATTTTTATATACGTTTTTTTGACGCCAATTCATCTTAAGCTCGACATATTGGTTCATTAGAAGTATCGTATATGTTTTAAAAAGGCTTATCAAATATTTTTTTGAATACGTGTTACGTCAAAAACAGCTTTTTTTAAAAGGCATCGAAATATTCTCAAACTATTGCTATTTATAACATAAATCATATCCATAACCCAAAAAAAGAATAATAATATTTATATTTTCAATTTCTCGAATTGTAATCAAATAAACCAATAAACAAAACATAATAAAAATATGATAATACTCTGTCACATTTTATAATCTTATCAGTGTCGTGACAGTTTATGATCGATAAAAAACTACATGTTAGTAAGTATCGTTGGCATCGAGTAAGTAGCTCTCGTTCGATACCCCGCGTCAACACGTGTACGCACCGCGGACCCCCCGCGAATCGATAATACGATTACTGGATCGATCGAGCGATTAATCGATTCGTCTCGATTCATATTCGACTGGTGCACTTTCACGTTGTACTAATGTCAGATATGTATGACGGAGTTTAGATTTAATACAATGGAATTGTTACATCATTTGAGCAATAGCATTTTTTCGTCCATTCATAGCACCGAGCTTAGACATCAGATGGAGTTTCTCATACTTGGAAACGATCGAAAACCCGAAAAAATTACAAACTCAGAGATTAAACAGACCGTAGTTCATTATCATCGTTTATAATGTAATTTCAGAACGTTTTTGCTTTACTATAGTTAATAGGTATGAATTTCACAGATGCGTCCCGCTAAATTCTATTCCTCAGTATGTCAAAACATCAAATGGCGTAGGTATAGTTAGTCTGTGGCGTATATTTTTTGCTCATATTTTCGTAGTGGCGACGCTGTGTCTCTATCTCAGGTCTCTATGTACATCCACAGCACCGAGCATAATAGAGTATTTGACAACTAATGAATATATTATATTTATCAAGGAAATATAAAAATAGACTTCAAACGATAATAAAATTTATAAACAAAATTACATTCGGTGGAAGAATATAGAAATTACAAACTATTTAATTTTAACTCTGTCTCTTTCTTGCAAAACGATTTTTAATATTATTTTAAATGACCTGACGTCACACATAGGTACACAGAGCGCTACTGCCTTATCTGTCTAACAAGACATTTTAAACATTCATAATTTTGTAAATAATGATTTATTACCTAAAATTCTTTGACTGTTAAGTATAACATATTTCGAAAACTCTTTCACATATAATAATTTAAAAAGAATAGTCAACTAGCCTATTCTAATAAGTTAAAAAAGTATTTATGCATTAAATTAAAATATTCGCTTAAGATCAAATGATATATTTGTAAGCATTTTGTATTCAACAACTGTATAATACAGAACTAAAATCATTTATTACCATGTTACTGATGCGGTACACTCTATAGTTTGCTACTATTAACGCTCTTGCGTTAAGGAAGGAGTACCATAAGAATGGACCTTCCGCTAAAAAAACGAATAATCTTCCAAATATTCGGGAAGATATTGCTTTCAGCTCGATTTCTCTTCTCGATTTCTGATGACATCTTTTCATCAGATGTCAACGTTCTAAAGTTCTAAGAAGCTATTTTGACAGTTTCGAAATTGATGAATGCTTGTGTGTGGGTGGGTGGGGTGTGTATGTATGTATGTAAAATCTCTATAACTTTTGAACGTATTGACTGATTTGCGGCATTCGAAAGAATTTGACACAATTTAGATTATCTAAAAATTCTACTTCAATTGATATGTTAGATATATCAAAGATAAAATTTATAAAAAAAATATTATACGAATAGCTTTCGATCTATCGATTCGTTCAATCCGAAAATCGAATCAGCATAATAAGCCAAATGATGATGATGAAATTATTTATTTTAGTTCTATTTTATTTATTGTAATTTTTAAAGCATATCAAATGCTCTTTTTTTTAACTCTTAAATACTTAACCGGTCTGTCGCCAAAGCTCCGGCAATGACACATTATTATGTATCGCGGACAGAGGACGGGTGTATAAAAGCGTAAAAGCGTCTCATAATTCATCGCGTGTCGGGAAAGGACATCGTTCATTTACGCAACACAAATCGGGGACAGATCCTGTTTCGTTTACCAATAACACATTGGTTTTAAATGCCACATTAAAATCCTTTCAAAGGATTAGCCCGAGAGCGTATCGTGTTACCGCAGTGTAAAAATACACACCGGTCATACGGCTTTGGCCTTTTTAGATATCTGTACATCTGAGACGAAAAAAACAAAACTCTTATAGAATTACTCTGGTGTCTGTCTGTCACAGGCTATTTTCTCCGAATCTATTGTACGAAATGAATTGGGGCTTGGTACATTTACTGCGTTTGGTGACCCATTCACTAGCGAGTAACGTAAATTAACGAATTATAATATTGGAAACTTAATAAAGTCTCAAACGCATCGTGTGAGAGGTCAAATGTCACACGATGAATCTTTAAAAAATAACTTTTGCCAAATGCATCAAGTGACAAATTCGTGCTCCGCCCCTTATCTCCGAAACTGCTGAGCCTAAAATTTTGTAAAAAATACTAATCATAGGACCTCATTTTTAGTTTACTGGTATACCCAAGCACAAATATTAAGGCTTTGAATTCCTGTGGGAAACGGAAGAGACTCGTGTATAGAAATGCTTATAAAAGGCATTGCCTAATTTAATTAAGTTATAAGTTCAACTGGTCTAGTGGCTACTATGGTAACCCATATATGCGAAAGTATCAGGGTCAAATTCGAACCTAAATGTGAGTCAAATTAAAAAAAAACAGTAGGTATGTAATGCTATGTCTTATAGTAGGAAACGGCAAAGCAGCATGGCCTAAAAATATTTTATATTGCATGCACTGATATACTTTTGTACACCTATTCATTTTCATAATTGAATAGGTGTACAAAAGTATATCAGTGCATTGATATGGGTTATCGTTTCCGATTGGGAAACTTCAATATGCACACAGCCTCGCGTCACGCGCATACTACGTCCACGTACTGTGTATATACGTAAATACTGTAATTTTACCCTTCTGCTAAAATATATAATGATGTTAAACAATTAATTTGACAGAAGGGTAAAAACCACCCCTTTTATTGTGTTATTACGTTTGCGTTGTATATTTGTGACGTAAATGCAGATAGACAAACCGGCAAACAATAGACGATAAACGTAAAATAAGCGGAAAGTAATCCCGCTTATTTTTTACCATTATGTGCTGGCACAACATTTACGCATAACGTGCGCCTTAAGTGGGCGTTAATTTATATCAAATGTTTTTTTTCTTTGGCCATTAAATTTAGCAACGATTAACTACGAAATACAAGAATACAATAATTTTATACTGACGATTCATGTTGTTCAACTGTTTCTTTTTGTACTGTGATATCATTATACGTGCACCCTTTTCACACCGATGACATTTCTTAAATATACTAATTGGTGACACGTTTTCCTCGATCCTTGGAACTATAATTATTGTATCTACTCAACTATACTGAAGCAATGATTTTTCATACTTATTATTTGGTACGTGTCGAAGAAAAATTACATTTGCGGCGCTGCTGTAATTACCATAAAATAATTTCATAACCAAAGCCAATGTTAAATCCGTCGGATATGATGAGGATATGATGAGAGATATAAGGATATGATGAGATATTTATTTTGAAGTCTCCATTATGTTTTATCCGAATTCGGAATTTAGAAGAGGAAAAACCAAGACTTGGGTTACAGTAGCCAATCTGTATAATTATACGCTTTATGAACCTTTGATTTTTCTAACTTGAAGAAGAATGTAGTAGTGGGCTGTTCTTATTTCTTAGGAAAGGCAATGATATCCAGCATTTTCATGTGTAATTGTATTGCATAACAATACGAATTGACTAGAAACCCTCTTTTGCGCTTACCGTCTAACCACTCATACTCTAGCCAGCGGTGTTTACCCGTTGCTAGATGACGAGTTTCTGTCCTCGCGCGCCGGTGTTCACTACCGCGAAAATGCGTTTGACATATTAGATGCTGTGAAGTGACATTTTTGACTCTATTAAAACCAAACGATGCTGTCGAATTTATTTACTCTATGTGTAGAGGCAATAAATACAATTTATTTAATTTTGTTTTTATCGCAGAGGTATGAACAGCAGCATCTCGTAATAGATAGCATTTTTTCCATCGGCTTGCGCCCGCATAGCTGTCACAGCTTGTTTTTACTCATGATCGGCGCCTGCGCACGTGCGGAATGTCGCACCGGAAAGTGTGGTGACTTTTTATACTGCGAAGGAGCTAAACGAGCTACATAAAAGATCGTCGTTGTATTTTTCTGAATGTATCGATACTAATTGAACAGTATTAAATAAAATTATAATACGATATCGTACGCAAGCCAGGCATTCACATTAACTTCCCTATAAAATATGTTTTTTTCTTTTTTTCCTCTTTTCCGTTAAGGTCGGTACAGTTAGTTTAAAAATAAAATTATTGAACTCAATTTATCGTTTTTAACAACTACTTAACTAAACGTTTTTCACGACTCCAACTTAATTAAGTTTAATTTTGTTTTCTATTAATACTATAGCGATTGACTGCATGTATTAATAATAATATTTTCGACATCTACATGCGGTCATCTAGTCCCTGTAAGTGGTACCAGAAAACTTTTTTAAAATTTTTTTTAAA
The DNA here is from genome assembly GCA_949709985.1 of Luffia ferchaultella. NCBI lineage: Eukaryota > Metazoa > Arthropoda > Insecta > Lepidoptera > Psychidae > Luffia > Luffia ferchaultella. The sequence goes on from OX453262.1 coordinate 7,272,824, forward strand.
TACTTATCTTTATCTATAGTTGTGAACAATTTTTAATCTACTTCCAACTAAATAGTTTTATATAGCACTAGCGACCCGCCCTGGCTTCGCACGGGTAGCAGAGCATATAAACCGGAGTGTTTTTTCTGTCGTAGTGTCATATCAGCTTGTTGCGGCGAACATGTGGATTGGATTTCATTAGATTGATATGTAACATAATTTAATCCTACTTGGAGTATTTTTAATGTGTTTTATTTTCAATTCTGTTAATATTTGAAAAAGTAAAGAATATATACATAAAAACATACTAAAATATTTCTTTATATGCAACATTGTAATTTCTGCCTAACCATACATGTCGCATCGGTACGGGGATGACGCCCGGGGCGGCGCCGCGCTATTTATATGCGCCACGCTGGGCCTTTTGTCGCGCTATAGTTTTTATTTCGCGATAATTCCTAAGATATAAATTTAAATTGTATGGTGTAAAAGGCAATCATAATCTACATGAAATACTGAAGGCAAATAACGTATTTGATTTGATAAGGATTAATACTGTATCGTATAAATTGCTTACCAATCACCTCATCATATGACACCATTTCTTTAACATAAAAATAGGTATAGTAAGCTATCCATAAAAGATAGACATATGCCATCGCGGACTTTTCTTTAGTCCTATAAAAAAGAAATAATTCCTCCATACATTATTTTGTTATATGTCAAAGGGATTAAACAGTGTTTTCGATGAAAGCTCCGATGAAAGAATAAAGATATATTATATTATTATTATTCAGAATAATACTGTAATATATTTTGTTTTTGTATTACCTACCATTTAATATATTTTTTAAATGTTCATTTGTTACGGTCATTTTACTAATAACTCGGGACGACCGATGCTAAAACTCTATATTCGACGATTAATTAAAAATAAAAAGAATAAGGACATAAATTCGAAAATATTTAAAAAAAACTATAGCATATTTCCTCGTCTTTGAGGATCGTCTTTTTTTCAATTTCTGCTGATCTTCGTATTTTTTATAATTACAAAAGACTAGACGCCAACGAGCCCTCGTTTAACCCTTAATAAACTTAGAGTAAATAAATTTTACAACAACGTTTGATTTTAATAGAATCAGAAATGTCACTTAATAGTGTCGAAACTATGAAATGCAATTTCACGGGGGTGAAGGCTGGCGCACGGGGAACTCGCGGACTGCTAGACTGGAACTTGCCAAAGTTACACCAGGTAACTAGAAGGAGAGTGGTTAGACGGTAAGCGCAGAAGAATGCTTCTAGTCAATTCGTACTATTATTCTAAAAAGCGACCTCAATTTAAATTCTCTTTGCGAATCTAAGTCAAAAGAAGTACATGTAAGAGTCCTTTGAAATATTTTACATATCTAAAGAAAAAACCGAGTTCAAACACCCTTCCTATATAGATTGCTAAGAAATCACAGGTTTTTTTTCCTGTCAATTATTAGTTGCGCTATTCCTAACCTCCGTTGCTCTTTGTTATTAATGGGTTATATATTTATTTCTACCGACCGTTTCTGATAACGCTGCGACATATTTATGTCTGGTGATTTCGATAATTATTCCCATTTTGGTTTTTGCGTTTCGTGTAGATATCTAGTTACACTGATTTACCTACAAATAAACATTTAGCGTCTAATTTACAACGGCATAAAGCAGCGTTATCTATATGTTGCAGTACAAGCGTAAGATCAATAAAATTACATATTTACTAAAAAAAAATCCAATAGTCGGTTTTGTTTCGATAATTCATTGTTATATGTATTTCATATCGGAGTTCTTGATCGAAACAGTTATGGAGCTGTCCACATCGGTTTCGCGCGCCGCGTCCTAAGAAGTAAGCATTTGAGTTTGTAGAGGTCGATCGAGAGTTAAATTTAATGCTCACTCATTCCGTTTTGTGATAGCTGTCTCCTTCTGTCGCATGTTACACCCCTGCAGAGATTGACTATCGCGTTTTCATACTTTATGTTACCTCCAGAGACAAAAAATGTTAAAGCTCCATGAAAGCTGTGTTCGATACAGCTAAGCGATATCTCAAAATTCCGGTAGCAAATACGAATCGTACGTGTATAGCGGCACGGGCCAACGACTAATTATTTTAAAAGTGTCAATAAATAACACATGGCGTTGAGTGCTGTCTTTCATTTTTATCTCGGGCTCTTAATGCGCCGTATTTTTACTCGTTTTTGTCTGTCTCGTTTTTTTTTTGTTTATATTTTCTTGTTATTGTTTTTTTTTTATTCCTCTATCAACGCCAGTGAACGATCGCTGTGGTTTTACGTTTTAATCTTCGATTTTACGCTGCCTTATCTGTAATTGTTATTTTTTGTATATGTCCGATTTAGATTTGTTTGTAAACAAACTTAAACAAAAAATTATAATATATTTAAATTTAACGTACAATTAATAGAAATCTTATGTTATACCTATGTATTATGTGAATTATACTGAAATAAATAAAATCATAATTGTACTACAAGTTTTTAGGATCTTGTAGTTATAAAATAGGTGTTAGATAACTACATAATAGTTCGTCATGTAATTGAGGTATTATTGAATAGTTGCTTTAATTTTTTTCAAACTGACCTCAGCCACGTAACTTTATGTGTACTTGTTAATTTCACCCCACGTTTATTAACTTTTATTAAAATATTTTCTGAAATCAATGAACTTCATTATCTTTAATTTGATGCGTGGGTCTGAAAGGTAATTGTTTGTCATGGATATAATATATTACAATAAATAAAAAAATATATATATAAATAAGAAATAGATTTTACGCAAGTCGTTTTTTCTGACGCTTATTTCATAGATTTTATTTCGAAGCTTCTCTGACAATAAATTTAAGTGGACAAAGTTGTTAACTAACAAAAAGCTCAAAATAAATTATGAGTGTTTTTATGTTGCTCGTACCACATTTGCAAGCCTGAAATGTATGCATGTTTGTCTGTTAATACGTTTGCTATAGGTCTTCATTTTTGATACTAATCAAAATTTGCATAGTCGATTTATGATTATTTAAAATCTAATTCTATGCAAAAAGTCGATTTATTCTGTTTTTTTTAGATAACACCTTTGTCCACTCACCCCTTCTTATTATATAATGAAGGCCAGTACGTTATATGTAATATTTTTTTTTATTATTATTATTATTCAATATCTTAGACATTGTCACAGTTTAAATTCATATTTCTCATATTGGTAATATACGTTGTATTACATAACACGACGGCTCGGAAATGACAGAGTTTTAACAGCGGTCTATTATTAGTTGTGCGCAATGCCATATAGGTATATTGTTTGATCTCTGGCAGTTTGTGCTAAGGTATGGGTAGTTATGACATAAACAATGTATGAATTGTCGACAGTAATTGCTCAACAACAACAATGATTATAATATATAAAGCGAAGATATGTTATCACAGTCTATGCGCTTTTTTTATGTATTATTTATTTATTTAATTTGTGATATTGTTACAATCTCTTGGTTCCCTTTGTGTTCAGTAAAACGTAAAAACGTACGACAAGTTGTTTATGAGTTTATTTCGCTTACAATCCAAAATGAAATAATATACAACACTCGCAAAATCCGCATGTCCCTACGAAAACTTAGTTTTTTCGACTTTAACCTTGACATCGTTGTCATGACTAACTCAAATCTCACTGACTGACTTTGTCAAGTGCACTTCTTGTTATATTCGAATTTTCGATGTGCCAACAAATTAAATTATTCGTCATTTGTTTTTAGCAAACTTTCTAGCATAAAATTAGTTATGGGGAAGTGTCGATAACCGTAAACAAAGTGCGTATATATAACAAAACCTTAGAGTTTATGTGTCTGCACATTAAGGATTTCGCAAAAAAAAAAAATAATAACCGAAAGATGCGAATATTTTTTGAATTTTTTATCTGTTTGTCGGTTTATTTATTCGTTTTACATGCATCACATGAAAGCCACTCATTGGATTCAAAAATTAATTACTGTAAAACATGAATTCTGAGTAATATTTAGTGTTTACTTTATTAAAACCAAAGACAAAACCAGAACTGAATTAAAAACAGAACCAAAAAAATATTCAATTTTTAATTTTGCTTAGAAACCCCATAGTAGCTATTCGTGCCTGGTGTTGTGGGACGGTGTGTCGCGGCAGACAGAGTGACATTGCGTTTTATAACCGACTGAGATAAATCAATAAAATAAGTCCACACGTACGAAGTCGCGGGCACAGCTAGTGTAACAATATTTTTAATATATTTTCTGACACCTTATCCCCTCGACAATATGAAAATTGGTCTATTTCGTTGTGAAATATCTAGACGTCGGCCCCATCGGCCAGTATAGATAGGTACGGGAACTATTATTTTCAAATGGCCATGTTTGACCTATGGCATATGTAAATGACTTGTTATACCGCAGTCATCATCATCATCATCAGCCCATTTTTACCCCACTGCAAGGGCTTAGGCCTCCCCCAGGGCGAGGAGGGGGGCTTATACCGCAGTGTTGATATATAATCAACATCATAGGTTTAGGTATATTCGTAGACATAATTTTATGGGTATTCAATTTTGCGAAAAATGTTTATATATTTAAAGTTATTGACTGACTGACCGGTTGGCCGAGTGGTTAGAGACCCTAACTGCGGAGCTGAGGGTCGCGGGTTCGATCCCCGCCCGGGACAAATATTTGTGTGCATAAACATGTCTATTTGTTCCGTGTCTGGGTGTAAAAGTATCTATATATGTATAAATTATACAAAAAAAAAAATTTTAAGTATATATATCAGTTGTCTAGTACCCCATAATACAAGCATAATACTTGCTTACTTTGAGACTAGATGGCGCTGTGTGGGACGTCTTAGATATTATATTATTATTATTATTATTATTAAAAATGCAACATTGTGGTGAGATGAAGGAATTATCATGAACGTATATCAAGGTTTTAAGTGAAAGCTCACCGCAAATAAATGTAATTTTTATACATACATAGATATTATATGTCTATATTTATCAATCATTTTATGCCAATTATTTGATTTCACTTACAATTTAGACCTTTTTAATTTTTGATTCCGACTTCGACTATAAGTTATGCCACTTATAATAGTAATAATAACAACTGGGACATCCCACACAGCGCCATCTAGTCCCAAAGTAAGCAAAGATTGTATTATAGGTACCAAACAACTGATGTACATAATTGTTTATAATATATACATATATAGATTAATACTCAGACACGGAACAAATAGACATGTTTATGAACACAAATATTTGTCCCGCGCCGAATCGAACCCGAGACCCTTGGCTCCACAATTAGGGGTTCTAACCACTCAGCCAATCGGTCAGTCGGTATGGTACGTTAAAATTGAATTGTGTATGTAAAGATAGACGCGGACTGTCTCGTTAACTAAATCGAAGAAAATTGTCAATTTAAACTTTTTAGAATCGCATTATATTTACAAGTTTGTGGCTAATCAGTCTAGCAGGCATATGCTCAATTGTATATAGAAACAGCTTTGGGTTTCGGAGAATTCCTGTTAACCACAGCTTAATCGAGAAAGGAGAATTATAAAGATTCAAGTGACGTTTTGTCAAAACGATCTTCGGACATGAATACATGAGAAAGAAATATATTTTTCATACCACATTAAAACAAAAGTAAAAATAATAGAATTTCCTTTTAAAAATTCAATAACCACTTAACATCAGCTTGTACTTGCAGGAATGTTTCTTGCACTAATGATCTAAGTGATAGAAAGCACATGGATCAAATGTCATTTGGATTTCAATTTTTTTTTTTAGAATACGTTGCCCCTATGAGGTTGCCATCAGTGGCGTGTGGTGGATTTGGAACATGGCTACGCCAACACGACATATGAAGTTTAAAATCATTTTGGTGGAATCTTTAAAGTTCAGATATTTACCTTAATATGTCTGAAAGTAAGTTTTTATTGCGCGTTTTTACGCCATCTGTTGAAATTTTACTAACCTAGTCTAACCTATTAGTTTAGTAATAACGTAGCAGATGGCGCTATTTGGCAAAATTATATAATCAAATTGTGTGCTGTGTGAAGATAATACAACAGAACTAGTTTTTTATTTAAAAGCAAATCAAGGTAATTGTGAGAATATCCAAACAAAAAATAAAATAAAATAGGTACCTAACCTATTAGACAAACGAAAAATCTCTATTATTAAAATATCTATTATTTTACCTAATGATTTCACCTTAGTTAAATACATCATAAATACTTATTTATATATAATAAACTCGTCAATGATTTCATTATAAAATAAACCTGACCCAGACCTGAAATATTACGTAAATATGTGTGGATTCGTTTGTAAAAATCATTGTTTATAAAAGCTAATTGGTTTATAAAGCAAGAGATAGGTAACTATGTTCTGTATGATTTTAATTACCTATTTACTTTGTCACTGTGCAATGACTGCGAAATACATTTGTTTCAGTCCATTGAAATCCTCCAAAATTTCCATTTCGTTATTTGACACTTTAATTTCACCTAATTCATCATTACTTTAATACAACTTTAAAACATAAAACACAACAAATCGCAATGAATGCAATGCAATGAACACAGACAATAATTGAAAACAATAATGAAGTTAGTTTAGCCGCAGAATTCGCAAAGTTCTGCCTGCAGTCTAATTACGTACGAATTTCATGTCGTTATGCCTGGCTTAATTCCAGTATAAAATCCAGTAGGTACCTACCGATGATGCTCGAAACGTAAGAGGGATAGATGCCATTCATCACTACATGTAAGAAGAAGACAGACATAAAAGACGTAACTCATTTGGCTTGCCTCACGGCGTGTTCGCAACGTGTCGGTTGGCGTCGGTATGTCGTGATCGGGAAAGAGAGGGAGGCCGGTGATAGGGTATTAAGATAGGTCAGTAACAGTCAGTAATAGCGCGCCATTGCATTATATGCGCGAGCGGGAAATTCAAACACTCAAAAGAGTACAAACTCTAGCGTTTTCCATCATTATTGTAGGAAAATTTTAGACATGCATGGCTTTTTGGCTTTCAAGGAAGACCCGCGCCTGGTTGCCATACATGTAACTAAGGGACGAAAGAATGTTTCCAGCTAGCATTAACATGTGAAGTACATATATAGTAAGTCTTTAAAAATTATAAAAAGGTTTGAAAATGATTTTTTTATTTAGGTCGATAGTTGTTGAGATGTATGCTCTAAATTCCTAATGTCCTAAAAAACTTTTGAACTATGGGAGAAAATTCTGAAAAAAAAAAGAATTAAGTTAGTACAAGTTTCAGCTAAAATTGGTTGGAATAAGTTATAGAGTAGTTCTCGGAATATTTGTTTTTAAACTTATTACTTATATGAATTTTAACCATGAAAATTCATTGCGACTACGGAACCCATCACTGTGCGTAGTCAGTCACGCACTTAGCTGGTTTCTTTTATTCGTGTCACATTTTCTATTTCAAGATTTATATAATGTAGAATTTTTTTTTAATTATGTAGGTACATAATGAGTAGTGTTTGTATGTAACACGACCTGTGATGTATTATTTAAACTCACCCGATATTTATTGCCAAACTGGCGTTACTTTAATGGTTTCATTAACTATTACAACGTCTTGGCAAATAATTACCCCGAAGGACGTTGTAGGTTATTTAGTAATTTGAGTGTGAGGTCGCTAGGTGTGAACTTTTGTCGGCGAAAATCACGGATGATTACACCTGAGGCATGCTCTTAAACGGTTTGTACAGTCAACTGCATATGCGTTTAGCGAATTTATTGTTGCCTAGACGTTGCCTGCAGATTGCATCTACGCAGGTTTATTTTAGTTAGCTCGAAACCGTACAGAAATCTGAATAGTTAGAAAGTTCTGTATGCGTGGCATGCGTGTCCTCAAATGCAATCACATGTGTCTACGATTGTCATCATTTCGCCCCCATTATGTTTGACAGTTGTATCTCTATATTTAATTAATTTCATAATAGTTTGTATTCTCATTCCAAATATATAACTATATAATAATATATAACTACTTCGCAGGTGTAGGTATTAAATTTTTATGTTGACGAATAAAAATTTGAGGTAAAAGAAATTTGTTTTGCCACTACGCGGTGCCACTGATATTGTTTTATTACTGAGACAATAATGCGGATTAACAATATGTCGTAGAAGATGACAGTCTGAAAGATTAAAAAAAACTGTGTGCACAAGTGTTAAAATTTGATAAAATCGTATAAAAATTAAATATTTCTGTAAAAATATTAATTAACTATAGTTCCAATCAAACTTTATGGCGGATGTGAACATAGGCACAAGTCGCGTCGCAGTAACCAGTTTTAGGTGTAGCGGGACGCAGTGGAGCGAGGGGTATATGACTGTACCTGCGCAAACACGCTTATAGCGTTGTATTCCGATCCGCCATTAAGTTTGAGGATAACTATACAATATTCGAGATTTTATCATTCATTCATTCATTCGTCATTTTATTTCATTACGTTTAACATTTTTCATGTTTATAATGATTTATATCTCATGATGATATTGTAATTTAGCCGTAAAAACCCACCCTATAGACATTTTATGTCGTATCTGTACTTGTAAATCGATCACGTACTATGTTTGCGGGTGCCTAATCGATGATTTAGTCATAACTCGCACCGTTGCTTGATGCCGATAAAGACAACGAAAGAAATTAAAAATATTTCCCAGAGGGAACGTAGACAGTATAGAATTATTCAAATATTAAAACGTAAATTCGTGGTGAAGCAATAGTAGATCGCTGTTTTTTTTTTTGTGAGCATTATGTCTCGTAATTGGACATATCAACGAGAAACACGAGTATCACTGAAAATATTCTATTTGAAAATGTAGGTCTGTATGCCTGTATTGGCAAAGGGTCGCTCAATTCCTTGCCAGCAAACATGTTGAAGCGCATGCAATCATTATTATATGATAATAGCTGACCCGGAAAACGTTGTTTTACCATATACATTATTTCTAGAGATTATTTTAGTAGAAAAAAAAATGGATAAATAATTGTAAGTGTGCGAAGATGTGGTACATTAGTGAAAGAGACATGGATCGCTGTGAACGGCAACGGATTATAAAAATAACAAAATACTAAACATTAATATTTTTTCATTCATTAAAATTTATTCTATATAGATAATTATATAGAATATAATAACAATAGAATGTACGATATTTTTTGTAATCCCATCTTGAGCTAACACAAACAAACTGGATGGTTTGTCCACTCGGGAGCATGCCACGTATAATTGCCCAGGGAGTGAGAGAAATCTTGTGTGGGAAAGACAGGAGACCGACTTCGTTCTCATCCCTACTCTGAGTCATTGAGAGTGACACCGGTAGACGCTGGGAATAACTGGTCGAGTGACAGCTGATCAGTTATCGACCGCCGAAAGTCGAAAATTATTAAATTACTAATATTGCTATTAAAAAATAGGGGTTGATGGTGGAAAAGTAAAAATTCAGAAGTGTATATATTTTTTAATGCCACATTATAAAAAAATAAGAAGTAAAAATTTTGCCCAAAAATTTAAAAAAAAATTTGGGTTGGGCCACCCTTATCACTTAGGGTTATAAAAAATAGATAAAAACTTATTCTCAGACCTATTAAATGCACATATAAAATTTCAACCAAATCGGCCAAGACGTTTTGGAGGAGTATAAACACTAAAACTGTGACACGAGATTTTTATATATCTACACTAATATTATAAAGCTGAAGAGTTTGTTTGTTTGTTTGTTTGTTTGAACGCGCAAATCTTCAAGAACTACTGGTTCGAATTGAAAAATTCTTTTTGTGTTGGATAGTTCATTTATTGAGGACGGCTATAGGCTATATATATAAAATCATACTATCTGTCTGTCTGTCTACTCGAGCAAATCTCCAAAACGGCTACACTGATTCTGATGAAACTTCATAGATATGGAAAAGAAGGGGTTAAAAGTGACATACACTACTTTTTGTATATCTGTATGTACGTCCGTCTGTCTATTCGAGCTAATCTCTAAAACGTCTAAACCAATTTTAATGAAATTTCACGGGTATGAAAAGGAGGTGGTCAAAAGTGGCATACGTTACTTTTTGTCCATCTGTCTGTTTGTACGTCTTGTGTCTATTCGAGCTAATTTCCAAAACGGCTGAACAGATTTTAATGAAACTTCGCAGACGTGAGAGAAGGTTGTCAAGAGTGACATCAGTTACTTTTTGTGGCTGTCTGTCGTTTGTCCTCACTGATCTATCAGCGTAGATAAAGCCGGAACTACTAAGTCTAGGAAGCCGAAATTTGGAACAGTGGTTTATTTTATAAAGTGAGTATTAATTTTTTAAGAAAGGAATATATAGAAATTTCAAATTTAAGGAGGGAGGGATGGAGCTGCTTTGTATGAGAGTCTTTGTTCTTTAAAGTTAGAAACATAAAAATTTTAACATAAATAAATAATGATGTGTTTCAGGGTTTTTGGATTTCCACATTTTAAGGGTGGGAAACGGGAGGTGAAAAGTATGGGAGTATCGGTTTTCTTAAAGGAGTGAGGAGAAGGAAGATTGAAAGTTTGAATGGGCGTACCCAATATTAGTTTCAGCAAAAAGTACGTATAAACCATTTCGAATGTTAATACTACCTAAAACAGGAATGTGTAGTCTACGCAAGCGAAGCTGCGGGCGGTCGCTAGTTAGATATACATATTGTCGAATATAACAAATACTCAATTTGAAACTGAAATTATACTATTAACCATTCCACTGAAAACGAAAATGAACTTCCGACGCGGGTTTCTCTCAACTGGTCAGATAAAGGCAGCAATATCAGGTCACACAACTTTCATAAGAATTTTTTAAATCATATCTCACCAGGATTTGACGGTGTTCCAAACTATATAAGCACAACAAACTCAACGTGTGACTGGCGACTTAGTACATGAAAAATGAAAAGAATTTCACGTTTATTCGGGCTCTAGTTACAGCTCGCAACAAAATTCTAGTTTGCTCTGAAATCGATGCAGATGCGTTTGCGCAGGTGCGGGGTCCGCTTTCGACCCTCTACATCAATTTTCGGTCAGTACTGCGACGCGACGAAGTCGAACTTCAGAGCGAATTAGAAATTTGGCGCAAGTTGTAGTAGTGCAATACAAGCTACCACGTTCGATTGAAAGTAAACAAATAGTATGTTTGTTCACAGAGTTCAGAGTGTCCCGTGCAGGAGAAGCCGGTTCGTGAGACCAGCTACGTGTGCGGCGCATGGCCTGCCACCACTCCCGGCCATACGGGATATCTCACTGTAGCCACTTTGCCACCCGATTTCGTCAGGAGTACTGGCATGTAGACGTCGCCAACTTAGTAGACCCCACATATGCATTCGAGATATTATTTCTGTAATTTTTACGAATTGTTTTGTTACCACAGTTCAGGCATTGACTGAAACTGCCAGTTTGTTATTAACGGTTAATCTATTGAATTTATAATATGAAATGTTAACACATTTGATGGTTGGACGCCACGTTGACCTAGATACACACAAATATCTGAATCGCAAATTAACTTCGAAAATTTAAAACATGTTTTATATCCTGAGCGTTGAAGGGATTCAGAAGCACAAGAAATAAAATACTTTCTTCTCGTATGACAAATACAAGTTTTCACCTCACCAATGACAAAACACAAAATGTAAGAAAAATTATTGAACAATACATTGTACCTTTAACAAATATCCGATTATTGTAATTCATACATTTTAAGATATTTCTCATGCAACTTTTCCGGAACAAAGTTTAATTCTGCATTGATTACACAAAAAAAAAAACAAGAACCTAATTGATGCAAAGAAGATTTATTTATTTTGAATGCGTTCGCAAAGTGCAACATTTAAAAAAAATATAAATGAAAATATAACTTGAGGATTTAAACTCTCTCCTTTCTATTTAATATTTTAATTGATTAAACAATATTTCTGAATAGATTGTCTTACAAACACAATTTGATTAAAAATTCAATATTTTCTTTTGAATATTAAAATGTTAAGAGCATACTGAGTTTCTAAACGTTCATTTTGCGTGCCTATGATATTAGAAATACTATTTGTAGTGTTCTAAACTTAAACACTATTTTTTCACCAAGTGAGCAAAATAGATTATTGCGTACTGGTTTTAAAGAACAAAGACCTGCTTTATGAGCTAGTAAGATGAAAACTAAATTGGATGAAAAACCAGCAAGTTTGTCAGAAAGAAAAATGACTTAATGGGTAACGATTAATAAGCCTTTATTGATTTTAACGCGTTTCAACAGTTAATTGTACTTAATTTTGTTACAGAATCAGTCAAAGCTGAAAATACACAAGCGGTGCCAGAAGAAGACAACAAAATGTTAATAGAAGAAAATTAATTATTTTATGTAATTTTGACATGAATAAATACATAAATTTTAATTCTAAATATTTTTTAATCTTTTTGTGTTTAAAGAATTTTGTAAAGAAATGAAAATGAATTCGCAAATAAATTAATAAAGATGAGGCGCCGCGCCGCTGCCGCTGCGTACTAAAAATTTGCCTAGTATTGAAAGCTTGCCGATTCATACATGCATAAATAAAAACTATTGGAAGATTTTTTGTCAACGCTACCTTGGCAAAGTAAGTTAAGATTTTTTAAGTAGAACAACTTCGCGATAAATAGGCGACAAGAAGAAGCGGTGCGGTGGGGTAGAGGACGCTTGCCGGCGATCACTACCATGAGTGCCAGCAGAGCAGACAGGGTTAGCACGTCATGTGGCTAGCGCGCTCCCGCAGCTCAAACACCTTTACCCGCCGCTGACTTTGTGCTGTTATTTATTTCGTATACTTACATTATCGGACATACCGACACGGTGTGCAATGCCTACGTGTACAGTTCCAATCAAACTTTATGGCGGATGTGAACAGAGGCACGAGTCGCGATGCAGTAACCAGTTTTAGGTGTAGCGGGACGCAGTGGAGCGAGGGGCATATGACTGAACCTGCGCAAGCACACTTAAAGCGTTGTATTCCGATCCGTCATAAAGTTTGATTGGAACTATACCTACCAACAATAAGCCGTGAACATAAATTCAAATCTTTTCCGAGAGACCGAGAGAGAGAGATCGTAACAGGTATAGATTCGTTTACTTCAGTTGAATGTGGCAAAGTAGGTTAGATATGGTGTGAGAAATTCAATTGTCGTGTAGTTGATATATTATTTAATTGATTAATTGGATAGGTAGTATTTAATTGATTAATTGGATAGGTAGGTACATATTTGTTTTCTTAGCTTGGCGGAATTCCACGGGATAATATTAATATATGTATACTTAATTTTTAATAAGTCATATTTTTCATAAACAGATAGAGTACCAAATAGGTACTTTATCTGTCTATCAAAAATATAGCTTTGTAAAAATCCAATTCCATAAAAAATGACAAAATCTATAAAGCGGTAACTCTTGTTGGTTGATTTAGTTTAAAACAAATAAAGGTTGATTAAAAAAAAGTATTAAAGTCACAGCAGTTTGTGTGTCTAATACACCTCGTATACTCCACCAAGTATAATACACTGTATTATACTGTATCAATGTATCTGTATTATACTTGGCGGAAATGAGGTGTTACATTTGTTATATACGCAAAGTTACGAACAAAAAAGATATTTGTCCGTAGCTAATAGATGTCGACATCCCTACACGTGTCTGGCGCTAAATATGCCTAAACTCGGCACTAGTACCGAAGATGCAACCCCGTGTATGTACTTTGGCTCAGATCCGTGACTATATTCCATCGGTCCACTTTTTCGTAAATAAAGTTCGAATCAAGAAGTCTTTTTTTTTAAATTCATTCACTACTGAGCAGTATCGTCCTTTCTACATAAGTGTTATTAGTACAGCAAGCAATCGCTCACTGAGCGATAGGCCCGTGTGTAGGCGCTCGCGCGCGTCACTATTTTCAATTCCAGTTGGTGTTTACTCAAGATTCTCAAGAAGCCGACGACACGACCATCATCGACCTTCATTCACAATCATGACCTACTAAACTTCACTGCGCCCTTTAAACGGTGGTAATTGTAGATGATGGGCCATGATGGGAGATGGTGGAAGGAGCCAGTATGTCTGTTGCGAATAGCGCGTGGATAGCCGTTTTGGGCGGTGTTCGGGAAGATGTTTTTCACATCTGTTATTCGATGTGTAAGAAAATAAAAACCACAGATATAGATATTATTTTTATTAATTTATGCACTTTAAAACACATTATTACAATAGTTAAGTTAATAATTCTATAACATTTATAATATCTTTCATTTTAAACATGAGATTTCATTCCAATCAAGTCAGAAGTTTAAACATAGCCTCTGGAAGCTTTTGGGCAGTCATAGTATATAAATAGATATGTAATACTAAATTTGGCCTATTTTTAAAATGGCGATATAATCATTCTACTCTCGTTTGCTGTATAACTTCTATCACAGTTAATGTAGTTGTATCATAAAATTCCAGCTTCAGTAATTATGGCTGCTTATACTATAAAAAATGTTATAACAATGTGCGTAAATAAATACACTGGATTACGAGTCAGAGACAACATTCAATAATGTCATTGATGGACAAACTTCCAAATAAAATTCTTGCAAAGATCTAGCAACATTATCAGGCTTACAATCAGTGCCATTTCACTAGATTAGAATACGTGATATAAGTATTTTAATCAATCCAACATTCAATTCGATATCTTTTTTTACAATCTTACTTGGTTTCTTACACTTATGCCAGGGTTGTTATCGTAACATGAGAGTTTTCTAGCTGCTTGTTAAAAATACATATGACACATTTCATTTAAACTAGCTTTCATTTAAAAAAATAAAATAGTTTCTGCTAGTATCGTTTCCCGGATTTTGGAAACCGGGCCTGGCAACACTGATAATTCGTTCCATATTCATTCAGTTCAATGATCGATCAGCCTAACGCGTTCACAACATAATATATTTTTTATTTACAATGACTATGCGATGTATTTAAAAGCGATGGCGCTTTTCGCAGCGGAGGAAGATGTGCTATAGGTTATATGGTTAATTGATTACTGTTAAAAAAATACTGATAAATCTTTAATGTTACGACAGTTAACCGAAGATCTCTTTATAATCATATGTATTTAAGATCTCGAAGTATATTAGGCGCTTATAGGGCCATCCATGCAGTCTTTCAGTATCAAATAATAAAATTTATATACTGTGTCTTTATTTCCAAACAAAAATCCTTTATCCTTTTCGAAATCACAATCATTTTACCGAAAATCGCTAAAATCCGTTCTCAGCTGTATGGCCGGTTGTACGGGTCGGGAGGACAATGACCCTCGGGATCCTCTGGCGCTCCTAGGTGCGTTTGCTCCTGCGGCCTGCTGATTGGCTTTCACCGCTGCTTCGAGTTTAAGACGCAAATCCGGTGACTGTTGCATTATCGTTTTGAACTCCTGAAAATCACAATTGGTTTTTGTTTCACATATTTCCTTTAATTCGCTTCGTATTTAATGCAGAAATAAAATATGGCTAGATCTGAACTATAAAAAATAATTCTTTTTCGAATTTTCAAGTGAATCGTCGATTGTTTCGATAGTTTCGAGACATTTGTCCAAAAATATGTCAAAATGGTCAAATACAAGTTGACGAATGCTTCGAAACTTTTGAAACAATAAAAAAAACTTTTAATACATCGGATGGCATAATGGGTTTCAACCATAAAGTAAATTAATTTGACAGCAGCGTTTGGTTTTAATAGAGTCATAAATGTCAATTCACAGTATAAAAGTGACGTTACGCAATTGTGCGGGGTTAGCGGGGATTTCTCGGGGGTGAAGAGCGGTGCGCGGGGACCTTGCGCACTAAAACTCGGATTAAAAGTGGCCATCTTAGACGAGCTAGCTAGAGTATGGGTGGTTAGACAGTAAAAGCAAAAGAGGGCTTCTTTTACATATCTGATGGCAAGAAATTGGAGCAGCCCATTGCAAATACCGGATTACCAGCCAATCATGGATAAATCATCATATATAACTGAGAATTTGACTGGAACCGACCGTTAAATGTTAACGAAAAAATATGTCCGAAAAGAAAAATCATTGTTTTGTAGTGGCGGCTCTATATTTCGTCAAATAACCGCATTGCACTTTAATACAAATTATTGATGACTAAATTATAACAAGTCGGCGAAGTAATGTAATGTTCTATATGTTAAATATAGATGCGTATTTGAAGGCAATCCTATCGCGCCTATATCAAATTCTTACCATATTCTGATTTCTATTTATTAAAACATCTATGTGGACTGACCTGTGGATGTTTAGGTCCGGTGCGTGTCATCCATTGCAAAGCCAGCTCGTGCAGCGAACGCCTCGGCCCATTGCCGCCAAGTTCCGCCGGAGCTCGAATCCACGACATCGTCACGGGCACCAACAGACGGAGTAGTTGAACTCCTATGCGTCAAAATAATCAAAAAATTAAACTACATTCTGTCGTCTAACCACAGAATAACATATACGTGTCATTTGAATACTCAACAAGTTTCTTGTAGTAACAACAATTATATACAAGTAAAAACACTGAGCTATGTACTAGTAGAAACGACGCCGCGTACCAAATGTTTGCGCCAAGCGTTGTAGCCGAACGGCAACAATTGATTCAGCCACTCGCCTATGCTCATCGCGACCGCGTGTTAAAAACGTGATTAAACAATTCAAAAATGCCGTTGTGGGTGTTAAAAACGTGTAAAAATCAATCAACTGCGAGGGAAAAAGATAGTGGCATAACTTTTCGTTGATAATTAAACAAAACAAAACTAAAACTAATTTTTGTAACTACATTATTTTCTACCGTTGCCGCCATACTTGTTTTAACTACAAGTAATGTCTAGACATGTATAATACCAACAAAATACTTGTATAATACTTGCAAAATCTGTGTATTCTAGCGCCAACAACCAAGCATAACACGTATAATACATGTACTATACAGTGTATTATACTTGGTTTAAAAATCAATGTGGTTTAAACAAGGTGGTAGTGCCGCCTGTTCTACTAGTACGTAGCTCAGTGAGTAAAACAGATATTATACAAAAAACGTATACGCGCATTTATATGCGTCAATTTGTTAATGTTAGCTAAAAAAACAATAATGAAATTATCGAAATTTAAAATGTTTGGTTTGCATTGTTATACTTCAACAATTTCTTACCTCTATGACTGTCACCTTAGCGAGCAGCATAAAACAACAAGCAAAATTACATTATTGTAGATTATTGTGCTAGTTAGAACCGCGCCGACGTCCGCACGCCGCACGGTGAATATATAACCATAAATAGTCAATATTTTTCCACATTAAAAGTGAATCGTGTAAACAGACTGAGTCTGTTTATCCATCTGGTTATCCTAATTGTTATTTCTAGAGTAAAACGCCGCGACAGGTAACGCAATGGGAAACGAGAACGGCAAAAGTAACGGGATTAGAAAAGTGTGTAGTGACATCATGATGTACGTAGATTAGTTTCACTCGTGCTAATCACAGCATAGATTTCTTCGGCCTCACGTCCGATGACGGCACAAATGATTCATACGTGTGATCTGTATTAACCTAGTTTTTTTCTATTTATAGCAGTCTCTAGATGCGAATACCTATTAATAGCGATTTTTATGTCAATTTTTGTATTACTAAGTGTATAAATGCAGTTGGTATTTCGAATAAAATAAAATAAATAGCAACAATGACATTTGCATGTGGACGCGTTACCTTCGTATTTCACTAAGGAGACAATCGGTCACATTAAAATATAATATCAACAATGACGGGCATTGTTCAAAATTTTGTAACAAGGTCCAAAAAAAATTTGTATTATGAAACTTTACAAGTGCGATACGTAAAACATCGAAGTAACAACATGTAGTAGTGACGTCATCAGCTATAAATTTTTAACGATCGATTATTCCTAGTGAATTCATACACAAAATTTAAAAAAAAAACTAAAGTACACTAAATTTTCATAAAAAAGTATTGAAATGTAATATTTTTGGTCAACGAGACCGTATTTATTTTTAAATATTCGCAAAAAACTAAAGACTACGTACAACTCGTTCATTCACTGATTCTAGCGATTCTGACCGAAGACAAATCAATTGACTCGTATTGCTTGGCTGTATAGTTAGTAAGAATGTCACCATATAGAAATTACTTTGTTCATGTTGCGCAGCTTCCAAAAGCTCGTCCAACGCAGCGAGCGCAGCACCGGCCGCTCTGACATGCTTCAAGTCGATCGGTTCCCTAGCTGCGGCCGCGAAGGCAACCATCCTTGGCGCTAGGGCTCGTGCCCACCAGGACCTCACCTCATTCGTGTCGTCGCAGCTCGGACGCAACGACCACACGCTACGAATCACTTGGCAACACGATGCAAATGTCTGTGGATTGATAAATTTTACATTTTAAAAAATAAAACAAATACACGATGACTTGTCCGAAAATGTAACCCAGATTTGGGTATATATATATAAATATATATTTTGTGAGATAACCTTAGTTTGATACATAACTTTATTAATACAAAGTAACTTTAATGCTCGTCAGAAAGAATAATACAAAAGATAACACAATATATTTATTAAGCTAAGCAAGTAATTTTTAGTTAATACTTAGATGTACAGTTTTTAGTATAGTTCCGATCTATAGTTCATACTTTACTGGTAGTAATTAATATTACTATAAATTTTTAAAGCTGGTGACACAGTTAACAACCAATATATCGGCGTCTCTCGTGCAGCGGAGTTTAATATCTGTCTTAATAAAGTCTATAAATTAAAAGAACCGAAGTAAACGCAGTAACAACAAAAATAAACTGACCTCATAATCAGCTCCATCTAAGCATTGCCTCAAATGGTTGATACAGGGGTAGTGTAGTTCTGCTGCCGCGGCCGTCTGACTGAGCAGTGCTGCCATGGCGCGGGCGCCGACCACACTATCTATGCGGTGTTCCGGATCATCTGAATTCGAAATGATTGTGGTTTCATACTGGTACGTTTATTTAGTTGCTATCAAACCAAAATTGATGGAATACGATGAGACGTCATCAAATAGTATCAACCGACCGATTTTTCAACTGTGATCGATGAGTAGCGATCGATATAAAATCAATGCAAAGTGATTCATTCATCTTTCGTTCGTTTATGAGTCATAATTGAGCTATTTATAAGTTTGATTTGCCAAATACTCATTCCAATGTAAATACGAATAAGATAATATGTTCAATAGATTTTTGAGACATGGGTTATTTTCGGTTACACGCTATTTTGAGTTTCCCGACTTGGCCAGTTTTATTTTACTTAGTGGTTTTTTTCCCAACTTCAAACGAAAATTTCATACTTCGGCCCCTAATATGTAATAGCCTATTTAGATTAAGATTACGTTTTAAGTAAAAACATTAAAACCACAAAACTAACCATTTTTCACCAATTCCACGACTTTTTGTAACGCACTCTGGAGCAACTCGTGCCACTGTCTCTTCGCGTGTCCTTGTAGACGAGGCGCGGCATTTTCTGCAGCGCGAAGCAGTAGACAAACGCCTGCTTCCGCCGCCAAAGTAGAGTTACGAGCCCTTTGCAGTACGCCGGTCGCGAGGAAAAGGAGTGTCGGCAGGATCGACAATGCTCCTATAAACAATATTGTTTACAATAATGAGAGGTCCAAGTTTAGTTGTTAGCGCTGAAAGCAGTCGGCGTTGCAGGTAATTACGGTTGTCAAAGTCGAGTGATTGGATTGAAATCTACATTATCTTTGGTCGTCTTGTCGTCACAGCTGCTTGTCAACTTTTAAAGTTTTTAACACCAATATTTAGTATCTATAGTAAATATTATAAAGCTAAAGAGTTTGTTTGTTTGTTTGATCGCGCTAATCTCAAGAGCTACTGGTTCGAATAGAAAAATTCTTTTTTTTGTTGAATAGTACATTTATGGAAGAAGGCTATAGGCTATTATTACATCACGCTACGACCAATAGGAGCGGAGCACCAAAGAAAAATGTTGCAAAAACGGGAAAGAATATTCTTTTCGAGAGCTTCCATTGCGTGCGCTGCGTAAACGGTTATGTTAAGCAAAAATCATGTATGACGGGATTGTTCCCCTTTGAAAGTTTTAACCAAAAGTCCGCGACAGCGTGTATCTTTTAAGGTTGGTTTACTATAACCTTTTTTATGGCAATCAAATTTATTCTAACATAAGCCACTATTTGCGAAGATGTTTTTTAAACATGATATGAATTCTCATCAAATTAAATACGTTTGTTACCTCGGAATGAAGTGTTAGGAAAGGGGAGGGGAGGGAGAACGCGATGGGGAACGTTTCTGTAGTCCGCCCGGGCGGAACCGGGCACGACCGCTAATCATAAATAAGTAACGACGTGTTTCAGAGTTTTTTTATTTTCAAATTTTAAGGGGGAGGTGGGAGTCAAAAGTTTGTATGGCAGTAACCAAAATTTATTTAAGCAATGTTATTAAATATTTTGGAAAATAGAAAGGCGCTCTCTCTATTTTCTCTCCAAAACTAACAACAAAAACATTCGACAATCGCGTTTGACAACCAAGCGGTGCGTCAGTGCCATATAGCAACGTCATTTGATACTTATCTTATAAAGAATCCTCCATTGTTAACTTAGTTATATACAGCATCATGAGTGACAAAAAATATTGTATGCGAGAATCGAAATAGAAATGAATGCGGCATGTATTGTACTGCCGTTTTCAAACTGCCTTAAACAGATGATCAGGCTAATTGCAAATGTGTTTTATTTGCCAAAATTCTATAGTGTTCATATTTAACTTTTTTATTATAACGATATCACATCTTTACCAATTAATTGGTCTGTATAAATATCAGTTCAGAGCCCGAAATTGTTAATTTTAAAATACCTATCATTTACCAATATATGGTCATTTTAAAGCAATTTAAAATAAGTAGATATTGTTATCGTAAACGATATTTTATTTAGTTGTCTGACCGATTAGTCGAGTGGTTAGAAACTCTAACTGCAGAACCAAAGGACGCGGGGTCGATTTCCGCCCGAAACAAATATTTGTGTGCATAAACAGGTTCAGTTGTTCCATGACTGGATGTAAAACATCTATATATGTATTATAAACAAATCTAAGTATGTTTATAAGTTGTCTAGTAACCATAACACAGGCTTTTCTAGTTTGTGATTAGACTGTTGTACATGAGATGTAGAGATATTATTAGTCACCTGCTTATATGGCGCAGTAAATATTATTGATCATAAATTTTCATCATATGAAAAATAGTTTCAATTAGGATTTAGAATATTGTTATTAATATTTTATTTAATAAATTTTATTTGAGAGTCGGACATTCGTTATCAGAGCAAATCCGATTTTACAACGCGAAAAGAGAAATATTATATCCCCATATAAAAGAAAGATAGTTTAGTTTGGATTTAATGTACATTTATTTCGGTATTTAACCCGTTCGGTACAACGAAATTCCATTTACCTGAGACATGTGCACGACATCGTGTCATTATTACAATTGAATAGTTTTCTCACCTTGCGGACTGGTGAGCGTCGGCAGCTCGGACATGCAGGCGAGGCTCTTGATGAGCAGCGTATCGCCATGCACGCCAAGCCCTCGCGGCACTCCGATCACACCCACCTGGAACGCAGACGCATTTTATTCTTATCTAAAACTAGTTCAACTATCTCGACTATATCTGCAACTTTACAACACAAAACGAGGAAACCATTTTAATTTTTTTTTTGTATATCTATTTCTTTTGCAAATTAAACATCGTCAAGCTACTCGCTTCGACTTCAAAACGAAAAACATGTATGATGCGAGCTGTACGTAAATACATGCTGTTATTATACTCACATCTGTTCCCCATGGGGATAGGCAGATAAAAGATCTGCACTTAATAACGCTCTTTCATTCTATCGACGTTCATCAATCGTTTCATGCAGACTCATCAGTTTGGTGTACTTAAAATTTCGCCATTCTTAAGATGTAGCCAATTTGATTGCCATACGTTTTTTCAGGGTGCCCCTTACCGACCCTTCCATCACACATACCTCCACTTATTTCTTTCGTCACTCTACTTTCGTTTACCCTTATCACATGGCTGAACAATTTCATATCTTTTTCCACTCCAGTCTTCAATATTATTATAAACCCTATCTGTTTCTTCCACCACTATCATTGATGATTCTTGCATATGTCTTTCAAAGACACTTCACATATGCAAAGATCGCATTTCCATTGCGATAATTCTACTGTCATACTACATCAACCAAGGCCAACTTTTTAAATTATACATAAATTCAAGAACCAGAACTCCGTCATGGATATACACGCTTGATAGAGAACGTTTCTTAATTACTTTCATCACAGAGTGCAAGCGAAGATGATGAGGTCATAATTTTTTCTTCATATCTCCCTCGTGTTTACTGTTATTGGCAAACAACCAAGAGACACTTAAAAGCTCATTCTCCTAAAAAGCTAAGAGCTATAGCTTATATATAAATTAATATAATTTAAACCTTTCCCCGCTGCTGCAACGGACTGAGCGCAGGTATCCGGCGCACTAGCAGACACAGAGCGACTTCTAGGCACGCGAACGCTAGGGACTTGCCAGGAGGTAAATCGCCCGTCGGTCCACCCTCGCCTAGCGTATACACCACTTCTAAAACCGATGCTGGGATTTCTTCACCATTGGATGATTCGTTTGGCGCCAGTTCTGTTGAACAGTTAAGGAATTAACCGGATCTTCGAAATATTAGTTGTAGGTGTTTAAACAGAAATCGTGTGTCTCACGTAACCTCTCCAGGTTAGAATTTATTGTAATTTTTTTAAATTGTTTTATATTTAGTGTGAAGGTGTTTGCAAGTAAGTTATGTATTTCTAGTTACATATCCAGTGGTTACATGCAAACAGTTACAAATGTAACAAAGCTGTAACTTATAATCGGTATATAAAATAATCTACAAATATCAAACCTGCGATCTTAGCCTGCATAGATTCATCAAGTTGCAAACGCGCAGCTTCCACCAGCGAACGCAATGCATCGGCAACCAGTAACAATGCCTCAACTCGGCTGGCAGTCAAACCCGTACGATGTAGTATTTGACATAATTCTATAGCCAATGCTCTGAAACATATAATATTTAAGTGATACTAAGGGCTTTCAACTACAGGAAATTAATACACATGCAAAATCGAACGATAGTTTGCAAACTATTGCAAATTTATCCAAAGATAGTTTTTATCTTCAGTGAAGTGTTTTCGTGCAATTAGAAATAAGTTTTTCTATTCATGTGTGTGTGTGTATGTGTGTCAGGCTTATGTTCAGCAATGTGAATGAATGAATTCATGTGTGTGTACAAGGATAACACGTACACAGTGAAAATTTTTTTCTAAATCGTTCCGGAACGAAATGTCTCTATACGTGACAGAGCTATCTCGTTTTGACACGAGATAATGTGTCGACAAAAACTTGTCGCGGTGTGCATGTTAACCCGGCTGGATAGTTTGCATTGGTGTGAAACCAGCGCTATTCGTTTCCTGACAAATGTGTCCAATGTAACATTTCAATAGAATATGTGGTGGCAATGGTTGAGCACCACGTCTTTCATTCAAAACTTGTGGGTACGATTCTTACCATAGCTATATTGAGTAATGAGTTTTTTACTATAAAATATCACAAGATCCGCCAAAATTGTTTCTTCTGTGAAGGTGGAAGTTCACTGCCCCAACCCGTACCCCACTAGCATGGTAAGTTTTTGGTTTAACTCAATTTTAAAGAAAGGCTATACTCAGGTAGTGAATGTTTGAAATCTTCGGCTATCGGATTACAATGAACATTTCAAGCTTATCCTAAATTAATTGAATTTAAACCAAACAAACTTTATGTCACACCAGCAATAAATTCGAATACTACCGTACCAAACCGTACGGTACCGTACCAAAGTAATGGTGTAGACACTATAGACAGAAAAGCTATTTTATCTGCCTTGTCCTTAGTTATATATATATATATAACGATAGCGATATATACAACATATACATCACACAACGTCTAGGCCCCAAACTAAGCATTAGCTTGTGTTTTGGGTGCCAAGCAAAGATATCGCATACGTATAACAATTAAGACCCGGTACCGGTATCAATATTCATCATATAAATACTGGCCCAACCTGGGATTCGAACCCGGGGCCTCGAGCTTCGTAGGCAAGGTCGCTACCCACGAGGCTAAGTGGTCGTCATAACAACTATAAGCATACATAAAGCCCTGTATGTGACGGTGGGGCATAAGGAAAAAGGGATGAAAAATAACTGTACCTATTGTTATTATTATTACCTATTTCTATTATTATTTTACTTTTATGGCACATGTGCATTATGACACTCGTTTGGCAGTCACAGCGATCACAGCTAGCAACTGCGCACGCTCAAAATGAAAAAGATAAACTTAGTATAATTCTGTATAATTCAAGGTAAAACTGTTCTCTCTCTTTTTGTTGAGGCCTGCATTTCGAACTGGCTTGTCTACTCTATTCTACTATATCTATGACTATAAGTAGCACTACATAGTTGCAACACAAATTAAAAAAAAATATATATAGACGTGCTTTATGTACCGTCGTTTGTGTCTATTGAATTGGCAATAAAATTACAATCTTATTGCCTTATGTTAATGTTCATATTAGTTTGGTAAAATCTTAAAGTAGTACTTACTTATCTTTGAGCACACGCGCTCTATTTTCTGAAGCATCTAGTAATGTCACCAATGACAGCAGAACCGATATCGTGGTCTCTTCGGCCATATCGCGCTGGGCGCATAATGCTTCCATACAAATACCTAATAAAATAAGGAAAGAGATTGACTATGCCCTGTGTTAATTTAAATATATAACTAAATGTAAACAAACTATAAAACAGGTATTTTATTGTACACCATTTTCCATATAAAACTCCCAATAGCAACACAAAAAAAATAGAACCCTACATGTACCTGTTCTGGTTTGTTTACACTTATTTAAATATCTAACTAAACAGAGTGTAGCTTAATTCCTGTTTTGAATCGTCTCAAATTCGATAGAAACATTCATAGGAATCATAGATTTACAATAAATTGTATAATATTGGAAAATTATAGGCGATAGGAAAAAAGAATGCTTTTGACAAGATTCCTCCCTTTTTAATGACAACTACACTGGTATAGTTGATTGAATAGACAAAAGTGAACCATGTTTTTGCGGAGGAAACCTCGTGGGAAAGAAAATAAAAATTGTAATATGGTCTGAAATAAATGTAACTAGCAAAAATTTGTCTTCACAAAAAAAAATTAATGCATTTTCTTCCATATCAATATCCGTATTAATATCAAACTTACCAAACAACAGGTGAAATCTCTCATCAATGGGCTCGAAGAATTCGCAGTTCGCGTTCTCGGTTTTCGTTCCCCTGTTATCCAACACGTCTTCGCTTTTATCTGGCGAGAAATTAAAATAATGTTTCACACAGACACACGTCTTCGCTTTTATCTGGTGAGAAATGAAAAAAATGTTTCACACATACAACCTATTTCCTATTATTTAACCTATCAATTCAAATCATTTAAACTTTCTTTGTGAGTTCATTCTTTCAAGTCGAAATTTGGTTGAGAAAAATGTCTTTGTCAATCGGATTTTGGGGATACAAATAATCAACTTTGTTTACTAATTGCTTCCGAAATGATAGTTACTTTGTATTAAACGTTTTAATAATTTTCCAAACGTTCGTCACATTAAAATGTGACAAAATAATGTGTTTTATAATAAAAAGATTCTGACTTGTCATATTTACTAATCATGGTGCTGTGTTTCATGCGAGCATAAATCAATGACCAATTTAGACAGAAGACCCACTCCAAAGAAATTTATTGTCCCGGTACCTGGTTGCGACGGAAGTTTAGAATGAATACCTAATATCTCTTTCAAGCATGTAACGTCGTGTTGTATCTGTCAAGCAAATGACTCGTGACCTTTGACCTAACCCGATTGGGTCAATGTGTAGTGTCTAGGTTTAAACAAACAGATCGTCCCACAACTCCTGTCGTGGTCCTGTGGTGGTGTAGTTACATGTTAATCAAAAACAAGCATCACAGAATCATGATACAGGAACAACGATTTTTGTCAAGTCCTTGCAATTCAAATTTAAACACAAAAATACCTATATTAGAAAGATCCTCTAGTTAAAAAAATTACAGTTAAGAATGATACTTACTATCATAATATCCATCTTTGATGTGGGCATTGAACCTCAAACTCGCAGCATAAAGTAAAGAAGGCCACGCACGAGCGTAATGTTGCCGCGAGGCCTCCGCCGTCTCGGCCGAGTAGAATGCACCACCACCGTGAGGCAGCTGGGATGCAAACTCTGAATTGAGAAAACGTAACAATGGAGACAAATATGATAGCATAAATATTAGTATAGGTCCCGTAGAATCAAAAAAAAAAAACAAACAAATATACAATGTTTTAATTAGTACAGTTAAGGGTAAACAAACCCATGGCGTCGTTTTAACAATATTTATTAGATAGTTATGTTGTCGATCCCTATACATTCCACATCAACATAAAGCCTTCCATTTCAGGACGCGCGTCGCGCCACATCACGCCACATCGGAGCCCCTCGCGACTCCCCTTTGAGACCTTGCACCTGCACATGATTCATACATCTCCAGACCAACATAATCAGGCCACTTCCTATCTCCCTGCGTCCCACAGCGTAAAATACCTCCGGATCTCCAGTCTGATTCAATCTTCGCCTCAACTTATTAGAGTTAACTTGTATTGTTTTCATTTACAATCTTTGTATTCATTACAAAAAAAAAACATAACATTGTCAGTAATTAGCATAAGTCTTAAATAAATTAATAATATTTTAAAAAAGATATTTAATTGTGACGCAAACTTAATTAGATCGTACAACAATGTACAACACACATTCCATTGACAAAAGTTTTTCTTCTTCTTTCACTCTTATTCAACTGCAAGAATGTGACACGTCGTCGATACTGTTATACTGTGCCACATCAATAATCGGTATTGTAGTTGCCTTCAACAGTACCAGCTGCGCCCCGCTGCGATTACAAGTTTACTCTATTTTGTTCTACGTTCCACGTTGTTTACTGCAGCCAATGATGGCGTCTATTATGTACTTCAATATTCTATTCTCTAATTTTTCACATCAAAAAATTAACCAAGATCGATTAAAATTTTTAAAACTACAATAAAACGAAACCTTTATGTAAAAGCTTGTTATAAAGTATCGGACTACTTAGATGATAAAAATCCATGGGTGTAAGCTGCTCGCCTATCCGTTTGTTTCAATAATATTAATCTTTAAGCACTTATTATTAAAAATTGTTTATAATTTTGTTAAAAGAGCGTCCCTCAGTTTCTTGCGTATTCTTCTGAGAGGAACCAGCAATTTTTTAATACGCCTTTGTGGTCACCTTCTTCCACAAAGTAATGAATTCACTCTTGTAACATATTTCAAGATTATGTTACATTACTACGAAATAAAGATATTAGATTTGATTTAAAAGTTTAGTCGTGAATATATGCCTGAATAACGCTCGCCAATTTTGTATTCGACTACGATCATGACGACCGCTTAGCCTAGTGGGCAGCGACCCTGCCTGCGAAGCTGGAGGTCCCGGGTTCGAATCCCAGGTCGGGTCAGTATTTATATGATGAATATTTATACTGGCACCGGGTTTTGGTTGTTATATGTATGTTGTGTCTTCGCTTGGTACCCAAAATACAAGCTAATGCTTAGTTTGGGACCTAGACGTTGTTGTAATTGTGTGTATTATTATAATATTATTATTATTATATTCTATTCGCGATGCCTCTGCTTTGAAATTTAATAATGGCAGCTATTGTATTTCCCTCTCGGTGCACAATATGTGCGAGCAAGACGGGACAAAGAGCGGCCGTTTTCAATCACGTCTGAAACTACGACTCACCTGGTGGCAAACTCAACAATGCATGATCCTTCAGTGCCGCCAACCAATTGTCGCCCAAATTATCCAACTCCGGTTCAACTAGTTTCAGCAAACTCTCGCCTTTAGACTCAAACTCGCCGTAGTCGTCAAACTTATCGGGCGATTCGGGACACTCGTTGTCGACACGATCGCATTCAGGTGTAGGTTCGTTACGCCATTTCGCCAACTCTGCTCGATTGTTTATAGGTTTGCAGTCGAGCTGTTTTACGTAGCTACCGGGGGCGCTAGCGTTGCTTACCATAGCTACTATATATACCTGTAAAATGGCAAAAATTGCACAGATCAATATGGTGTATTTTCAAAATAAAAGTTGACATTTATTTTTAACTTCGTACATTAAGAACATTCATCAAAGTCGTTCGACCTTCACCATGTGCTACTGCTATCCTTATCTGACGCGCTGAGAAAAACCCGCTTTGGTTGAAATAGCAATAGTATTTCTATTTCTATGCGATTCCCAACCTATTATAGCCATATGCTTCTTGAAAAAAAAAATTGTCAAGTGTATTCATATTACTCAATGATGATTGTTCAAACAATTTTAGGCGTTGAGGAGGTTTGATTGAGGAAATTTTTAAGCTAATCTTACATCTTGATTTCGTACATATTTTCTTCCCTATTTTTGTCTCGTTCCATGTAAACACGTATACGGTGATTTTCTTATCTTACATACATATTTTTTTTTATTTACTTTGTCTGCATTATTTGGTGTGTAATATTTAAAGACTATATTGTAATTGTTTTAATAGCCTTTTAATTATTTTGTGTGTAGTTACATAGTATAGTTTATCTCACCTTATAAAAAGTGTATATCGTTTCTTCCTAATAACGATACAACTTACTGAAATTTACGAATTTCAATAAACAATTACCAATGAGCATGTCGCGATAGCCGAATGGTAGGTAGCAAGCCCGCTTCTTGTTTAAAAACCCAAGGAGGTAATTTATTGATGAGTGCTTTTTTAAAAGTGAGATCCGTGAAAAAATCGCATATTCTCGGAATATGCTGAAAATCGTAAAAACGTCAAATAAAGCCAATTTGATTGTGGATAGAATTAAGGCAAAGTACCGAGAAAATTAACACGTTGACATGAAATTAGCGCCAACAGCAATTATTATCACTGTGAAAGTATGAACATGCTAATAAAAATCCACAAGCTAACTAGAATCACCAATGTCCTAGAGTAAAATCGGAAGAACCCTTTTTTAATATTAATAATTTCAATCTATTTAATAATCCATCTAATATAATTTTCCACATACATATTTTATTGTATGTTTGAAATTTACAATCTAAACCTAATGGTTACTCACCTCTGCCCAAGCTTTCAAAATAGATAACTTCTCTAGGGTTGCCATACTTTCGTTATATATGAGTGTTGTGTTGCCCTTGGTGTTCAGTTTATCCAAACTTGAAACTAATAACTGGTGAACTCTGAAACCATAAACAATTTTGTAAATAAAATATTATGAAATATTTGATATATTAAAAAAAAAAACAAGATATACATAAGGCCCTTTACATAATTCATTGAATAATATAATAATAATATTTGGGACATCCCACACAGCGCCATCTAGTCCCATAGTAAGCAAGTATTATGCTTGTATTATGGAGTACTAGACAACTGATATATATGCTGAAATATTTTTTTTATAATGTATACTTTAATAGATACTTTTACACCCAGACACGGAACAAATAGACATGTTCATGCACACAAATATTTGTCCCGGGCGGGGATCGAACACGCGACCCTCGGCTCCGCAGTTAGGGTCTCTAACCGGACCGGCTGACCGGTCAGTCGAATATCTATAAAGATATATATTTACGTCGATTTTAATAAAAGTTCAGAGATTACGATTGGCGTTATTCAAAATTTTGCAACATGATTCAAAAAAAATATATATATATATCTATATGAATAGGTGTCCTTATTCTACGTCACAAATGTAATGTTAAAATTTTTGACCAATGCCCATTGGCGGTTGAATTGATTTCGATTGATCAATACATCAATTTAAAGACACTGGGTGCATTTCACACCTGCTAGTGATTATTTTTTTAACAATACGATTCAAATGTATTACATTGTGTGAAACGTTAAAAATTAGGTATTTTCTAGTGCAAGAACAACTGGACCTTGACTATAAAATCTAGCATATTTGACTTTTCTAAAATATGTGGTGTATAAAATATCAGACGCGAGAGTTCTAAGTGACGCTTTCAAGTCTAAAAATAAAAAGTTTTGAAATCCAAAAAGTGTACACCTCAAGCGCTCACGTGATAGTTAAATATGAGCGACGTTAAAATAGTAGACTTGGTTATAATTATTATAATAGTTGTTAATTAAGAAAGCAAAATATATTTATCAACAATTATTTTCTAAAAGTATTCAAATCTGAAAAAGGAATGAGAATGTAACGAGCATAAAAACACGAATTCACTAGAAGCCATCTTCTGCGTTTACCGTCTAACCGCTCATACTATAGCTAGCTGGTGCAACATGGCGAGTTTTAGTCCGAGTTTCAGTGCGCAAGGTCCCCGCGCGCCACCCTTCATCCCGCGCGCCGTTTTCAAGCCCGCTAAATTGCGTAATGTCACTTCGATACTGTGAACTGACATTTATGACTCTATTAAAACCATACGCTGCTGTCAAATTAATAATAATAATAACGTACACATGACAACAACGTCTAGGCCCCAAACTAAGCATTAGCTTGTGTTTTGGGTACCAAGCGAAGACACCATATACATTTAACAACCAAGACCCGGTACCAGTATCGATATTCATCATATAAATACTGACCCGACCTGGGATTCGAATCCGGGACCTCCAGCTTCGTAGGCAGGGTCGCTACCCACGAGGCTAAGCGGTCGTCTTATTTATGTATATTAGTTTACTCTATAGTAATGAGTAAATAATTGTAAAATTTTCGCGACACTACTACACAAATATACTGAGTTTGACAGGTGATACGGTAGTAAAAGCCACAAGCGACATCTACTTTAAGTTTTTCAGATTATCTACCATTGTGTGTTATCAATGATTTTGTTCCAATTTCGGTATCGTACTAAATATCGTCTACAGAAGTTGCTAGTGATCATATTAACGTGTGAAATACTGGTGGGAATTTGTGAAAATTAAAGATCATATATCGTCGCGTGGTATGGTTAGCGAAATAACGGAGTCAGGACTTCCCGTTGAGTTTTACTGATCGCACACACGTGTGCGATCACGGGTCACTCGGGACCTCGGGTCACGACCCGAGGTCGTAACGATATTTAACTAGTTCACCTGCGCAGATCGTTGATATCGCGCGCTACTCCGCAGCCAATCCACGCAGAACAGACGTCGCAAGCTGCTGCTGTGACGTGAGATGCTGTGTCGCCCGAGAAAGCAGGACGAAGTGCTGCACCCACCTAAATTATAATTATTTTTCATTTGATGACGCAGGCAGTGGTTTAGTGTTTGTACATGAAAAATTCTAGCTTCCATCGCCATTTCAATAAAACATAATGACAAATTAAGTTTTTTAATATGCCTGAACAGTATGAATCAAACTAGCAGACCAAAGTATGGCTCGTAATGTGAACGCTGGCTATGTCACTTAATTCTAACCAATGGAATATAAGTCACTCACGATCGTTAGCTTTTATTTATGAACGCTTGCGACAGTTTTTTTCATTAATAGCTGTAAATAACAAACTTGATTCCACAAAAACCATTCTTCGACTCTCCCAGCCGGTTGCTTTGTAATCATATTTTTATGCTACCTTGCAACCCGAAAAATGTTTTACATGTCAAATAATAATAATACATGGGACATCCCGCACAGCGCCATCTAGTCCCAAAGTAAGTTAGTAAGGTTACTAAACAACTGATATACATACTTAAATATTGTTTATGATGTATACATATATAAATATTTTACACCCAGACACGAAACAAATAGACATGATCTTGCACAAACATATTTGTCCCGGACGAGAATCAAACCCGCGACCTTAGGTTCTGCAGTTAAGGTCTCTAACCACTTGGCCAATTGGTCAGTCAAATTGTTTATGATTTTGAAGAAAACATGAATTTTTGTAAGAACGACAAAATTTTGTAAATTTAAAAAAGTTTCAAAGCTTTATTATCAAATGAGCACGGATAATTTTCATTTCATTTCTGATACTGAAAATTTGGTAAGTTAACTATATGAATTTAATAAAAAAGTTTAATCATTTGTCATTTTCATTGATGTATAAATGAAGCGAGATGTACAGTCCGTCACGCAAAAACTTGCATAAGTGCTAAAAGACGCTTTATAGGGATTATTTCGTGCAGTTAGTTATTACATTACTTATATTACATTACAAGTTAACAACAGTTAACCAAAGTATACATTTCTAATATATTTTTATTTAAAATCGAGTCTTGTGTCTAAGATTATACGGTCGAAATTAAAGCGCCCTTTACATTATACAACCGTCGTACGTACGACGGTCGCACAAGTTGTTTGCGACCGTCGAATGCGCTTTTACATTTATACGATACGTTGTACAAACAAATACGACGAAAGTGACTCATTCTAAATAGGGCCTCGGAATGGATCGCAGAAATCGTGCTGCAATTACGGCAGTTAGTTGTATGTACTTATTGTGTAAAAAAAATAGAAAAAAAACATATGCCAATGGGTGAAGAATTGGCTAATGAACAGAAAAACATTTTCTCACATTGGCTTATTGCAAGATTTAGAATATACAGCCCTGATGATTTTAAAAATTACCTCCGTATGAATAACGAGACTTTTTACCATTTATTGAATTTAGTGAAAGACATTATTGAAAGGATAAATACATTTTTACGTGACGCTTTCCCTGCTGAAGCTCTCTTCAGTTAGTCTTCACATTACGATACTTGACTTGAATATTGAAATTTTAAGACATTTTTATTAATAAAACAAGTTTTTCGTAATTAATTTTATTTTCAAGTATTTTTATATTTGTAATAAGTAACAATCGTAATAAATCACATTATCGTACTCGCCAACTTTCTTTTCAATATTAGTACTATAATCATTCTTTCCTTTTGAAACTTTCATTTTCGTTTACCATTTTGTAGTACACAACCAACCTTGCCCAAATTTGAAGCTAAATGACAAGTCGTATGAATGTGCATTACATTGTACAACCGTCGCACGAATCGCACAAGTTGGAAGTTGCCTTGATCCGACCGTGCGATTTGTACGACCATCGATAGGTCGCATACGACAAGCCTTTACATTATACAACGGTTGTACCGATTCATACAACCGTTGTATAGATCGGTACGACAGTTGTATAATGTAAAGAGCCCTTAACACTGTGCTTTTAGAAGTGTATTTAAATAGAGATAGGATTTTATACACCCCCTTGTACATTTTCAGCGGGGGTTTTACTAGCAACTGTAGATTTCCTTTAATTTATACATCAATAACCTTTTCATATTAATTTTTAAAGAGGTCTATCACCTTTAAAAAAAATCTATTTATGTCATCTTACCATGGTTCACTTTGACATAAGATATCACTTTGTAAGATTAAATCAATTGATAATATATCCCCTGCAACTTTCTATACTACGAACTTCTAATACTTTGTGTGATATTGCAATGTAAAACACCAGCTTTCAATATCCGGTATTGGTAACCGTAATGAAATACCAGTAACAAAGTCGAAAAACTGACTCACCTGTGCCTGATACTGTTCTAGCAAAAGATGCCCTGGGAAATCAGGTTCAGGGGCAGCAGCAAACTGACGAACGGCCAGTTGTAGAGCGTGTAATCCACTCAGTCTTAGAGCATCAGATTCGCCGGTAGCACACACGAACGCCATACGGACCAGATCCGATAGATGCAGTGATAGGTAGTCACCTGACGTTTAACAAATACAAGATTCATGCAAGACTGTATAGCTACTAAAAAACGATATATTGTGAAAAAATATTTTGTTGTAGTATGTCATCAATGATCTTACATTTTTAACAGGATTGGAAGTCGCCTTTGTAAAGGCGAAACAAAACCGTCCGTATTGTGCCGTAATGTAGCGTGTTACAGTTTGTTACCTTATATCATTATAGCTTTTTTTTACATGAATCGAGAAAATTGTGCTCTATTCGTAACACTTATGACATATATTCGCATTATGAAATTCTAATATAAAACCTTTTAGAATTCACTTCTTCGGACGGAATTATTTTTCTTTCATGAAGCATGAAAATTGAGCTCTATTCATAACGCTTATGACATATATTTGTTGAGAAGAATTTTAATATAAGACGTTTAAGAATAGACTTCTTCGGACCAGCCGCACCGCGCGGCAGGCCGGTCGGATCAGTCCCTACGAATACTTATTACGGGTCGGACGTGTCACACTGTTTACGAGAACGGGACGAGAATTAAATCGTGATAATGTTTACATTAAATTAAAAAACAATTGAATAACCGTCCGCAGGCATAAACTAATGTTAAATTTAATTGTTTATTTATCGAAAATACGATATTCAGCTCTTTTTTTGCGTCTTTGACGAGTAGTTTTACAAATTTTCACGATATAAATCGACATCGCGCACGTTTATTCAGCGTTAAGCCATTACAAGCCGTGTACACTTTATAATGTTAATTAAACTGGCTGAGGTAGATATATTTTGTAATTCTTTAATTAAATTTAAAACTAAATGTTGTAGTATTTTGAGTGGTGCGGTGAGCGACAGCTGAGGTTGCCTAGTTGTTATATTATATTACTATATTGCTTTAATTGTTACTATAATTAGTAATAATTTAAATATATGATGTGTATATGTGTGTATGTATGTATGTATAAATGTGTATGTGTATTTGTGTGTGTATGTGTATGCATATTTTACCTGTCTAATTTTGTGGTACATTATGTTGTATAATCTTTATAATTAAGAAGACTTATTGCGTTTTTGATGAGTTTCTGCGCGGACACTTTAGAACGCAGACACCCCATCTAGTTATATTGGTACATCGATGTATGTCATAGATTTTTTTTTAAGAACAGTAATAAAAAAATATAATGATAAATTAATACGTAATATTAGTAATATAATTTAAAATAATTTAATATTAATATTGTAATATTACTATATTATAATATTAATAGTAATATTTAAACAACGTAAGGAGCTGTATGTTGCTGCATTGGCAACACACTCAAAAACTATCTTCTCACGTCTGACCCTAAAAAAATTTAATAGGAATAATACAAAGTCACTTGAACACACATTATACATATGCTGCCTTACTGGAACTACACTTAAATTAAGTATCGTTGATGGGCAGGGTTTAGCAGCAGCGCTTGTTAGAAGTCTCATACAATATTAATTTTAATAAAGAAAAATTATCTAAAACGATGTCCATAACTTTAACGCTCTAATCTCCTTCCCGCCATTTACAGTTACTTTACGTTTTAACACCTCCCACACTTCGTCACATACCTTCCACCACATTTGCGGCTTACGGCGTCCTAATAATTCAGTTGAATAATGCTCGTTCTAGTTTTCCTATTATGTTATTCCTAATTCTATGGCTAGAAAAGACGTGTTCGCTCGAAGTCGTTGACATGCATGTCGTCTTTAATATAATCTTGTATTAATTTAAAAAAAAAAAATTTATTTGTAATTACAATTCTTGTATTTATAATATTTACCCGCAGGATTGATCAGTTGTTTGTCTTTAGCCTTAACCAGATCGAAATGTGCGTGGTCTCCGGTCGCTTCGCATGCACTCATTATCTTCTGTACACATTCCATAGCGAAAACCTTAAACAGACAAAGAAAATTTAAGCTATCTAAACGCTGAACAATTTATCCCGCCCTACGCCCATAACAAATTAATTTACAAGTTTCAGATATACGTTTGCAGAAAATTAAATTAAATAAGCATCAATATCAACTATGTACCATGTTTCATTTTTAAGGGAATTCAGAAGAAATCATAACCTGATTTCAAGCATATATAGTTCCAATCAAGCTTTATGGCGGATGTGAACATAGGCACAAGTCGCGTCGCAGTAACCAGTTTTAGGTGTAGCGGGACACAGTAGAGCGAGGGGTATATGACTGTACATGCGCAAGAATGCTTAAAGCGTTGTATTCCGATCCGCCATTAAGTTTGAGAGGAACCGATAACTGAACGCAAAGCGTCAGTAGATGTAAATAAAATAAAGCACTGACGTGAGTTATTACGATTTTTTTATACTTGGTTATGTCTAAGCCAATCTTTTCTAATATAACGCCAAACGATTATTTACCGCAATATACATTAATAATACCGACGCTAAGTTTAAGAACCAGAATGCGTCAGAAAAAAATATGCGATTTTGCCCTCGTATCTCAGCGCACATTCGTAACGAAAAAAGTGGGTGTTAAAGCGAGACTATAATTTAACCGAAACCGCTGGCCCGCGCTTTATGTGCGCGGCAAGCAGAGAGGCAGCCCCACTCTGTCAGCGGGCCTACTCTGATTCTTAACGAGGCGCCAAAGTAGCGTCGAATACGGTAAGTTTCAAAAATCCGGTCGCTAGGACTATGGGCGAGAGTACGGATTTTTGAAATGGCGCGTACTCGGCGCTACGTTAATTTAGTACGGCCCACTGTCCGCAGTCAACGCTCAGGAGCTGCCTCCCTCCCGTCACGTACACACCTAAGGCGCGGTACAGCAGTTTCGGTCAAACAATAGTTATTGTCTCCCACTAACCTAAAATAACATATACGTCACAATCCATATTTCTTATTATAATTGCAATTCTAATAACTTATTTAGAAAACTGTTTCCACAATGTACTAGTCATTTTTCTAACATTTATAGAAAATAGAAGATTTTTTTTATCAGTTTGCCGACAGTGTTCTATCGAGAATTTATTTTTAATCGTGTTTTTAAATTCACTAGTCAGTACATACTATTGTTTAGTTTCACAGTTTTTTTAACACAATTTTATATGTGGTGGTTTTTTAATATAAACTTTTTTAATTTTTGAACGCCTTTGGATGTCTGGATCTTAATAATAAGTTCAGTTCTTTACTTATTATACATAGTGAGACAGAAATACCGAATAATGCGACGTTAACGTTCACCTGGTACTAATACCACAGAAAATCTGATTAAAGTATGTCATAATATAAAATATATGCCACAAATGAATTGATTACCCTAGTAGGCCATCTAGGTTGTACGGCTGGATGTGTGTTTTGGTCTGAATCCGCGTGGAATTCCTCTTGATCGTCATCACCTTCCGCGTCCATGTCTGCTTCTAGTCTGCTATCCTCTGTGACATACAATAGGAATTCATGGTTAAAAATATGTTAAAGATGCTTTGTTTACAAGGCTTAC
The DNA here is from genome assembly GCA_949709985.1 of Luffia ferchaultella. Classification (NCBI taxonomy): domain Eukaryota; kingdom Metazoa; phylum Arthropoda; class Insecta; order Lepidoptera; family Psychidae; genus Luffia; species Luffia ferchaultella. Next base: position 7,310,345 of record OX453262.1, read on the forward strand.
AACAAGGATAGAAAGTAATGTACTATTGAATGGTCCCAAAGTTTAACATATAGCTGTCAAATGCCAAAGGATTTTAGAAAACAAGTCATATTTATAGTTCTTAAAATGACTCGAAATATAGGAACCCACGTATTTTCGAAGGATCTTGTACAAAGAAAACTGTGAATAAAAGTTCGCTAAAAGAAAAAATTATGTTTAAGGATACGTCGTAGTTATGGGGAACTCATTTTAAAGCAGATAATTACTATGAAAGAAACTCATAAGGGCATTAAGTATTAACTTTTGAAACTCACTAGTTTATTAAACATTCAACAATAGCGACATTTGCTTTGAACTTTTAATTTTTAACCCCATTTGAGGCACGGATCTTGGGATTTCAAGATTATCTGTCCAGGCTATTTTTGAGAGAGATGTTTCAGAGTATAAGCAACACTCGATTTTTTCATACATTGTATCCCAAACTTGTATCTTGGTTTTAGTTTTACGTAGTCAACAAATAAATTCCGTTATGCGACAAAATATAATAAACTTTTGATGGTATTCATCAATAAATACCATCTACAACAGGTGTTAAACTATTTAATAATGATATAAATGCTTTCCGTTGAAGAAATACGAACATTTTCCATTTTTGATTCAAGTATGAATATTTTTTTACATTCTGGTTTTATTATTTAAATACCCCCTCCTTCGCTCCTCAATAGAATTGAGTAGGTAAGCACTGCAAATATCACAAGCTCACTACCGATATCGTCCTTTTTGGTGATGGTCAACAGTCCCCCCCAACCTGATCAGACCAGCATGGTAAGGCTTATGGTCCAAACTCCTTAATACAATGTTGAAAAAGAGCTGTTGTACTCCAGTAGACTTGAAAACGTACTGATGAACTACAATTATATACTTGCCATAGAAAATGCGCACGCGCACGCTTTTATGCACAGGTCCGCCACATCTCCCAGCGCAACGCTCCTACGAAATTAAGTTACTGCAACGTTTTCGCGACTAACTTCAGAGTCATATATATGGACAAGTACTGTATTGCCGTTACACTTTCCTTCAATCGTTCTGACTAAAACTACATAGTTTCAACCGAATTTCTTATTAACGCCCTCTAAGAATTTCGGCTTGAAAAACACAAATTATACCACCTCATATATCTCTATATCATATATATATCTCATCGCCAATATTCGCAAACAATAAACACTAAAATAAAACTTACCCAATCTGACGGTCAACACTTTTTTACATAACATCAGCCAGTCTTTAATTGAGGGCCCAGAGTCGTGCCCCGACGAGGTCGTTTGAGGCGTAGCAGCAGCTAACAAGCAACACGTCAGAGTATCGCGAGCGTACGACAAGGCCGGCAAATCACGTTCCGTATCCAAATAAGCGAACAAAGCGCCCGGTAGACCGGATTCAGTTATAACAACGCCTGGAATAGAGGTTGATATATGATTTTTATATTCATAAAAATTAAAATGGGTCTCAACATTAAACACAATCAAGCGATTTGAAACTATGTGTTATTCTTCTCTCGTCCGTAAATACGTTATAAGAATATAACAATGTTTTAATTTTATGGATACATTAAACTCATACTAATGATAGGAAACTGTCATCCATCAGGTCAGCTAACTAATGTCGCCAGTTATCACAGCGAGTGTTTCTGGCACCACATTGGCTAAAGGCAAAACACAATGAAGAGTAAACTTGTTCTTTAAAGTCTTTAAGGAGTGATTTTCTGTGTTAAGGACGTATGTACAAAAAGTGACAGCTCGAAAACGGGTTTTACTTGACAGCTTGCTTACTACTACACGCGCATCTGCACCAGAGGCTACACATACTTGGCTATATACCAGAACTAATTAGTCTTGATCATTATTATTTTTATTTATTTAAGAATTTGATGTCAGGTTTTTAATGTTGCTTTATTTTATATAATAACTAGTGATCCGCCCCGGTTTCGCACGGGTAGCAGAGCCATAATGTTTTTACGGTCGTAGTGTCATATCAGCTTGTAGTGTCGAACATGTGGACTGGATTTCATTAGATTTAAATGTAACGCAAGTTCGTCCAACTTGGATTATTTTTAATGTATTTTATTTTGAATTCTATTAATATATGAAAAAGTAAAGAATAAATACCTAAAAACAAACTAAAATATTTCTTTGTATACATATATTTTCAGCCTAAGCACGCGTGTCGCGTCGTCCGGTATGGCTCCAAAGATATTGATTTAAATTGTAGAATACAAACGGCGATCATAATGTTCATGAAATGCTGAAGGTAAATATCGTATTTAAAATGATAAGGATTAATACCATATCCGTATAAGTTGTATTCCAATCACCTCATCATATTACATCATAAAAATAGTACAGTAAGCTATCAATAAAAGATAGATATATGCCAACGTGGACTTTTCTTTAGTCCTATAAAAGAGACACAATTCCTCCATACATTATTTTGTTATATCTCAAAAGGATTAGGCCGCATTTTCGATGAAAGTTCCCAACCAGCTTGATTTTTCTCCGACTTCTTCAGCAATAATCGTCATATTTCAACAAATTTTCTCTTGAATCACTCTGTCCATTGATGTCAATAATATGCCAATCCGTTCGGTACTTTTTTAGTTTGTCGCGTTCCGACAAACAGACAGACGCGGCGGGGGACTTTATTTTATAATATGTAGTGATAACAATAATACCTGGGACATCCCACACAGCGCTATCTAGTCCGCTGCAAAGCTTGTGTTATGGGTGTGGGTTAAGATGTCTTTTAAAGTTCCATAAAAAAAATTATTAGACAATACTATACTGTGCCACAGTTATCGTATGAGGAGTTTTGCAATACGAGTGCATTTTGTTTGTGATACGTGGCGATGGCGAAACCGAGGTCCCATTGAATGAGGTGACCTTTTCATTTCCCATTTCGTCAAATTCTACTATTTTTGATTCTGGACCGATTGTTTTCAAAATAAATGTCTAAGATTACGGTATATGGTCTTCGATTACGAATCTGTGCTCAGAACTAAAAAAAAATTACTGCCTTTGAATCTGTTTTAGTTTTTGAACTGCTTGCTTTCAAAATAGATATCTATGGGTCCATGTGGTCTCCCTTCACAAATCTGCGGTCAAAACTGAAAATAGTGTCTGCAATTTTGAACTTCTTTCTTTCTGGGCCTAACACTACTAAAATAAAGTCTGTTTCGTATAGATTAAAATTTTATTATTATTTGGTCCACATTACAAAAAAAAAAAAACAAGTCTGTATGCGTTATTACAACAACGATTAATACTTTTGTCAATACAGTTACTATTAACACGTTCTTTATGACATCGAAACTTGTACCGCAATGTTGTATTTTACAGTACTAAATCTTTTTACTTTACACCAATCACAAGCGAGCATTCTGTTTGCACCGCATGCGTAAACCGCAAAAAGCAACCCGCTCGCGCTCTTAGCTCCCACCATTATTTATTTCTATAAATAGAGAAACCGCGCGAACACCCCTGTTTTGACTAACTTACCCTTCAAATTTCACGATCATTCAGACCGCCTTCTAAAAACATAGTTTAAAAAAATAAGAAACTTGCACTTTAATACCAAATCGATCTATAAAGAAGAAAATAACTTTTGGAATAAGAATAAAGTGTTTAATGAGGAAAAATAATGTTATTGTGACAAAACGTGGGGTGCCCGATATCAGTTGTTTTAAATATTTCATTGCACTCCACGATTTTTCACAATAACATTAATTTTCTATTTTTTTTTCTACTTATTTTCTTTTTCAAAGTTCGATTGTCTATCAAAGTGTAATTTATAATTTTTTTTTAACATATTATTTTTTTTCTTTTTTTAGTCTTAATATTTTTTAAACTACATTCCATCAAAATTTACAAACATAAAGGTGGAACTCACAATTACCTATAACACGATGAAATCATACACACCGACACAAAGCTTCATGTCGGTGCTAATTTAACCACTGAGGAGTTCCCTCGTTAACAAATTATCGTGGTGCATCATCAGTTTATAGTGAAAATCATGGATAACTATCGAAATCCAACCTACATACAAAGTTTCGTGTTCGTGCTATTAACCGGTGAAGAGTATCCTTGTGAGGAAACAATCCTGGCTGCAACATCAAGTTATGTTTATCATTTTAGTGTATTGTCATCGAAGTTACATATGTATTCTGAATTTCAGCCCAATATCTTCAGTGGAAGTGGGTGACAACCGCGTTTAAAGATTCCATTAGATACAAAAAAACATACAGGTGGAACTTATAAAAGCGTATTAAAATTAAAATAATTACACCATTCCAAGAGGTCACCACTTTTTACATATGTTTTAATTTAATTATTTTATCATAAAAAAATTATTAGTTGGTCAACTCGGTAATGTATATATTATGTACATTATATATATAGTGTAAGATTTTTATTTTCAGTTCAATAGCTTTCCGCCTTGGTAAAAAAAATAATTCAAACTAATTCAATTAATAAAATATTATAAAAGACAATGGGCGGTTTCGTACCCAGTGGTGTATCAAGTTGTGACATATGTCATTTTAAAGGTCTTAATAATAGCTTCATTTTATTGTATGACACCAACTTATTATTTAATTACTGCCTTTGGAATTTAAATTTAAAATTATTTAATTTTTATTTAAATAATCATTATTTCTAGTTTATAAAGTTCTTTTTAAGCGACGTCAAAAAAGAAGGAGGTTACTCAATTCGACCGTATATATGTTTTTTTTTTTTTATGTGTGTTCAGGGATAACTTTGTTGTTTATGAACCGAATTAGATGATTTTTTTTTTGTGAAAGGGAGATATCTCCGAAATGGTACCATGATAAGGAAACCAGGATCTGATGATGGCATCCCAGAGAAATCGAGGGCAACCTTCGAAAATCGTATTTTAAAGTATCGTATTTTAAGTATTTTGATAAAGTACTACTACTAGTACTATTTAATGAAGGTCGGGAGTCGATCTGATGATGGAGCTGAAAGACAGTCGAGGGAACTTCTCAACGACTGGCAGCAATTACCTGGTGTTTGGACTTGATCCATTTCTATTGATGAGATCTTTGCACCCATATGGATTATAAGTGCCATTACAGGTCTGATGATGGAGACCATACACAATCGAGGGAACTTCTCAACGATTTACAGCAATTACCTGGTGTTTGGACTTCATTCATTTCTATTAATGAGAACTTTGCACCCATATGGGTTATAAGTACCATTACAGATCTGATGATGGAGACCATACACAATCGAGGGAACTCCTTAACGATTTACAGCAATTACCTGGTGTTTGGACTTAATTCATTTCTATTGAAGAGAACTTTGCACTCATATGAGTTATAGTGCCATTACAGGTCTGATGATGAAGACCATAAACAGTCGGGGGAATTCCTCAACGATTTACAGCAGTTACCTTTTGTTGAGCTTCCGTCATACGGTTGAATATGCCAAAATGTTCAGTTCGCACAAAAATAATAATTAAGATTGAAGTTTTACATAGGAATACCACTGCCTACTAGGCATGCTGATTCGTCAATTTGACACTGAATTTACGTTGCGTAATCGCGGTGCTGTCTCACTAGAGTAGCGCGTTTAGTAGCCCCATTTATACTAAATAGAAATAAGTTACAGATGCGTTCAACTAAAAATTGAAAAATAAAATAATTTAAAATAAAATAAAAACCGACTTCAAAAACATAAACTAAAAAGTTAAAAATAAAATTTTCACTTTAAAGAAAGGAGCATTATCAGGCGGCATATAGTTAATGAAGTCGGTGCCAACTCAGACACTTTAAATGGGTACTTACCAGGTAATAACAGTTACAACAATTATATATTTATAACTATAACAAATATGGAACACAATTTAAAGTGTCTGAGTGAGTAGGCACCGACTTCATTAACTATATGCCACCTGTTAATTCTCCTTTCTTTAAAGTGAAAATTTTATTTTTAACTTTTTAGTTTATGTTTTTGAAGTCGGTTTTTATTTTTTACTTATATTATTTTATTTACCATGTTATATAGCATACTGTGCGTTGCGGCTACCTGTCAGTATAACTCTTACACCGCCCTGCTCACACACATACATACTACTAGAGGTTGGATTCAGTCCTGTCATGTGTCGAATCGGATATATTACTCCTATATTGTAGTAACTACAATAACGACGGGAAGGGAGTCGATAATTACTGTTCGTGCCTAATAGGGCGAAGAACAGTCGGCACATGTTCACATATAATAAGCATTATATGGTATTTGGGGTGGGCGAGGCATCAAAATTATATATTGTTGCCAGCAACTTTTTTAGATGATATAATTGTTGATCTAGATTATTAGTTCAATGATAATTTTTTTTAAATTATTTCGACCTACGCAATACTAGCCTTTAATTATATTTTTTAATAAGAAATCCAAGAACAACATGCCTACACTAGATACAGCATGGAGACGAAGCCTATGCAAAACCTGCAATTTTTTTGGCCAGTCTTAAGAGTATGTAGGTGTGCAAGCGGCGGTGGAATAGCGATTGGTAACCGTATAGTAGGTATGCTTAGTAATAAAGTAATATTGTACAATAAGTAACATTTACACTAAAAATAACATTTCATTATATGAGATATAAAATAACTCATAGTTATTTCCTTGCACGTGTTTCATGGTTGGTGCCATACTATAAAATAAAGCTATTGATACGACCTTTAAAATGACATATACCACAACTTGATACAACCTGGGTACGCAGCCCATACAAAGATGCCCATTCACTTTTACTTTCACCCACGTCTCAAGATTGATTGAGTTCAACTTTACCATACGTACAGCATTTGATCGGAGAAAAACAAAGACGTACACCCGACCTTTCAATAGCGCTCCTCGGAGCGGTCTGAAGCACGATAACGTGTGCGCTTGGTTTTATGCTGTCAGTGTGCTGTCAGTTCATACAAAATAGTATGGCGAAATTTCGGTGAAATTGCATATTATTGATGATTTTTTCTGCCATTTTTCCGTTTATTATCAAAATTTCCTCTAACAGAAAGAAAGGATGAAGTATTAACAATACTTAAATGATTTTTTAATCTCAAAAAACCTTGTGATGATGGTGTAATATGTACCGAAAAATGTTAATATTCCGCGATTTCGGCAAAAGTGGGTTACAAAATAATATTTTTTCAGTGTGAAAGAGTGTAAAATATGCAAATGTTTTCTAACAAAATTGTAAATTAAGAACTGATCTTTATTTTAGAATTAGGTTTATGACCATATACCTTTCCAAACTTCCTAAAAATGTACCTAAACATGCCGTTTTTTTGTAATTGCCCCCTTAAGTTGTATCAATAAAACATCCTTAGTCAATTTGTCACTTAAATTCTAAATTCCTGTCAAATTCGCAAAATACAATCGAAAAACTTGTTTTAACAAAGTTATGAACAAAACAAAGGATAACGATGACATATAAATAAATAAAGTGCTTAGGTAAATAAAACAACAAATGGGCCCTAGTCCCCACACTAGGAGTCCCTGTATCGTGGAGACTAAAGGTGCGTTTAATACAAGATCGGATATTGATAGATTTTTCTGGATTCGAGATCAATCGCAGTCTGTGGAAGAGAGTTATTGATGGTGACTTTGTTCGTGAATATCAGCTATTGACAAAACTAGAAGAAAAAAAATTTTTTTGATTGTAGTGGTAAATTATTGGTCATATGGTTGAGTTGCTACGCCAATTTTTTCAAACATAAAGTAAACAAACCATAAGTTGTTTGCTAGACAATATTGAAATTCGATCCAGCACTTAGTATGTAAACATTAACATACCACAGTATGGTCTGGCAGGCATATGGTCTTTGGCAAGCAGTGCGTAGCGACACACCTCAGCCGCCTCCTTCTGCGACAACTGTCGGAGACAACACAGCGCTGCGCGACGAACGCACAACTCCTGGCTCGATAGGTTATACTGCAATTAAAGAAAGTAATATTATCATCAGATCATAGTGGCAATGTTGTTTTCATCTCTTTTTTTTATATAGACCTGATTAATTCAGGCAAGTGTCGTATTACGCAATACTGGATTTCGTATTTCATGTTGTAGTTGTTGAATAAATTCAGGTTTGAGTTAAATGTTTACCCTGCTCTTGTGCTAGCTATCAAATGTACATAATTTCTTATCACACCTTCACATGAAAATTTGAAACCATACACATTTTTGAGCCTGAGAATGTTAGAGCGCAACGCAAATATCATCTTAATTATATAGTACAACAAACTTACACATAGATTTGGCACAAGAGTATGCAAATTTATATGTTTCGGTGCGAACATCTGCAACTGTTGCAAACATCCGATGGCTTCTGCGCGCGCGCCGCCGCCCGGGCATTCGCTTAGAGCTGCGCACGCACATATGAAACGACCGACCGTACTGCTCGCACTGCCTAAAACAAAAAGATCATTTTAATTAGCACATTAGCTGCTGCCATTGAATTTACAAGTTAAAAGTTTGACAATCGCCAAACTGAATAAAAATATAATAGTATGTGATATGACTTTTAATTTTAACTAGCAAATGTTCGCGACTTCGTTCGCGTGGTGTTCGTAATTTCTACAGTTTTTCAAGTTGACGCAGGAACCATAAATATTTCCAGAACAAAAAGTAGCCTTTTCTCTAAAAAAAAATCTCTGCCTGCCAGTGAAATTTCAACCGTTTCGGAGATTAGTCAGGACAGACAAACAGACAAAAACTAAAAACGTAAATATCGTTTGGGTTTTAGTTACAAACGACTAACATATGAGCATGAGAAAAATTTTATTTCGAAATCACAAACACTTTAATTTTATTTATTTGTATAGATGGTGTCATGTTCCATGTTAAAACACAGTGGAAACGTGACTGCCGATCTATAGTAAAGCTCGCACTTCTGTACTATATGCAGGTCACAGCGTTCAAAGTACGGGTTAAATATGCAAGCGATGGCAGGCAATATGTTAAATACCCTTTGAATATGATGTTATAAAAGAAATTTTGGAATAATTAAGGAACGAACCTCACTCTTTATCATTAACACATGAAAAATCATTACGAACACATCAACTGGTGTTTGGGACATCAAATATAATTTGGAAGTTGATATAGATTGATCAATATTCAATGACTAATTTTATGCTAAAAGATCAAGTTAAAAACAAATAACACACGGATAGTATGAGTCAATGTGGCATTTCAGATATTTTTAAAGTGACAGTGTCAACGAAGGTTAAGTCTAAAGAGAAAGAATAAGTCACAATTTCAAACTGATGTGTAGAGTTTTATGTATAAATTGATGGTTTTATTTCGCCGAGTATCGTTGTTAGCGAAATAAACACGTAAAGAACTTGCAGTGAGTTTACAGTGCACACGGAGCCCGCAAAGTCGCAACTTAAATGGCAGTTTACAATGATAGTGTATTTCGATTTACAACAATTTCCATAGAAACAGCACTTGTCTACGAAAAACACACAACACATACACACACCCATGCACACACACAAACACATGCATGCATAGAATTAGATCGTATTGAAATGTTAGAATGATCTCAATTTAGTACTATAGGGAGAAGACACTGAGTCCTGAAACACAGGTATATACCTACCTCAGGCGTCAGGGCTTAAACATAATAGATCATACCATGCTTATGTCATCAATAAAGATTTCTTTATTTATTTCATTTTATGTAATACCTTGCAATTCAGGTCCGACAACTGTGATCAGAGCCGCAAGCAGTCGCCCAATAGTCCTGTGTAATTCTTCAGAATAGGGTGGCACTTCAAAAACAAGACGTAACGCTAGCGCTAAAGTACTGTCCACGTGTGCACGGAACATCGGTCCTGCGGCGTCAGCCAAAACCGATAAAGCGTGGACAGACCACACCTGTAGACAAGTTATTAGATGACCTCAGTATAAAAATTTCAAATTTCGGGTCGCGATTGAGCAAAGAAATATATATCTTAATAAATTACGCATAAGCGTCGTTTACCATTAAATATTCTTTGTTTATTTTTGGAGAGTAGACATGAATCTCCACCTATTACGAACTATAGAGAGTATTGTAACCGTAACGTTTTAGAAAATAACAGCAATTCAATTTTATAATAAAAAATCCTTCAACTTAACAATTAAATCTTTATAAATAGATACAAATAAGTATCAATCAATCAATCAATCAAATCGTTTATTGCCACAAAAAAAAACTTATTATAAACATATTTCGTTACACTACTTAATTTAGTTTTCATGACAAACGGGATCGGCTCAGCATGTTGATGGGCTGCCACAAACAGGCATGCCCATCGCTGATATTCTGCCGATCCCGAACACAAATAATTTTATCTACACTTATTTATTTTTATTTTTTTAGCTTACTACCCTCTCAATCTTTATTTCCAATTTTTTCTTTCTTAAGTTTTTGATTCTCCGCACCCATTCCACTGCTCTTCCTTTCCCACTTTCCTCCAGTAATTCTTTTATTTCCCATTCTTTCTTCCACCCTGCGTGTTCCATAACGTGCTCCAAATCTCCCTCTCCCCCGCATATTTTACACCTTCTATCTTCCTCTGCCATCCAGTATTTATTCTTCTCCTCTAGATTCCCACACCTTAACCTTGCAATAATTTTTTGGCTTCCACGCTCCCCCCTTTCTCTCAGGTATGTTGGTCTCTTGGAAACTTTTAAGTCTTTGTATCTTATATTATATCTTGTCTCCAAAATCCTATTATATTCCCATTGCCCCTGCCTCTCCACTTCCCTTTTCTCTATTACTTTTTCCATTTTCCCACCTTCCTGTCTTCTCCTCCTCACCCCCTCTCCACTATAGCCGTTTTCTCTATAGAACCTCTCTCTATCGTTTAATTTTTCTCCGACCACTTTTCTTTCCTTTTCTTCCAAACATTTTTCCAATAACCTTTTTCCTCTATATTTAATTTTGTCTTCAAATCTTGTAACTCTCTTTCCTGCCCTTACTCGCATTCTGTTTCTTCCTGTTTCTCTGTAAACTATATAGTCTGGCGTCCATCTATCTAGTCCCAAAGTCCACTTAATATATTTCAATTGCACTCTCTCTATTTCCTTCCATTCCTTAAAACCCCATATTTCTACTCCGTACATCATCACTCCTGCTACCAAATAGTCAAAGAGCATCATCCTCCTCTCAAAATCATCTTTAAAACTCCTTTCCCCGATTCCCCATACCTGTTTTACTACTCTATTTGCTTTCCTACATTGTTCTTTAACGTGTGCGTTCATTCTTCCGTTTCTCTTTATCACAAATCCTAAATACTTGAACTCTTCCACTTCTTCTATCTTCTCCTTTCCCCATTGCCATACGTTCTTTTCTTTTTTCTTTCTTCCCTTCTTAAATACCATTATCTTTGACTTCTCTGCGTTTAGCTCTAATTTTTTCCTTTCTGTGTATTTCTTCATCCTTTTCAACATTTCTTCCATTGCTTCTTTACTCTCAGCAAGCATCACTACATCGTCTGCGTAAGCTAGCGTTCTTATTCTTTCGCTCCCTATTTTTACTCCTCCTACTAAACCTTTCTTCATCTCCTTTTCCATATCTGCTATGAGCAAAGCAAACAGTGTTGGGCTTAAAGGACATCCTTGTCTAACCCCTACCTTTGTCCAAAACCAGTCAGACACTTCTCCATTTGCTTGCACTGCGCATTTACATCTTTCATATATTTCCTTAATCCTTTCAATCAGTCCTTTTCTTATCCCCCCTTCCTTCATTGCTTTCCATAATTCTTTTCTATTTACTTTGTCAAAAGCTGCTTTAAAATCCATAAAAAAACCTATTGTTTTACCCCCTTCTTCTAATGTTTTTCCTATATTATGATACAGTAAATATATATTATCCATTGTCCCCCTTCCTTTTCTGAAGCCCACTTGTGATTCTGGTAATATATTTTTGTCTTCCACCTCTTTTGTTAGTCTCTCCGCTAACACTGCTGCATACAGTTTGTATGCTGTATTCAGCAGTGTAACCCCTCTATAATTCTGTACTTGCTCCACATTCCCTTTTTTCAAAATTGGCACTATTATCCCTTCTCTCCACTCCTCCGGGAATCCTTCACCTCTCCATACTTTCTTTATCAGTTCTTTTAACTTCTCTCTGATCACTCCTTGACTATACTTCCATGCTTCGCTTTTTATTCCGTCCGCCCCCGCCGCTTTTTCTTTTTTCATTTTCTCTATCTGCACTTCAATCTCCTTGTCACTTAATTCTTCTTCCTCTAGTTCATTTTTGTCTCTTATTTCTCCCCTGCATTCTTTTTCGTCTTCCGATCCATCTAGTAGATTCATGAAATGTTTTTTCCACTCGTTTCTTTCTATTCCTTCACTTATTTCCCTGTTTTTCTTTCTATCCCTTTTAAGAAATTTCCACACCTCCGCTTCCGATTTTAAATTTTGAACTTCTTCCGCTAGCTGTTCTACTTTAATCCTTTCCTTTTCTTTACATATTTTTCTGAACTCCCTTCTCAATTGCGTGTAATGTCCTTTACTTCCTTTACTTCTACGCCAGTTCTTATATGCTTTTTGCAACTCCTTTTTCTTTATCTTGCATTCGTCATCCCACCACTCTTTTATTCCCGTCTTCCTCTCTTTTATCCTTATCTTCTTCTTTTCTGCACACTCATCTACTGCTCGCTTGACATTATTCCACAGCTCCTCTACTTCATCCCCGTCTATCTGCCAGTCTTTCTCCTTCTCTCTATATTTTTCTATATTTTCCTTGAACCATCGTGTTACAAGTTTCTCTTTTTTTGTTTCTTTCTTTTTTTTCTGTTCTATACTCCCTTTCATTCTCATCTCTAGCGGTTGATGGTCCGACTCTGTTCTTTCCCCTATCCTGAACTTATCTATTAGCTCCCTTCCATCCTCGTTCGTGACTACGTAGTCAATGACCGATGTCCCTTTACTATCTATATATGTCCATTCTCCTTCATTGTCTTCCCACCCTGTACCATTTATAATCGCCCATCCTCTTTCTTCCAACATGGCTATTACCCTTTTGCCTTCTTTGTTTATTTCCTTATCTTTTGATCTTCTACCTTCGGCATTTTTTTCTTCTTCTTCGAATGGTCCCCCTTTACTTCCTGTTCTAGCATTCCAGTCTCCTCCCAGTATTAGTATTTCTTCCTCCGTTCCATCTATTTCTTTTTCCAACCACTTCTCTCTTTCTTCTATTTCGCCGTTACTATATAATGTTATTATACTCCATCTTTTGCCATTTACCACTATCGTCCTCTCTTGTATCCCATTTCCATTCTTTTCATTTTCTTCTTCCACTATCTCATTTCTCACCCCAGTGATTATCCCTCCTTTTGCTCTCCCCTTTTTTTTTACTCTAACCGCTGGGATGCATTTCCACCTGAACCCCTTTGGTAACTCTTTTTTTCTGTTTTCCCAGTCTTTTTCTTCCACCCATGATTCGACTAAACCTATCACATCAAACTTTTCCACATAATTCCAAAACTCTATGTCTTTGTTTTTCACCCCTGCTACATTCCAAAACATGATGTTTATCCCTTCCTCTCTTCCTCGCTTCGTTATTTTTTTTAGTTTTTCTCTTCTTCTCGTCTCTCGTTTCTCCTCCCCTGAACAACCTCTTGTTTCGCTACTTTTTCGATCTCTCTGCCCCCTACCATATTCCTCCCCATTTCTTATTAGTTTTTTGAATTGGTAGTAAATTCTTGAATTGGGTTTGAAAAACTTCTGCTCCTCATTATGTCGAATGCATTTTTTCTACTGGTTATGGATCCAGCTGTTACCTGCTTTTTTTGAAGTTGTGTAATGTTATTCGGCGAGTTAGATATTTCTCGTTTCCTTTTTTCATTGTTTTTAAAATTCTCCCTTACCACTAATTTGTCATAATTCAGTACTGCATAATTTCCTTTTCTTCTTTCCTCTTGTAATTCTTGTTGAAGTGCTCTCCTCTTTTCAATAATTTCTTTTGGGTAGTCTTCTGTCAAGTAAATGTTTTTAAACTTTTTCTTGTTCTTCATAATTTCATCCTTCATCCAGAAATTCACAAAAGAAATTAATACTGGCCTAGACTTTTCGTTTTCTGACGTTTTTTTTCCCAAGCGATAAAAATCGTTAATATTATTTATATCTATAATTATTCCAGCGTCATTTTGAAATACACCCGTTAACAATTCTAAGAGGTTAATTTTTGATTTTTCTTTTTCTTGCAGTCCAAAAACAATAATGTTGTTCTTTCGTTGATCTTTTTCTAATTTATCCACTTTGCTTCGCAATTGTTGATTTTCTAATTTCAAGTACAGAATATCATTTACCAATGGCTCTAGTTTTTCGTCTATTTTTGCCATTATTGTTTGTGCTTGTTCTTGCATTTCGTGTTTAATTTTGTCGAAAAATATTTGAAGTTGACTTTCCATTCTTTTTTTTTAATAAAGAACTTTTAATAGGTAAATATTTCAAAAGTAATTTTGCTTGTCTATGGTTGTACTCCAAAATGACAATATTAATATGGCACTTAATTCTTACTATGATCGCTTGTACTTTTCAAAAAATAATAAATAAATAATATTTTTCTCTCTAAACTATTCCAAGTTAATACCGCCTCTGATTCGTTACTGTCGTACTGGTTCGGGCAGTCTAGGTTAATACCGCCTCCGTTACTGAGCACAGCGCGCAACGAACCATGTAATATACAATAACAAATAAAATATCCAGTCTGTGTCAGCCAAACTGTTTTTACTTACAGTTTTATGCGACCACACTTTTGGGTTATTTAGTTAGTGCACTTGTTTCTCACTTAGTATCATACATAGTAAGTATGAATTTTTAAGGCAGTTTATTTGGTTTAGCACTGATAAATGATTTAAAATTCTAGGAGCGTTAATATATACGTCGTCACCGTTCAAGACCTCTGAGGGTCGTATTTTCAAAATATATGAATGTCGTTTGAATTAAAATAAATATTTAAATTGCAATCTGCATCGTTGTTTACATACTATGTACGTTTATTTTTAAATGGATAATAATAATAATAACACATACAATCACAACAACGTCTAGGCCCCAAACTAAGCATTAGCTTGTGATTTGGGTACCAAGCGAAGACACCACATACATACAACAACCAAGACCCGGTACCAGTATCAAAATTCATCATATAAACACTGACCCGACCTGGGATTCCAACCCGGGACCTCCAGCTTCGTAAGCAGGGTCGCTACCCACTAGGCTAAGCGGTCGTCAAGTGGGCGGTATTTATTATGACACTAAATAAAATTTGGGTGAATATGACTTTATACCATTTATAAAAGTAATATCTGAATTTGTATAAAAAAAATGCATAATCCAATGCTGTAAAAAACATATTTACTAGTTTTGTAAATTATATTTGGTAGATATCCTGTGTTGTCAATGCAAAATAATACAAAATGACATATGAGGTTTTTACTTACAGTGTCGTTATACTGTTAGTGATTATTTAAATGAAAAATCAGAATGATTATACTTGTAGATACCCCTTGACTCACATAACTAACATTTGTATATCGTTCAAGTATTCAATGAATTTCATAATTATTTTTAAAATCTTACTGTAGTTTTTACACAGGCTCTTTTCAGCAGTGTCACTTTCCGAAACCTCAGAAAATCTATCTCATTATTTTATATAAGTGTCCTTACGGGGCCTATGTAACAAAATTATTTCTTCAATTTAATTTCCATTCAAAACACATTGGATATCTTAACTGACATATATGAAGATGAAATTGGCAGCCGGTGTACTACCTGAACTTCGATGGCTCCACTATCTTGAGCTAAAGCTCTTATCACGGGCAAAGCTATGGCGCTAGACGTCGCTCCTCTGGCTCGATGCACAGCGCCCACGGCAGCAGCGGCGGCAGCACGAGTGTTCTTATTGGTGGACGTACGAGCTAGGCCTAACACGCGCTCACTCAGTGATTGGCTCTCCGCTTCTGTTATACAACTGCATAGACGGCCTGCACAGCTCGCTGCAGCCGCGCGTACTGATATGCTACTGGCTGAGAGACCACCCTGAAAATTTACGTAAAATAGTAACAGTCGAGATCATGTAGCAATAAGGGTTTTTACACCGCGCCTTCTGGCTGCATTACAAATTTTGTGGGAAACCATTATTGCCAACTTCCGCGGGGGGAAATGAGACACGGTAGTCTGACAAAACGAGACAGCTGTCACAAAACGTCATGATTGGGAGTCAAATTTGTCTTTCGTTGGGCCTGACCGAACTTATTTTATACTTGCTGCGTAGGAGGCGGGTGCGTGAATCAACGTCGGTACCTCCATGGTCCGGACATTACAAACGCAAAATTTGAATCGTAAATGTTTATCATCGTACATCTCGCTTGCACTTACGGGCCTTATGGAGTTGCATACAAGTGTTGTGTATGATTATGATGCATTATTGTCGTTACAGAAACATCGATGAGTCATTCTAACAATGCGTGTGCCATACAGGTATATCTAATTAGATGTCATTTATACTAAGTGATCGACAGTCGGCTGAATAAGCGTGCGTTTATCGTTATAATAAATTTAACAATTTAACAACTCATACTCATTAAGCATCTTTATTGCCAATGATTCACGACTCTAACTTTGGTTTCTAATGTCTTGACTAGTGTCACACACACTTAAAAACATTAATTATTGCTTTATGTTAGTGTTGAATTTTTACATGTCAATAAAATACATTTATTTGTTATAATTAAACAAATAGAAAAAAGTGAATAAGTTTATATAATAATAATAATAATAATATTTGGGACATTCCATACAGCGCCATCTAGTCTCAAAGTAAACACAAGTATTATGCTTGTATTATGTGGTACCAGACAATTGGAATACATACTTAAATATTCTTTTTTTTATAATATATACATATATATACTTTTACACCCAGACATGGAACAAATAAACATGTTTATGCACACAAATATTTGTCCGGGGCGGGAATCAAACCCCGAAATCCTTGGCTTCGCAGTTACGGTCTCTAACTACTTGGCCAACCGGTCAATCAATTATCTATACGACTTACGTCACATAAAGGTGGGTAGTGTTTTGTGAAATTTTATTTAGATACTAAAAAATACGGACCACCTGCAACTTTGTTCGCATGGTTTTCATGATTGGGAAAGTTTCAGGAATGCATTTCGAAAGTTTATGCAAGGACCCTAAATATTTCCGGAATGAAAAGAATGAATGTATCAGCCGCTTTGGATTTGACCAAACAAACAGACCCTACGATTTTATAGGTATACAAGTTTTAATTTTTTTACTACAGGTGGTATTTTTTTTATACAGCGATTTTTTCTAAGACTTCTTAAACAGAAAGAAAGACACGCACATTTGATGATAGGAAGGCTTTAAAAATTTGCCGTATTTTATGTTATTAGGCACGATACGATACATTAGAAAAACGGCCTAGGCCAACGGTCTATTACCGGCGGCCGACGGTAGTATGCGGTCATGACACTTACCACAACAAGTTCGGTGGCAACGGCGCGGACCGCATCCAATCCTAGTGCGCCTTTTACCTCGGTGAGAGCGCGCAGTGCGAAAAGTAGCGCGGTGTACACATTCATCTGCAGCGCCTCCTGGCGGGCACCTTTGGATACTCGGATGCACTCCGTAAAGTGTTCCAGCATTTGCTGCCTATGAACATGACAAAAGTATAAAGCAACTGGTAATATGAGTGATATGAAGAATAAATAATAACTGATATTGTAAATTTATCATTTTGGTCCTTTTTTGCTTTGTACAGAACAACGAAATAATGCAACTTTTTGTACAGAAATAATTGAAGAGTAATTTTTATGACGGGAACATATCATACTGACATAAGATTGAGCCGAATCGAATCTGTCGGCTAGAATCGAACGAGTTTGGATTGACGAATGTAGCCTGGCTTACGCGTATGTTCGAATTTGCGCTCAAGACCACATATGTACGATTCGATGCGGCCAAGTAGGAAGACCGACCGGCTAAAATCGAATGTTCAGACGTGCTGCCAAGGTTACTAACTCGGTCTGTTTGGAAATTCATCGAATATAAAAGCTGAATTATCCCAAATGGCACGACAAAACCCGAATCAACCGATTTGATGAATGGGCAGCATGAACAAAATAAGCGATGACACGCACCTCTGTCGCTCGGCATATACAGCACGAAATGTGGGCAATGAATCACCGATCCGAAAACGCCTAATCTAATCTGTATGTAATCACTCTCAGATAGTTCGCGTTGGTGTGAAAAAATAATTCTTCATCATCATCAGCCCATTTTTACCCCATTGCAGGGGCTTAGGCTTCCCCCAGGGTGAGAAGGGGGTTTTGGAGCTTAAATCCACCACGCTACTCCACTGCGGGTTGGGGATTGTAACGACCGCCATCTATTGACAGCGTCCGGGACCGACTGCTTAACGTGCTCTCCGAGACACGGAGTGAGTGATAGTCAATGTACTTAAGTCAGAAAACTCATTGGTACACGCCCAGATTCGAACCATGGCCCTATGGCCTTATAAATTTGAGACAGGTTCGTTGCGCTCTGGGCTATCACGTCAAAATAATTGTCAAGTCTGTTTTCAATTCATCAGTATTTGCTTGTAAATTCAACTTTACTTACTCCGACATACAAGTTATTTAAATCATGAGCATAGCTTATAAACGGTATATCAATTCATACCTATGTTTATTAGCGGCTCTTGGGAATATCTGTCCAAAAAGCAATACAGCAGCATCGACGACGGCCACGCCGAGCGGTAATGGGCCTGGACAGGTGGCTTCTGCTGGTAAGCTGTGGTATAGACAACACGGATCGTGTTCCAAGGCGCCCGTCCCACTTGCGCTCAGTGGTGAAATAAGCTGAAATAAAACATTGTGGTTAACTTATTAATTAATACTAGTTTGTAAGTATAAACTGTTAAAACTACGTTAAATATTTGTTTATCATTGAAACTCATTCCAACTGGCCGATGAGTCAATCGTGAAGGGAGCACTCACAAGGGAACAACATTTCATTAAGGTTGACCAAGGAATAGGCAATTGTTTCCCCTATTATAATAATAAGGAAACTGATTTTTTCCTTAAAAAAATTTTTTTTTTCATTACTCATATTCGGAAAGTACGCTTGAAGTGACCTGATCAGAGGGATGAAAGTAGTACTTTTCGTCCCCAGGAAACGATTTGCCCTGCTGTCACAAAATTAAAAAAAAAACTATGCAAGCCACGTCCCAACTTTTTATACAGCAACTCAGTTAAATCGCAGCATTAATTTGTAATAAAAAAATATTATCAACAATTTTGTAATATGAATTTATACTTAGAATTTACTTTTAAATGAATTAACATTTAATTGACATAGATTTGAGGTAAATATTTACACCATCGTCAAAGATAAAAAATACTGGCTGGTAAAATACCATAGAAAAAGAAACACAAAAAAGGCAAAAAAGCAGCAATTCGGTCTTCAGTTGTTTTGTCAAAGGCTGATTAGTTACGTTTACAGATATTTCTATAAAATGAGTTCATCAGATTCAGATATGGATTTAACATTTCTTTTTTTACTTTCCTCATATTTGTAATGAAAAGCAGAATGTTTACCTCGGGTGAAAGACCTATTTAGGCACTCCAACTATTGGCACCCTCGCTACGCACGTGCGCCATACCATCTCGTGCCTAAATAGATCCTTTTTACCCCTTGTGTAACAATCTACTATTCTGCATAAATTAAAGATATCAAGAAGAGTATAGTATCACTGTTCTATGACAGTTTAATCCGTCATTTAACTGTATCTAATTTACAAGCCATACTATAGTATAATCAATCCCTTACAAGCAAAAGTCACACTTTCGTGGTCCAAAATCTATTGTAAAAGACAGAGTTTTTGAAACTATATTCAGCTGGTTTTAATTCAGTGGCGGTAAATATACTTCTATCCCAGCGTAACGTTTATTTAATCGATTAAAATCCAAAATCCATAAGGTATTTGGTATGAGGTTAACCAGCATGTTGTGCCATTAGAGACTTGGTGTCTACATATGAGTATTCGTAAACCATCTTCAGTTTCGGTGTTTACACATATCTCTTAACAACCATTGTCAAGGTCTGGGTATCTTTATATGAGTTTTCCTTAACTATTGTCAAGGTCTTGGTTTTTAGATACCAATCTTCTTAGACCACCGCAGACGCCTGGTGTCTATATGCGAGTTTTCCTAGAAAAACAACAGTTTAGGGCCTAAATTAAGAACTGGAATATACTCTCAAACTAATTCACTTTCTTTATGAAAAAAAGAAACATTCCATTAGGTGAATTGTGTGCAAGGCCCGATGATATTTATCATAAAAAGAAAATATCCATTCAAAATATAAATTCCAACAAGTTATCGCTTTTTGCAGATGTATTGACAATTGTAACAAAACATCCTTATGCCCGTAAAATATTAAGGATTCCGAATCCGTTTCAATAGGACATCCAATCAAAATTGTTTATAACTTCAAAATTCGAGAAATAACGCTAAAATCGCGAAAAAAAAAAAATTGCCTGACTACGGTGGCGCGTGAACAAAAACAAAACACAATTTGCTGGATTTTTTGACTGAAACGATCCAATCGTTGTTTTTAAATTCAATTCAAAAAGCTATTCAATGAGTATGTGATAGATAGAACTCCTGGTAGTGTCTACCATTGTAATAAAGTCATAAATAAAGATTAAAAAAAAACTAAAAGGTCAGAGATAAGATAGGTAAATTGCGAACATAAAATAATGAAATATATTACAAGCTAGTACACATTTACTTGTGTTATTATTAAGCTTACAGAGGGCCAAGTGCAACTTTTTTACTATTAACTGTGTCGTATGCATTTTCCGTAAATTGTGTAGAAACTCGTACAACGCTCGTAGCGGTCGTTTTATGTAACTATGAGATTCAATAAAAAATTACGAAAAACGCATACGACACAGTTAATAGTAAAAAACTTGCCCTTGGCACCCTACTCACTCAGTTAAAACATGATTGTCTATTATTTGATAATTAATCAAACAGAATGCGAACATGAAATACAATAAAATTGAGAAATACAAATACCTTAAAATTATGTTTCGCATATTAAACAGCGGAGGGGCACAAGCAAAGAACTACAATATTGAAAAAATAATGTAAACCTTATCCTTTTGCACCAAAAAGGAAAAATAATAAAAATAAATAAATAATAATATTTGAACCTAAGCTTTATAAAAATAGTAAAAGACTGAAATAGCATACTTGTTCCTCAATATCGGCATGATCAGTGTCATAGATGGAGCCGGCGTCGCCCAATAAAATCGTATCTCTCGGATGTATAGCAGTCCTTAAAACACCTGTAAAATAATTTTAATTACATGCAAAATATACTGTTATTTTAATTATTAACTAGTCTGCATAGTTTTGGCACTCGCGCTTCGGAATTGAAACAAAGCGCACGAACGCAATACATTTGTGGATATATATAGAGTTGTTATTACAGGTCGTAAACTATAAACTTGCATCGCCTCTGCCATTGCAGGGTGCGGGTGTTAGCATCGACCAAAATTTGAAACGTGCCCATTGGCCGATGCTAATCCTCCTTGCTCCGTGCAACGACATTGGTGCCGCTAGTTTATATCTGTCGACCTGTACTCTCCCGTCTAAAATTGAAACTATGATTCGGAAGCGTGAGATTAGGGAGAACGTAGTGCAGCAAGAAGACTAAGAATGACAACAAAGAGTGCCGACGCCGACGGAGACAAATGGTCTATCGAAACTATCTGGACGTGGCCGTGACACTTGGTTACAGTACGACGCACGGGTCTATGCAGCTCTAAGTTCATCAAGCAAGTATTCAGCTCTCCTTCTTCTCCATTTTATGCTATTGCGACGCTTCTGTAAATAACTTCACAACGGCAAAGATCCGTGCGTATTACTGTACGTGTGGATGTCACCGGACTGTGAAACATCGCAATTTATGACGGGGCATGGCTGTTTCCAGAAGAGAGTTCATAACATGAAGCTGAATGATCATATGTGAATACGGTTTGGCTGACGAGAATGTACACTATGTTCTGTGATCGTGCCTTCTCTATAAAGACTTATGGACTAAGACGCTGGACTACATCAAGCGAACTTGGCTCGGTCCTGTCTGTTATATCGACCTGGGCTGGTAGAGTTCGCTCGTGCTTGGCACAGAATATGCAGCATTCTGGATTAGGATAAAAAGAAAGACTTTTACACTTAAACACGGACGGAAGACATGTTTGTTCATGCACGCAAACATGTGTCCCGAGCGGGAATCGAACCCACGCCCTTTTGGTCTGCACTCGGGGCGCCTGAAGTTTAGAGAGTTTGGTATCAAACCTCTATCATGGAGTTAGTAAATGTAACTAAGCAAAATAGTGAAGAATAGGAATTTGGATGAAGTGGAAAAATAACCGCGCGTACTCGAAATCATGAAAAGCGCGCGACATCTTGCTAGATTCGGCCCGTATAACCCGCAAGGTTGATAGTTGGGAAGTGGTGGGATACTTCCCTGTCTGGTTTTTCAGGGCCAACATGCACACCCCTGTTGGCGCTTTAGCGCGTGCCGAAAGGAGATAGTTCTGTATGTGACATATAGAAATATCTCTTTTCGGCGTGACATATTGTGTAGACAAAAATTTGTCCTGGTGTGCATGTTGGTTCTGTTGATTGATATAGAAAGGCACACGCGGATCATCAAATGACTTGACTGTAAGTTTCTAATTATGTAATATTTGTTTTAATTCCGATTTTTATTTATTTTCTATCATTTTAGAATATTTGATAAAAAAAAATAATTTCTAAAAATAATTTCGAGGTTAATTATTAAGATATAACCGTTTCTTCATTATTTATTGGTAATACGCGATCAATTCGCAAATACGAATATGACTGAGCTGCATTATTTATTTCGTAGTACTGTGACAATACATCTATATGTCTGTGAGTGTGAAATGTAAAATAATACTCTCCTATGATAATAATATAAGCTTACCAGTTGCAACGTTAGCGCCGTTAGGATCTGCCTCCCCGGCTAATTCAGCCGCTAACAAACGCAAAAGAGGCGCTGCTGGAGTGGTGCCTGCGGCTCCGAGTGCACAACACGCTTGATATAAACGTAATCTCAGAAGAGCTGCAGGCGCTTTAAGGGATCCTCCATAATTCCGTACCACCGAGTTAACACTGCACACACAAAATATCGTAATTATTATTACTGTAAAAGTATCTAAAAGAAGTTAAATAACTAATAGCTACGATACACGGGCCCGTCCATAAAACACGTCACGCAGAACAACAACCCCCCCCCCCCCCCCCCCCCCCGTATTTTTGTGACTAACTCCCCTCCCTTCTTGTCACACTATAAGCAGTAAAATAGCATATACCTACGTATTTTATGGACAGCTCCTAATAAAATGAACTGACCCGAGTGCCACGTCAAGATATGTCAAAATAACTTGTTCTTTGTGAAATGGGCTGATTGACCACTTGTCCCAGCTAGCAGCACTATTATATAATAAATTAATTGTCTTTTATTAATTTAATTATTAATTGGCTTATTATACACTTCGGTTAATTACTGATGTAAAACATAAAAGTAATTAAAGGAAGTAATTAAAAAACAAGTACAACATATTCTGGAAAATTGGTGCAAATTCGAAATTGAAATCTGTAAACAATTTCCACAAATCTTTGAGAAAGAACTACTACTTCGTCAACGGGTATTTAATAGTAT
This sequence comes from Luffia ferchaultella, assembly GCA_949709985.1. Lineage (NCBI taxonomy): Eukaryota > Metazoa > Arthropoda > Insecta > Lepidoptera > Psychidae > Luffia > Luffia ferchaultella. Next base: position 7,334,198 of record OX453262.1, read on the forward strand.
CATGAATATCATGAAGATCATGAATAGAGGCTAACTTACAAGTAGAAAAAGAAAACAAAACTTAAAGTCAAATAATTAAAATATTAAAAGTGAAAATAAGGGAATCTAAACACTGGACAGTAGAAACAGCGTGTCTTGGGTATACAACAGCATATTTAAAAAATTGATGAATATTCTAATGAGAAATGCGTATATATGAGAATTAAAGTGTATACTGTGTCATTATATGGTTTTGTTTTAGAAATATGAGCTACGTAGTTTAAATTGTATCACAAATTGCTCCTCCTGAAAGACGTGTTTAACCTTTTGACTTGTCTTCAATCATTATCAATCAATTGTCTCTCTCAATTAAATGGCTCGTGACGATCAATCTGACCAAGTATGGTTAATGTGTAGTGAATAGGTTAATTACACTGTATATTTTGTCGATAAATATTAAACCCTTTGTTTGAGATTATAAAATAATAAAAATACATCAAACTAGCCTAAGTTTCTGATACCCAACTTACTTAGTCAAGACTGTGATAGCGCCATCTATCGGTTGCGTGAGACGTTTCGCTGTGTCTTCGTTAGTGACCAATGAAGGACAGTGTACAAGCAAACTGTGCAAAGCGGACAATGCACCCGCGCGACCTTCTAACGTCACCTGCAATGGAAATATCAACTTTAATAGTTTTTAACGAAATCCAAAATGGAGGAGTTTTTCAATTCTAAAAGAAGTATTATTTCTTTATTCAATGCAAAATTAACTATTTTAGGTACACGAAATATCCCGAAAATAAGCGCGTATCTTCACTCTAATCTGAAAGTCTAGTAACCTCGGCTTTTGATTGTCAAATTTCACTACACAGATAGAAAAAAAAATTGACGCGAAAAAGAACCAAGTTCTGGTATGTTTAGAATGTAGCAAGCATACTATAAGAAAGTAATTAATTTTTTGTCTAATGGACACTGGAGTCTAGAAATAGGATTCCCATCGGTACTCTTTGGTTATGAAACCTTAAAAAGTAGAATTGATTACAAGAAATTTGGAATTATATGCATTATTAATGGTGAAAGTGAAAGAAAATGGTGAAAGAAAACATCTTTATGAAACCTACACATCATAGACAGAATAATAAATAATGCTTAATGAAATATACTGTCAAATTGTGTAACCAACATACCTAATGTAGGTCATAAATATTTCTGTAAAGGTCGTGCAAAAATAGATATAATAAAATGCTATTGTTGGGAAAATTACCTGCCAAGTGAAAGCATCGCCTCTGGCTTTCTCAGACTCGAGTTCCTTCGCAGAGCGAGGAAAGCTGTTCCGCCATAAGAGCAACATGCGAGGCAGTAAACCGCGAACTACAGGCACCCCTGTGGAATTATTCATGTGTTAAAAACCTAAGTAAACATAGAATGAACTTGCCGTGCGTTTTACAAAACATACCACACAATCCGGTGAAGCGACAACATATAATTTATCTAGCTAACACATTATTTTCTGGTAACCCTAATATTTTATATAAAGTAATAAAAAATATTTTAATGGGTATTGACATAATTTCTTAATTCATAATAACATTAATTTCATCCATAAGCATTACTTGCATTTCCAAGTCAACAATTACATTAAACATTTACGAATTGGTTTTAGATTACGTACCCAGTGTACATATAGCGCCTACTATCAGCCATCCGGCGTTCGTTCGTGCTGCAGTCAGTCGACTGCTCTGGCCAGCAGATCTCAATAACTGTTCTGCCGCATTGAAGGCGATTTTTCCTCGGCCGTGCGGTACGCCTAACGCCGATAAACGTACTGCGCCTAAAGCTGCGGCCAATGCAGCTGAGTAACCTGTTCGAAAGAGAATTATTTATTTATTTAAAAAATCTCATATAAAACTCATCGGCCGGATAGTTTATTAAAAGTTTCAGATGTTATTGTTGTTGAACTATTTATGAAATCAATTAATTTTATTGTCAAAAATTAAATAAGAAGTTCCTGTAATAATTACTTAAAATTAATAATTTTTTTAAAACTCACTCATTAGTGTCATACACAATATAACATATAATTCCTGAACTGTAACAAGCATTACAAAGTTACAACCTTTGTTACAAAGTCTATAAATTTAAAAGAATGAATGAGTGCCTTGTTTGAACTTTGAAATGCTTGTTTTGGCTTAAAGCTTAATACATTTGTTACATATTTTATATAGAAAAGATATGTTATATGTGGATAACTTGAAAATATTTTTTATTGGACTTTTTTGTAGTATCAACTTTCACTACCATCCACAAGAATATCTTCAAAGTTGATGTTCACATAAATTCACATATTTCATTAATTATGCTTGTTGTATACTGGCATTTCGGTCAAGTGGTCAGAGCCGCCAATTGCAAAATATTGACGACCGCTTAGTCTACTGGGTAGCGACTCTGCCTACGAAGCTGGAGGTCCCGGGTTCGAATCCCAGGTCGGGTCAGTATTTCTATGATGAATATTGATACTGGTACCGGGTCTTGGTTGTTATATGTATGTGGTGTCTTCGCTTGGTACCCAAAAACACAAGCTAGTGCTTGGTTTGGGGCCTAGACGTTGTTGTGATGTATACATTATGATATCATTGATTGCAGACTCAAAAGTCACGAGTTCGATTCCCACCCGAGACAAATATTTGTAAGCATAAACATGTATATTTGTTCCGTGTCTCTGGGTGTAAAATATAAGGTCTTAACTTATGAAGTTGCCGTTCTTAAGTACTGGCCATTTCAAACAAAAAAAAAAAAATTTGATTGGCTGTGAATTCTAAATTCAAATTAATTTTGTTTTAAAAACAGACATTCTTTTTAAAAAGTCAGTCTTTTGTTTATTAATTAGCGTTGTGTTTTCATTACATTTGAACATTTTTCGTCATAATGAACACTTTAAAAATTTGTGTAATTATCGGATATGAGTTCTGTCCTGGCACTAATGCGGCACAAACGGCACGTAACATCAACAACGTTTATGACGAGAAGTTAACAAACGAACGCACAACCCGTTATTGGTTTGCCCACTTCCGTTCTGGAAATTATGACTTGAATAATGAGCCTCGTGGTCGTCTGGACACTTTGGTCAACACTGATGAATTGAAGGCGATCGCCAGCGCAACGTACGCGTCGAGACCTGCCTCGCGTTGCTCAACATGCACAGAAATGAAGGAATTTTGAACCGGATTGTTACCTGTGATGAGAAATGAATTCTGTTCTACAATCCAAAACGCTCACAAAGTTGGTTAGATCCTGGTTCAGCAACAATGTGCAATGTGTTACAAGAAATAACCCCTAAAAAGCTGATAGTCACTGTTTGGTGGTCGAGTGCCGGCATGATTCATCACAGCTTTGTATTGATTGTAGTCTATTTTGCGAATTTATTAAATAAATAAATAAAAAAAAAGCTTTCTACAAAATGGCATGAGCATTACTGCAGATGTGTACTGTGAAGAACCGAAGACAATTATGGAGAAGCTCACACGTCTGCGACCAGCTTTGCTCAATCGGTCGTCCTCGCTGCTCCTTCACGACAATGCACGAGCCCATACTGCACAATAAATAGCCTCCAAGCTGCTAGAGTTGGGGGTGGAAGTTCTCCCTCATCCGCCATACTCACTAGACCTTGCACCTACCGACTATTGTTTCAAAATTTAGACAACTTTTTAACGAAAAAAAAAAAACCTTTCCCGAGAGACAGTTCAAAATGCCTTTGAAAAGTATGTTGCTTCCCGTCCAGTTGATTTTTACAAGAAGGGCATCAATAAACTGCCACTGCATTGGCAAAGATGCATTTATTGCACGGGTGATAACTTTGAATAATAGAAATAAAGATGTTTGAAAAAAATAATACTTTAACTTATTTCATACAAAACGGCAACTCCATAGGTTAACACCTAATATCTATATATGTGTATATTTAAATATGTATATTAGTTGTCTAGTGCCCATAGAACAGGCCTCTACGTAGTTCGGGACACGACCGTGCGTAAGATTGTTACATAAAATTCATGGCCCGGCAAAAAATAGGTCGCGGGCGCCACCTGTTGGCAAACCACAATCGCAAGGCAGAACGCAGAGGCGCACCGAAACGCAGCGACGTGGAATGTCGACAGATGGCGTCCTCGCGAACGATGAACCAGCGACCCGCTCGGCCATAGGGAGAGCTGATTTCTGATCGGAACACTTGGGACCCGACATCCGAGGTAGAAGGTCGATTTTATAAAGCAGTAAGAAAGTAGGCGGAATCAAGATGGCGGGCGATGTAGATGATCGCCCCACGAACATCTCCCACGGGAAGGAAAAAGAGATAGGTTCCCGACACACTTTACACCGCCAGCGAAGCGGCGGTCGACCTATTCGTAATATAGTACAGTAAATTTAGTATTTCTCACACCGCGCCCCAAGTACCCGACCATCCTTCGGGATAGACGGGAATATCTCGTTCTCGACGTCGCGGTCGTCTGCTGAAGAGGCTAACTATTCATTCGACATTTGTATCTTCGGTAACTATTTTATCCAAATACCCACGGCCCGGGAGGAGAGTCGAAAGAAAATCGCCGCCTAAAGACCAAGAGGAGACGGAGCAGCCCAGGAGCGGGACACCGCGGCCGGCCTGCACCGGACAGAGCGCCAGCCCCCGCCGCCCCTGCGGCGAGACCGAGCTCGACATTGGACGGCACGAGCGAAACGCACCTCCGACCCTTCACATCGAAACGTAAAAGGCCTGTTCCCATTTTATTTATATGCGTATATAACGTAGATTCTATCTCAAAGTCAAGTAATTGAATTAATGTAAATTTGTATAACTTGAACGCCCGCGCAAACAGACTGACAACGAGACTACTGGAGGCGCGGCGTATCTTTGTAATTAGATTTATTTCCACAACTGGTCTAGATGTACTAAACGCTTTTTATTGTATCGTGGTGTTTCATTTGCGACGGCGAGATACCTTCCCGACAGCACGGTCCTTGAACCAAAGGTCCGAGCTCCGCTGCTGATACCTATCTGAGCAAACAACGAGGTTAGCATCGCCTCACAACGACTAGAGCTCACATTTTATTGTTACGCTATACTTACATCACTTACAAAATCAACCTTATCCTTTTTAACGTAACATCACATATAAGTTCGCTGCATTCCCTTTTTAACGTAACAAGATATCCCAAATATTATTATAATATTATAGCGTTAATAACCTGATATCGCTTCCGGAGTCGTCCTCGTATTATCAAGCGCGTCAACGCATTTGTCAATCAGGGGGGTGATCTGAGAAGGTAAAGCGACGCAAACACAACGCACGCACCACGCGGCCGCTAGACGCGCTGCTACACACGGGTGGACCAATACCTGCGTTTAGAAATATCATATAAGAGCACTGATGTACAACAAGCGCACAACCATAATAGAACATATTATAATGCACAAAGACAGCGCGTCCGGGGAACCAAAAGACACGACGCAGTATTATAAAGTCAAAAAGTCAAATAGATTACCCTTGGTTGAGGGTGTATGTCTTACACTACTAACTAGAGGCCGCATGAAATTAAAATCGAGTATAAAATTAAAGATACTTTTTACATTTCGCGCGCTATTCTTCATTAAGAAGTTATTTATTTCTGAATCCGGTAAATCATTGTAAGATGTGTTTTTAATTAAATAATATTGGATAAAACATCATTAATACGATACATTATGTTTATTTATATGCACCCTATTACTGTAAACATAAGATTTAATATTTTCTGCAATATCTACCCTATTATAATATATTGTATATAGGAATAGAGAGGAACTTGCAATATTTTATAAAGGTATTTAATTTTTGAACTGCAGCCAATTAGCTCAGTCAACTTCTCAATCAACCCAGCTCATCACATTGCGCCACGCAAACTGTCCGTCATTCGTGGCGTGATGTGATTGGTTGTTTTCTACTGGAAGCTGTTGACTCTGAGCTAATGTAACCATAGCCTTTATATTCTAATTGATAAAATTTTCAATACTCACTGTACATATAGCTTCAATCATATTAAGAGATGTGTCGGAGACTAGATTCTGTACAGAAGTTCCGAGTTGCAGTGCTAACTCACCCGCCTCAGTTAAAGCACAGACCAGTAAGTGTTGACTGAATAAGGTTTCCTATAAAAAAGACAAAAACAATATGACAATTCATAGATGGCAATCGCAGGGGAGTTCACTGGGCGTGGTTACAAAATTCATCCCGTTTTTGCACTATTAGTCTCTTGGTTAATATCAAATCAACTCCAATTTTTTATTCTACATAAATAATAGTGTGCAATGCGATGAATATTAACAGAACATTAACAACAGTTAGCAAACACATTCTTTGCGGTTCAAACTTGAATAAAGTTGATAAAGTCTATTTCCCAAGATACTGTCTGATACAGATTGGAATCAGAAACATTGGACGTTGCAAGCAAACAAGCTTCGACCGCCGTACTACGACGAAGTACTAGGGAAATTCTTTAGTGTCCCGTATTTTAATCGTCCTAGTAGTTATGGTATGGTATTATGGTATTTCAGACTGACCTGATTACAATCTTTGGCATTCTCAGGATTGAAGTCAATACTGTTCATGAGTTTCACTACAATTTGTATGATCTCGCGACACGCCGACGCCTGCGCTTTTTCGCCAAGCATCTTTCCTAAGGTATTTCTCAAGATGTAGTTGATACATTTTCTGAAATAACAAAGTGTTATACAAACAAATTGGAAGATTAGTTACTGATCATAACATTAGCAAACAGTGGCAGCTTAGTTCAAGTTATATACTAGCTATAACGTTATATATTATACTAGCTTTCCGCCCGCGGGCTTCGCTCGCGTTGACGACAGTTGTACTGGGACAGTTAAAGGAACGCGACGCTCCATAACATTGTAACACTTTCTAGAACATTCTGAAACTTAACTACCTAAGAAATCTCTATACCTCATTTCTTACAAATCCATTTTAGCAATTTTAGCATGAAAAATAGCTATCCCACAAATCGGAGATTAACCGGAACAGACAGACAAACTAACAGGCATTACTATTTTATATACGTAAATAAAAAAAATTGTTTTTCACTCTTGACAACGCCCTCTTCACGCCCATTTCAGTAAAATCAGATCAGCCGTTTCGACGATTAGCCCTAACAAACAGACAGGCAAACCCACAGACAAAAATCAACGTATGTCACTCTTGATAATCTCCTTTTTATGTTTGCGAAGATTCATAGAAATAGTTTAGTCGTTTTGGAGATTAGCCGGAACAAAAAGACAGACAAACAACCACACGGGCAAAAAGGTATCTATATCACTTTTGACGATCTATTTTAATGTCTGTATAGTTTCATTAAAATTTTAGCTCAAACATACATAAAGACAGACAGACAAACAAAAATTAGTGTATGTCACCCCTCACACCCTCTATTCACGTCTGCGAAACTTCATTAAAATTGGTTTAAATGTTTTAGAGTTTAGCTCGAACGGACAGAGAGACAATCAGACAGATAAAAATAAGTATTGTATGTCACTCCTGACATATTTTAATCACATCTTTAAAAATTTCATTGAAAACAGTTCAGCCTTTTCGAAGATCAGTTCAAACAAACAAACGGACGGACAGACAGACAAATAAACAAAAAGTGTTGTATCTCACTCCTGATAATCTTTTTATTGAAGTTAGTTCAGCCGTTTCGAATATTAATTCGAACACACAGACAGACGGACAGACAGACAAACAAAAAGGAGCCTGCGTCACCTCCGGTAATGCCCTCTGAACGTCTGCAAAGTTTCATTGAAATCGGTTCAGCCGTTTCGGAGATTAGCCGGAACAGACAGACAGACAAAAAACTTGTTAGAAGTTATAGGGACTGCCGATAGAAATGAATACTTAGAACTCATCAAAACCTCAAGTTTGAGTACCAAGACGATAGGTCTGCAATTGATAGTTTCGAAAATGTAAGCTTTTAAAAATTTCGTCACGTGGTCACATGGATCTCGCCAAAACATCTAGTTTGAGTACCAACACGATAGGTCTGCGATTGATAGTTTCGAAAATATAAGCAATTACAAATTTGGTCACGTGGTCACATAGATCTCGCCAAAACATCAAGTTTGAGTACCAACACGATAGGTTTGCGATTGATAGTTTCGAAAATATAAGCTTTTAAAAATTTGGTCACGCGGTCACATATATCTTGCCAAAACATCAAGTTTGAGTACCAACACGATAGGTCTGCGATTGATAGTTTCGAAAATATAAGCTTTTAAAAATTTGGTCACGCGGTCACATATATCTTGCCAAAACATCAAGTTTGAGTACCAACACGATAGATCTGCGATTGATGGTTTCGAAAATATAAGCTTTTAAAAATTTGGTCACGCGGTCACATATATCTTGCCAAAACATCAAGTTTGAGTACCAACACGATAGATCTGCGATTGATGGTTTCGAAAATATAAGCATTTAAAAATGTGGTCACGTGGTCACATAGATCTCGTCAAAACATCAAGTTTGAGTACCAACACGATAGGTCTGCGATTGATAGTTTCGAAAATATAAGCTTTTAAAAATTTGGTCACGCGGTCACATATATCTTGCCAAAACATCAAGTTTGAGTACCAACACGATAGATCTGCGATTGATGGTTTCGAAAATATAAGCTTTTAAAAATTTGGTCACGCGGTCACATATATCTTGCCAAAACATCAAGTTTGAGTACCAACACGATAGATCTGCGATTGATGGTTTCGAAAATATAAGCATTTAAAAATGTGGTCACGTGGCCACATAGATCTCGTCAAAACATCAAGTTTGAGTACCAACTCGATAGTTATGCGATTGATGGTTTCGACAATATATGCATTTAAAAATTTGGTCATGTGGTCACATAGATACGTCTAAAAAGTTTCACAAAGTTTCATTGAAATAGATTTAGTTGTTTCGGAGATTAGCCGGAACAGACAGACAGACGGACAGACAGACAGAAAGTAGCCTATGTCACCCGCGCTAATGCTTTCTTTACGTCTGCCAAGTTTCATTGAAATCGGTTCAGCCGTTTCGGAGATCAGCTCGAACAGACAGACAGACGGACAGACAGACAGAAAGTAGCCTATGCCACCCGCGGTAATGCTTTCTTTACGTCTGCCAAGTTTAATTGAAATCGGTTAAGCCGTTTCTGAGATCAGCTCAAACGGACAGACAGATGGACAGACAGACAAACAAAAAGTAGCCTATGTCACCCGCGGTAATGCCCTCTGCACGTCTGCAAAGTTTCATTGAAATCGGTTTAGCCGTTTCGGAGATTAGCCAGAACAGACTGACAGACAAACACTTCAATTTTATTAATATTAATATATATAGATATATAAAGTTGTATACTACTAGTTCCCGCCCGCGGCTTCGCCCGCGCGGACAGACGTTACACCCTTGTAGTCGTTTTCCACTCTCACCACTGTTTTCATTCCCTTTCACACTTTTACTCTCATCTAACTCCTGCTTCCGTCTCTCTGTTATATGTACTGATTCTTTCCTTTTCGTGGTTGCGACAATATAAAGATTAAATAATAACCATACCTAGAATAAACTGCATCAACATGAGAACTAGCAGCTTTAGGATTCGCTACTAAATCCAACACATGAGTCAGAAACACTGTCATGTTCCGTTCTAACCAACTTCCTCCCATGTTTTGGATGAAAATCACATAGGCCTGAAATGTAGAAATCAAGTGTAAAAATCATCAACTAACATATTACAGACAAAACTGGAATCAACCAAGTTATATGAATAATATAATAACGATAATTTCCATGTAACGAAATCACCCACTTTAAGCCAGCAAAAGCTTTAATAGAACATGAGAGCTTTATTGTTTAATACCTAAAGTAGCTCTAAAGTTTTTTTGTGATCAGTGGCCGCCGATTAAACCTAATGTATGTGGTTGAACTTAATTTTATTGATAGATAGAGAGCCTACCTTAATGAGGCCATTCACTGATCACGTGTTTCGAATTGGCATTTGAAAAATGAATGTTGTCATACGACTTTTTAATGACCGTTTTTAAAGTTGTCACTGATTTGAAGCAGCCTTTTTGCAATGCACCAAAAGTCACTTATAATCATGAAAACAGTGACGAACATTTCTAGTATCCATTAAGTTCTTTGCTTTTGTTGTCTCACTTTTGTACGAAAATATTCAGAACATTTAATTTAAAGATGTTACGTATTAATTACCGGCGACTGACCGGTTGGTCGAGCGGTTAGAGACCCTAACTGTGGAGCCGAGGGTCGCAAGTTCGATTCCTGTCAGGGAAAAATATTTGTGTGCATGAACATGTCTACTTGTTCCGTGTCTGGGTGTAAAAGTATCTATATATGTATATATTATTAAAAAATAATATTTAAGTATGTATATACCCTGTCTAGTACCCCATAATACAAGCATAATACTGACTTATTTTGGGACTAGATGGCGCTGTGTGGGATGTCCCAGATATTATTATTATTAATTACACTTAGTTATATAGTAAAATACAGAACTTACATGCGTAACACACACTCGTACTTCACGATTGACTCCAGAACCAGATTTGATGATCTCTCCTTTAAGGAACGACGTCCCTCCTCGTAAAAAGGCACCCATCAACAAGTTTAACGCTTCTTCTAATGAGACAACATTTTTCGGTGGGTCTTTCTTGCTCTGTTGAACTGAAATAATACAAGTGAAATTAATAAATTGCCATTCTAGCTACTGGCAATTCTGAATAAAAATAAAACCGCATTAAAATCGGTCTATCCATTTAGATGCTACGACGCTGCAGACAGACACAGACAGAAAGACAGATATAAATGTAGCTAAGAACTATCCAAATTAAACCAGATTTCAATTTAAAAAAAAAACCGCATTTAATTCAATCTATTCGTTTAATAATAATAATAATTGTTTATTTCAGACTTTACAGTCCATACATGAAATACACAATATTATATACACTATATACATAATTAGTAAAAATAATTTATCATTTAATTATCTAGGATTTACAAGGTTTTTTTTTGCATGCACATTTAATTGTGTTTTTATCCAATATTGCATGATCTGTGAATCATAGTCTAATCTATAAGCAAATAGCTGCAGGTAGATGTTAGTGCTGGCACGAACTCGGTGCATCAGAGACGCTATTCTTTTACGCAGTATCGCCGAGTAACTGCTACAGTAGTAGTTAAGGAGCTACGCGACCACAGACAGCCACACATATGGACATGACATATATGACTCTCGTTTTCGACGTCGGGATTATATAGCTACAAACAAGTGCTAACCTGACTGGTGTCCAACTTTGTTTTTAGGGTTGATTGTCATTGCTTCACCAGCCTGCGTGGCTGCTATAAGTGAGCCCAGGAGCTCGGCAATAGCACACCTGTGTGTTTAAATGTATTAAAATGAGTGTGTAAATAAAATACATGTTTCTTGTAAAACTAAAAAAGTACATACTTAATGGTATAGGGTTATGTAGGGGTATAAGGGTCGGTATGGGATTGTTCGCACTATCTGTTAGACGAATTTTCGTCTGTCTTATCTATGTAATTACGCCGTGTCACAAATGTATAGTAAGGGAGATAGGTTAAATGTTTCTTAGTGAATTTATTATTAGATATCTATAAAGAATCAGCAATTAAAGTTAGGCGTCATAAAATCGTCAGTAACATAAAAAGATTAAAAATTTTTTTAGAATTATTTAGAAAAAAATAATTTTAATTTGTGTTCTGGAGGGATTATAGTTGTTTCAGTCACATATATAAGAAAATTTTTAAAATATACTAAACTATCACTTTATTACCAAATGAAAATGACAAGAGAATTTAAATCTCATTGTAAGGATGTCATTGCATATACAGGGTGATGTTTTAATGACCAGCCAAATTTTTATATAATGATCTTTGGTAGAAAACCGGTAGCCGTCTCGTTTCTTTTTAGTATCATTCTATAGAAAAATATTGAGATATAACTACACAAACCTTTCCCGAAAAAACCAATAACTCTAGTCACCATTCATGCCCCCCACCCCATTTCATTTCATGGTCTCGGCCGCTTACGTTTACTATAGCGTTAAGAAGGCAAACAAACGTTATAAAATAACACTGTAGATAAAATAATTTACTATGAAAATGTAACCCATATTGAGGTGTCTTGGTGATACTTAAAATTTAGAAAAATTTTGGCCGGTTACTAAAATCTCACCTTGTATATCCACGTTTTATGAAACAAACGGTAGTAAATCAGAGATCTAAATATTGCAGCAATTTCTTCCCGTGTACCATTTTCATTAGTAACAATTTTAGATTTCTTAATTTCTATAGTGTTTGTAGTCACAAACAATAAAAAATAATAATTAAAGTTTACTGAACATGAAATTCATAACCCTCTCACTTGTTTCAAATATTTTTATGAACATTTTTTATCCATCACATTCTATACAAATTGCTACAAATCAATGAAAGCAAACAGCGGATATTATATAAATTATCATGCCACCTACGCCACAAATATGTCAAACTGACTGCTACTAGCTACTCTAACAAGGAGATACTGAGATTAGAGCGTTCCTCTCATGCTTTGTGCACTGAATGTCATTGCAAGTTTCTCTGATAACTATCTGGATGTTATTCAAGGATTAATAACTCATTTTTTCATTCCAGAGATAAAAGAAATAGATGTTTGTTTATCAATTAGCTATCTAACTTCATATATTCCTTGATTTAAGAATTAAATTATATTAACTATAGTTTTAAAATGCAGTCAACTTTGTAAATAACTGTGTTTGCCACAACAAGGTACACAGTACGTAACATGTTTATTTTAAAAGTTCAATTTAGCCTATTAAACAAAGTTCAATTAATTAATCCTTATTTTAAACGTGGTAAACTCAGGTTACCATAAAAATAAAAAATAAAAGAAATCCAATTTTAAAATGGCCATAAATATGAATCGTTAATCACCTAACAGCATAATCACTAGGATGAGCCGCTCTCAGACAAGCAGCAGCAGTCGCATCCAAATCTGCAGCAGTCAACTTCATCAGTGGCAGCAAATGGCGTAGAGTGTGAGCTGCAGCGGCTCGCACTGCGCCGGCACGATCCGACAGCAAGGCACCGCGAGCCGCCCGGCATACTTCACGAATCGCAGCAGGGGCGGCGGTACCCATACCCACACATATCTGATAAATATATAAATATGCATTATGTAATAATCGTTAGTGGTGGTAATTTTTTTTATATCAATGAACAACATTTACAATATTATGTGATACATAAGCCAGTGTCGTCACAGTGGTACTCAGGGAGTCATAGTTTGAAGTTCACTTATTGGTACATGCCCTGATTTGAACCACGTCCATCTAAACAAGAAGTGGGCTCGCCACGACACGGCTATCACGACGATATTAATTATAATAATAATAATAATAATACATGGGACTTCCCACACAGCGCCATCTAGTCCCAAAGTAAGCAAGTAGTATGCTTGTGTTATGGGTTACTAGACAACTGATATACATACTTAAATATTCTTTATAATATATACTTATATAAATATTTTTTTTTTATATATATAACAACCAAGACCCGGTACCAGTATCAATATTCATCATATTAATACTGACCCGACCTGGGATTCGAACCCGGGACCTCTAGCCCCGTAGGCAGGGTCGCTACCCACTAGGCTAAGCAGTCGTCAATTACTTATAATGTATCAATTGTAACACAGTGAATCTGTATCTGAATATTATTTTTGATTAAATTACTTATCAACAAATAACCACACTGGAATTCGATGATGAAGCGAACTGACTGACTGATTCTGGATCCTAGGTCGGGATCAGTGGACTGGTGAAGCATGCCACTAAATATTTACTTTAAATGAAAACCAGGAATCTTAGTTCTTATTTAGTTCTTGACACATGTCATATATTTGTTCCGTAGCTGGGTGTAAAATATCTATCATGTGTATATATTATTTAAAAAAAAAATTTTAAGTATGTTTACCAGTTGTTTAGTACTCAGTAATGCAAGCATAATACTGCTTACTTTGGGACTAGATGACGCCGTGTGAGATGTCCCAGGTATCTTTATTATATATTGTCTCATACATCTATTTTTTGGAACTGTTTAACGGTGTAAAGCACAGCAAGAGGAGCCTACAAACGTTCACGTTTTTTGTATTGTCCACACCATTGCTGCTCAGACTATAAGTATTGTGTCTCAGACAGACAAGTAATGTATAAGTTTGTGTACTTGGTAGTAAAGGCAATTGTAACCTTTTGTAATGTTATCATTATTTCCAGACGTGTTTGAGACTCCGCATTTTTTAGGGACTTCGTCAATGTGCTAACGGTCTCTTCGTAAGATCTTCCCATCATGCGACCCAGTTTTTCATACATGCTACCCAAACAACATATCGCTGCTCTGTGAACAAAACATAGAAGTGATATTCAATTACTAATTTTATGAAATTTATTAACACTGTAATATTAACTTGCTAAAGTGTGAATGAACATCCGTAACAAATATTCTGTAGTGCATTTGAAAAATGTGAATTTCGAACAACTAACAATCGCCCCCAATTTTACCCATTACATTCTATATTATTTAATTACAATTGGCATAAATTATTGACCAGTGTCTGTAACTTGATAACATTATTTTCTAATTAAATCTTATTAATTACAATTTAAGATCATATGTATGACTTCTAAAACTTCATGTGGTCATATTAATATACATACGAGTGTGATGCTATGTGTATGTGTGGTGACGCATATGCGCGATAATGATACCATACCAAATGGTGATCTATATATGCCCACTCTTCTGAGAAATATGTGTGTCCTATATATGTATATATGTCTGTGGCTGGTTATAATATATAAATAATATTTATGTATATATTATAAACAATATTTTAGTATATACATCAGTTGACTAGTACCCACAATACAAGCATAGTATTTGCTTATTTTGGGGCTAGATGGTGCTGTGTGGGATGCCCCAGGCATTATTATTACCTGCTTATGCTATATTTACACAAAAACAGATACTTTCATAGTATCACTTTAAAATAGTCAAAAAATATAGAAATATTACTCACAGCCTGGTCGGCAGATACGACGGTGAATCATCCTTAACTTTGATGATATCATTGCATTTGTTCACAGTGTCGAACAGCAGGAAAGTGTCACCGACTGAGAACAAAGTTGCTAAGCAACGAGCCAATAACTTACGAGCGGGTGCTCCCAACGGCTCTTTTAGTAAATTCACCAGTTGGGCCACAAGTTTCTGTTGGCAACTTTTTATGTCAGACTGCAAAAAAATATTTGTATTAACAGTACAAATGGTTAAATCGATTATTCTCTATTCCCCCATATGGTAATATTACATAGCTAATGAGGTCATTTAGTCACCATATGATAACATTCTATGTTACTATTCCATATACAAAAGATTATCATTTTTAACACAACCTATTGAAAGAAAAAACTTCTTCTTCTTGGTTAATGGCCTTTTCTGCTTATAGCAATTTCGCCAAAAAAAAAAACAAAAAAAAACTTAAAATGAATGACAAAGCATATGTTATTATAATCAATTAAATTTACGACAACAAAATCTTTAAGTTTTTCTATGACATGATTTGTCAGTAAGAGATGTGATATAGAAAAATCAATCATTGTGACAGTGACTACAATAGTAGGTAATACTTTGCACTTACAATTAAATAAACTCACAATCAAGCTTTTTATGCTTGAATTGGAAGGCGGTTGAAGTAAATTGGAAGTTCAAAAAACCCCATTTTGTAACTACCTAATGAGTAAACTTCTCTGGTGAAGTTCATTACAATTACAACTACCCATAGACCTCTACCCTCACCCTGGGTGGATGCCTAAGCCCCTACAGTAAGGTATAATGAGCTGATGGAATGGATAGATCTCTAATTACCATATATAAAATATAGTTTATAACATACTTTGTGGGCAGCAACCAACACCTTGTCTAAGAAGCGAAGCCATTCAAAAATGAAATGTGGCTTTTTGTCATCAGGAAGCTGTTGTAATGCACTCTCATTCAAAGTAAGAGAATGTGACACCTCCATTTTCTGAAAAGAACACAAAATGATTTTATGTGCATGGCTTCAATGTTAATTATCAATATTCCCTTGCTCATCACTAATTGTAAATTTTACAAATTGTCAAAGAACCCAAAAAACAGTAACAAGTCTTCTTAGAAATTCTATTCTAATGCAAGACTGTAACAATAATGCATATTATCATGATGTTCTGAATAGTGACTATCAAAAAGGTATCATATAAGAGATGGAGACAAACTTTATCAGCAATTTGAACAGAATGCAATTCGGAATGAACATTTTATTTAAATTAAATGTATTCTGAGTGAAACATCTGGTCATGTGTAATGTTAAACAATTACTAGAACTTCAGAAAAAAAATACTATTTTATTACCCTACCTCCCATTACTCATTATTGTTTACAATTTTAAGCAGAGAAGATCTAATGTAGGACTAATTAGCTACTAAAACTTCTAAATACCACAGAAACACTGTAGAAAAATTATAACAAAGTAACAATATATTGTACAGAAATATTCCTGAATGCATCTACAAATTACTATAGATAGCATAATTATCAAGATGAGATGTCTCATACTTAGAAACAATCGAAAATGTAAACAAAATAACAGATTCGGTAATTAGGCACCATAAGTCATTATCGTCTTAAACAACATTTTGTTAAATTACACATTAAATATAATTCAGAATCTTTTTTCTTCCAGAATGAGTTTTACATGTGACATCAAGTAGTGTTAATTTTTGTAGTCTCTATGTATATCTGTGAATAAGATCTATTACTTTGTAACTTTTAGCCATAGATGTTCATAAAGATAACACATTGTGACAACAAAAATGTGGAGTCGGCTTTCCAATGCTGCCTAATACAAATTGTGTCCATAACGATAATCAATTTTAAATTTGGATATGATAGGTTAATGGGCCACCATTCCCAAAAAAATCGGTTAGGTTAGGTTAAGCTTGTGATAATGCGAGGAGCAAAGCAGAGCAGTGCGACGAGCCACCAAGGCATATATCACACCTATATTTTTGTTGAGCAACATTGTAAAGCATTACCAAAATGTGAGCAAAAAAACATACACCGTAGACCATTAGAGATAGTGAAGCTGCCCGCCCGCCTCCCCACTAGAGACATGGTAAGACATAGTGGTTTTTTGTTTTTAGATGTGTTTTTAGAATATTTCACTGCATAGTACGGCGTTTTCGCGATGAAAATAGGCATTTGCCGACTAACAACCGGTGGTGGCATACACTACTAGCGCGGTGTATGAGCGGTGGCACCATTGGGTGGCCTACCCTGTCGATAGCGTGAATTAGCGTGCTGTCGCTTTAGTGTGGAGCGTGGCGGGCGTGTTTCGCTACTTCTATGCCGTAGACAAAATATACACCAGTTGATGTTTTGAAATATTTGCTGTGAAATAGAATTTTGCATGATGCACTAAGGGAAATTCGTACTGGTAAAGATTGGAAACATTATGAAAATACATTTCATGTGTAATTTAACAAAATGTTTGTCAAAACAATGATAATGACGTATGGATGGTTTGTCTAATCGTGGTATAATCACCAAAGGTTTAGCTGTTTGCTTTACTCACGTTTTCGATCGTCTGCATAATAAATTTATAGGGATAATAATATGTACTTACTACTAATGTATATGTTAAGACCTATTATTTTGTAACTTCTAGTTTAACGCAATATCTGCATAGTAAATTCATAGAGATTTATAATTTATATCAGTAACATACGAAAAAAACCGATGAACTTTTCAACCATTTTCAACGCAAAACAAAAATTGACATATTTAATCAACAGACGAGAAGAGTCAGAAGACAGAAAATAAAACAACATGAAAACAACCCAACCAAGTTGGCTGAAATGGTTGAGATTGAACCTGTGTTTGAACTAGTCGTCAATCATTGTCAACAAATTGTCCTGTCCATTAATTAAACTCTATCAAACTTCATTAACAGGGGGTGATTCTCGTACCACTTGAATTTAAGTCTCATGAGACAATTTCCGTTTACAATGAAAAATGTCACATGATAACGATTTTCCTTATTGTCAGTGTCAACCTCTTGACAATTGTCAAACGAACGTCGTGTGACATGCATTACATGGTCCGCACTATCCGATTTCAAATGTGACACGTAAAATATTAGTGAATTGTGTCTTGAAATAGCAAGCAGTTGGCTTTTAAACAATTTTCCTATAATCTGAATAATAATAGCAAGGGTTAATTTGAAATATCTTTTATTTTCAAATTTCAACCTTGTTGTATGAGTAAAAAATGATACAATATTAAGGAGGGCAAGAAATCCATCGATTAACGATTCGTTTTGTAAATTATTTAAATTAAGTAATAATTTCATTTTTCACGAAAGTTTATTACAACTATCGATTGGCAAATATTCTGTGGCAGTGGCCCGAAATTACACCAGTGTTTCGCAGTGGTTCCGCATTTGAGTTATTTCAATAGGTAACCAACATCCATCCATTTAGTGATCAGCCGTTTTTTATACCCTACTGCAGGGGCTTAAGGCTCCCCTCAAGATGAGGGGGCTTGGTAGTTAAATCCACCACGCTGCTCCAATGTGGGTTGGAGGATTGTAAATGAAAACAAGTAGGAGTCCTTTATTCAAATTAAAAACAAACAATGGGTTCAAAATTTCCAGTTCTTTTTGCAGTGCAATTTTAAAATACAATGTAAAAAATTAAAATATTCTGACATAGTAAAATGTATGTTTAAATTTACAGACGCATAGTATAGTACGTACAAAAATACCAATTGAGCATCAGACGGTAAATCTAAAATGTCTAATTACGAGTGCGAAAATGAATCAGCAGCAGGAATCAGTCCAGCGTAAGCAAATGTTTCAGCGTAGGATGATATAGGAACACATAGATAATAAAAAATACAAAGCAACATTCATTATATAAATAGATGGCCCACCGTAAACAGGGTGATGATCATTCGACCGATCACGGCATGTAGTACGATTTGTTTCCCGTCACGAAATTGATTACCGTTGTTACATATATAGTATACGGTTCGTCTTATTACATTGATATCGTATGATGACGATAGATCAAAACGTTCACTGTCTCAAATATGACCTAAAACGTTATCACGTTAGTACTAGCATGAAAAAGTATTACTTTTGGTTTTATTAGTTAGTAAGCTAAAATCAACTTGTCGATTGAAACTACTGGGTTTGTGGAAATTTCTGTTGCATTGGTCTTTTGGTTTAAGTTTTTAATATATTCTTCACATCTCCATTAAAAAATGGTTAAAAAGTGTTGTATAAGATACTGTGGAAGAGAATCAGTGCGTGGTTGCAACAAATTTTTTCACAGGTGACTTTAAATATAGTACAACAAGTTTTTGACAGGTTTCTGATAATAAATTGCTGGTAATTTATAAAATATAAAAGTTTTAACGTCATTACGGACATTACGATCCGGCTAATGTCCGAAACGGTTGATCCGATTTAAACGAAACTTTGCAGACATAAACAAGGCGTTGTCAGAAGTGACATAGGCTACTTTTTATCACGGAACTACTCTTCCCACCCAACCAATATTTCTTATCTCTGAGTCCCGCACCAGGACTCAAGTGCAAAACATTTTGACAATAGAAATAGTGTTTCGGAAGCTTCAATATTTTAAATTAGTTTTTATCCACCGGATTATTGGGGATTTTTGGGATTGTTGGTTTTTTTTGGAAAGGGAAGAAGCTGGTCACCTGTACAAAGTAATATTATTAGGTTCCCACGTTCGCATAAAGCAGTAAAACGTGATCAAATTTATGAGAAATATATTTTAAACATTGCTATTTAGAAAATTCCCAATCTTCTGTGCAGCGTTTAGGCACATTGGGATCCTTTTATCAAGATATTTTCTAAGTGATGGGTCCTGGAGACCCGACGTGCAAAAATACGTAATTTGTCAGGTTTGGCTTCTTACTCATGTGGGACTTTATTAATTTTTAAATAGAGGCGGTCAGCTATTTAATTATAAATCACAATCCAGGTACTTTTATTTCTGTTTTATATTCAAAGTGGTATTGTATATAAGGAGAGCCCGTCGCTAATTTATTAAGACAATTAAGGTATCTATCTCTAAAGCTTTGATTTTTAAGAGTTCTAACTGCTTTACAATTTATTTTGGAGGTGATAATCCTCCACTGACGGATCATATTTTAATACGAGTTGCCGCTTTTAGTGACTTATTTTTTTGAACTATGTTTTGAAAAATATAAAACAGTTTTCTAATAATAATAAAAGATAGTGTAGATACTATATGCAAAGACTTATGACGAACCAAAATTTTAAGTTTGATCATAATTTTTATTTCTGACGCACGTTACTTAACTTGACTAGATGCACTTTTTGATGACTTTGTGACTAATTTTTGTTCTTGGTATGGTTACGAAACCACATGATTCGAGACGTAATTGTTGTTCTTTGGCAGTTTTTTAAGGTGTCGGCAATTTGATTTTAATTTAAATTTTTCTCTTACCTTTGTTTTAATCTTTAAAAATATTTCTTTAGCTGCCAACTTTTTTATCGCGCACATCCACTATTCAGATTTTTATCATCTTTTCTCGTTTATTAGTTCTTTTTAAGTAAATTTGTTATTATAGAGTACTAGCAACAAAAGTCAAAATGAGAGAAGAAAAAATAAAAATAAATTATTGTCACCCTAGAAGAAAAGAGACAACCGGACTTGGACCTCGCTATTTCATCTTTTCGTTTCGCGAAGCCGAGTGCACTGTCCTGAACTAGTATTATGTCCATGGTTGTATTTTATTCTATTGATTGAACATATGGTTGAAATTGTTTGGATTGATAGGTTTGCCAATCAATTCAAATGATTCAGTCAATTGCTATTGCAAGTCTGATACTCTGTTGCATTGCTTGTCTAGACTAGTAGTAAATGTTTTGCAGTTTTGTAAAACTTAATGTTTTACCTAAGTCTAAGGACTACTTTTCCTATTTTAAAGAAAGTGCTTTCTAAATAGTGTTTTTTTAATTTGTTTCGAAATTACATAAATTTCATACTCAGACGAGAAATTGAGATCTTTTTGTAACCGCCAACCATTGCTAATTGAAAACTTCATCTGTTTGTTTAAAAAGAATCAATGATTATTATGAGTACTCAGCAGAGCCCGGCGACTATGCAAGGAGTCGTGGACAGGGAAAAGATTTATACATGGATTTTAGAACTATGCAACCCGGAGACACGAGAGAATGCCTTATTAGAATTGAGTAAGAAGAGAGAAGTTGTACCAGATTTAGCGCCTATGCTATGGCATAGCTTTGGAACAATATCAGCTTTATTACAAGAGATTACTAATATCTACGTTGCCATGATACCACCAACGCTTACTGCTCATCAAAGCAATCGTGTGTGTAACGCCTTGGCATTAATGCAATGTGTAGCTTCACATCCTGAGACGAGATCAGCGTTTCTGCAAGCACATGTACCATTGTTTCTCTACCCATTTTTGCATACCGTCTCCAAAACTCGGCCCTTTGAATATCTTCGCTTGACCAGCCTGGGTGTAATCGGAGCATTGGTAAAAACTGACGAGCAAGAGGTAATAACATTCTTATTAACCACCGAAATTATACCGCTCTGTTTACGCATAATGGAAAATGGTTCTGAATTATCAAAGACAGTTGCAACTTTTATACTGCAAAAGATTTTATTGGATGACAGTGGTTTGAGTTACATATGCCAGACATATGATAGATTCTCTCATGTGGCAATGATATTAGGGAAAATGGTCTTATCGCTTGCAAAAGATCCTTCTGCAAGGTTGTTGAAACATGTGGTACGATGCTACTTGCGTCTCTCGGACAACCCTCGAGCTCGTGAAGCACTTCGTCAATGTCTGCCAGATCAGCTACGAGATGCAACGTTTACAGCATGTTTGCAAGAGGATAACTCAACAAAACACTGGCTAGCTCAACTCATTAAAAATTTGGAAGCTCAACCACCACCCGCCAGTCCAGCACAATCCAATTTATAAGCAATAAACCAAACATATCTTGATCTTTATTAAGTCATAAATAGGAAGGTGTAAATTTAACACACCTACACTTGTTATTTTTTAGTTATAATACCATTTCACTTTCATGGTATTGTTTTATTGTTATTTTTGAGTAACCAGTGCCTATAGTTTTGATGAGTTCACATGCATTTGTCATATTTTAAGTTATTTTTGGTAGCAATTTTCAAACCAGCACCTGGAGAAGTGGAAAATCATAACCATGGGATCTGAAGGGAGTATAAAATCCTTAATTATTTTTTAATGCAATAGCATGAAAACAAATTATTTATTAAGACTTACTAGTTAAACGGCCATTTTGACCGCATCTTAAATTTTAACACCTAACTTAGCGTATCTTGAGCAAATTTCAAATTGATCAAAAGGCTTCTGAAGGAAAGGAATGACTTTCTGGCTGAGAAGAATTTTTAATTGCAATTTTTTTTTCATGTTTCAACACAAATATATTGATAGAGAAAGGTTCCTAAAACCACTTCAATCCCCTTTTTGGTACTCAATGCCCACTGTATCAAAATGTCCACTTTAACAAAACATCCACTGTGTCAAAATGTCCCCTTTAACAAAATCTCTAATGTATCAAAACATCCACTAACAAAATTTATTTTTGCCATCTATATGTAAATGTATCCTATCTGTTCCCATTTGTATATCAGTAAATATAATAGTCAATTTTTTGTTGGCTCTCTTATTAGCATGTTGATTTTGGGAATTGGAACTCATTAATGAATTAAACATTCATATTGATTGTGATATTTCAGTTTTCCGTAAAGAATTCGCTCAATTTGCAAACTTCAGCAGCCTTTATGTTACTCAGGCTGAGTTAGAGTAACAGACAAACAGATGTCGTCTTGTTTTAGTAAATTGTTAAAGATTTTCATTTGTCTATTTTATATAAAGAGTATTTAATTTGCATGAAACCTCATAAATAGTGTAATGTGTTGGCAACTGCTTAGTGTTTTATATGTGATTCATTTAAAGATAAATAGTCCATTTTACTATTCAGACCGAGTAAAAGCCCATAGTTATCAAAATACACAGATTTTTTTTTTGAAATTCAGTAGAACATGTATAAGTTTGTCAAGTTAAAAAGTGGTACAGTTCCAAACTTTATGGCGGATGTGAACATAGGTACAAGTCGCGTCGCAGTAACCAGTTTTAGGTGTAGCAGGATGCAGTGTAGCGAGAGGTATATGATATACCTGTGCAAGCACGCTTATACCGTTGTTTCCGATCCGCCATAAAGTTTGAGGTGAACTATATATTACCTAAAGCTCAGGTTAGGTTCCAAGTCTGTTTTTACCAGAACTGTATTTAGTTTTACTAATAGCAAATGTTGTCTTAGTTAATAGTTTTTTTTTAATTTTGTATGTTAACCATTCTTTGTCCATGGCTTTGTTCACATTACTTGGATTTTTTGGGTGATCAATTTTCTATCCAAAGCAATTTTTGCTGAATGTCGTTTGTTAGTCTATGTGACCCTAACATTGCCCATAATACATAATATTTAACAAATATTTAATTTAGGTATTATATATATGTCGCTGGATGATTTGGTACTTCAAATTTTCGCGAAAACCCTAGGGATATTGCAAAAACACGGATAATTACACAATGGTGAAAACATTTGTCAATATTATTGGAAGAAGTTAGGGTTTTACAGAAACACTAGTCCCTATAGTAAAACTGCGAAACGAAACGTTAGCTATTATGAAATAAGTACGGTGATTGGCCGGTCGGAGCGCCCAAATCGAGACCTCCTCTGATTGGTTTACGTTTTGAATGTCAATCATTCACACATGTTGTTTTGATTATGTTTTTGAGAGCAACTCAGCAGTCTTCTGTTTTTAAATGTGGTTAAAAGTGTGCAAAAGTTTCTATAAATCAATATTGTTATTTCTAACCCTTCATAACTCAATGATCTAATACTTTAAAGTTCTCAGGGTAAAACTACGAACCAATCAGAATAATATTTGGTCAGTAAGCAAAAATCTGGTCAGTCAGAGTTAAGGATATTCAATGTTACTAGAACGATTCGCGTATTTGCAAAAATCCTAACTTTTTCCAATAAGATTTGCAAATGTTTTCGCCACTGTCTAATTATCCGTGTTTTCGCAATAATAATATTAATATCTGGGACAGCGCCCACACAGCGCCATTTAGTCCCAAAGTAAGCAAGTATTATGCTTGTATTAAGGAGTACTAGACAACTGATATATATATTTAAATTTTTTTTTAATAATGTATACATATACAGATACCTAGCAATATACCTAGGGTTTTCACAAAAATTTGAATTAACAAATCATCTCACGACATATACACGGTTTCCGAACATGTTCATGTTAAATAGATATTCTTTGTAAAAACCAAAGTGATTCTTTATGGGTTCTTCTTTCATCTTTGTTGTATGGAACCCTAAAAATGTTCAGATTTACTACAATTTGATTTTTAAAATTACTAATTAGACTACATTTTATTCACTTCATATTAGAAATAAAACTACATTTAAGTGTATTGGCACGTGCAGTTACAATGAAATCGAAATGTGATTTTTTTTGTTTATACGATATCCGATAAATGAAACTTAATTTTATAACGAATTAACATATAAATATAGTAGCTTCATAGTTATTGCATCTGCGAACCTTGTGTCTAATTGGCACAAAGTTTTAGTCATCGTATAGCAGCCGACAATGTTTTCACTATGGTAATGTTTATTGGTGCCATGAATTTGGTTCATCTCCTGCTGTATGGAGACAACATATTTACATCCTAATAAAATATTAATCCGAGAAAATGGAAGTGTTTAGATTTTGTTGTAACTGCATCAATATTTTAATGTTGATTTCTGATCACACGTTATTCCAATATTCATGTACATGAACAATAAAGTAGTAATAGTTTTTAAGTAGTCCATATTTTATACTGATTTTTACTACTCAATCGATTTAACTAGACACATGGCAAACAGAAACGCAAGGCAGTTCTTTGATTCAAGTATTATTAAACCGTATAGATTTTGAATCTCTCCCTTTTTTGGAATGGTAAACACAGTTGTATAGTTCTGTTCGTACAGTAGTATTTTGTCAATGGTAAGACTTTATATAGATGATGAAATAGAACTGTCTTGACATCCGTATGAACTACAAATTAACCAAATATATATTAAATTTAATAATTTAATATTTAACTTGTGCAATGTAATCCGACATTCTAAGATCTTCATCAAATAGAATTTCAACACCGTTGTGTTTCTTTGTGTGTACGCAGCCATAGATTTACCAGAAGTTTCTGTCACATTCTGTGTCTGTACAGTCACTATGATCACTTTAGTCAAGAACAATTTTCTCAATCGTGTTTTATAAATAATGAAGTAGCAATAAAATTGCAAGATTATCACAAAATTATTGTATATTCGATTTCCGTATAATATTGTGGACTAGAACATAAAATTGATACATTTTATGGTCCTTTTTGCAAATTGAAAACAAAAGTTTTGTATAATAATCCAAACATAATAAATTATTATAAATTTTTTAGTTTTTTGTTATTGAAATATATACCCTAGAAACCTGCAAAAAAGGGTTCACTGTCGAACTGAAAGTGTTGGTAAGCATAAAAAATAATACAGGGAATGGCAATTCAAAAAGTCATAGGACTTTCATAGTAGTTTTATGATTAGCTATTTCTAATGGACAAGCATTTATAAAAGTTAGTAAGGTGACCTGGGGGAATTCCGAAGTTGGGTATATTCCGAATTTTTGAAAGTTCTACCAAATGCGGCGATATTTGTATAATGGCAACATTCATCTAGAAACCATCATGAAGTTCCCACCGATTTAGCTGATGTAAATAGCTATCAGGGACTGGACGCATGCAGCATCCCCGTACAAAAAAAAATATAATAATTCAATTTTTTTTTCCGGGCAATTCCGATTGGAGAGCGGAAAGCGTAGCTATTCTTTGAAGGAATGCAACAGTATTTTAGTGAGAGGGGTAATTGCGATTGAAAAAGAAATGTGAACTTTGAGTTCAGATGTAATAGAACTCCTTTGTGAATATTTTTAATGTTATTCGGAATTACACCAGCATGTTTCGGAATTCCCCTTGTACAAGAAATTAATAAATATACTTTTTTGATACTTGTATTTAGGGAACCCAACGATATTACAGAGATTTATTGATACAAAGCACATGTTCGTTTCTTAAATAAACAGAAGTAATATAAAGTTGATAGAAAAATTGAGAGGCATTTAGTAATTGACCGAAATAGAAACCCCCTGTCAATCTCATTGAAAATCCTGCCGGAATTCCCCCAAGTCACCTTACCTACTAAATTCATTTGACATTTCAGTACCTATCGTTTTTCTACATCAATATTTATGTAAGACCATGCATTGGCTAGAGAGTTAGAGAGCCACATCGACGAGCTCCCGGACGTCAGTCTGTACGAGATTAGGAATGTCCGTCAAACAATTGAAAAACAAAGCAACCGGCGCAAATTGCGTTACAAGAGAACTTCTAAAGGCGGGCGAAAAACCGATCCTTCTGACGTCTATGCTTCTGACCAACGATGACGGAAAAGGGCTAATGATATTTATATACCTAGGTACGCAGTTACAATCAAACTTTATGGCGGATCCGAAAGTAGGCACAAGTGGCGTTGCAATAACCAGTTTTTAGATGTAGCAGGACGTAGTGGAGCGAAGGGTTTTATATCCGCCATAAAGTTTGACGCGATCTATACCTACCAAGAATTCGAGCTACCCGTACCGTCGTCCTCCAAGTGTGACGCGTTCTTGAATCCTTGCTTAGAAACATTCTAGTGACGGCTCTAAAGCTGCGTTGCAGACAACTAGATTTGCGTAAGGATAATGGGGGCATAATAGAACGCGAAACACTACGAATGTTGGCTATTTACGAATTTTATGTACCTGCGCTTCGATTACGAGAAAGTATAGTTCCGATCAAGCTTTATGGCGGATGTGAACATAGGCACAAGTCGCGTCGCAGTAACCACTTTTAGATGTAGCGGGACGCAGTGGAGAGAAGGGTATATGACTGTACCTGCGCAAGAATGCTTAAAGCGTTGTATTCCGATCCGACACTAAGTTTGAGGGGAAGTATAGTGAAGTATGACTGCTTTGTTACAACGGAGTTTTGAGAAAATAAAATTACTTTTTAACGGTGCGGTGATAAGTTAAATTTTCTTTTGTACGTATTCAGTGGAAAAGTATAAATATAACTGGTATTTAAATGGATATCTGTTCTTTTGAATACTGAATATATTATTATGCAGGTAAATACAATTTTAAACTATTGAATTCACATTAATTAAAAATGCGGAAAGAAATATGTGTGATTTGCGTACTTATAAAATTTTTGAAACCCTATGCAGATATGAGCTGTGGATATCACTTCACTTCATCAGCCCATTTTTACCCCACTGCAGAAGCTTAGGCCTCCCTCAGAGTGAGGGGGGCTTGGAGCTTAAATCCACAACGCTGCTCCACTGCGGGTTGGGGATTGTAACGACCGCCATCTATCGACAGCACGCGGGACCGACTGCTTAACGTGCTCTCCGAGGCACGAAGTCAGTGATAGTTATGTACTTAAGTCAGAAAAACTCATTGGTAGGTACACACACGCCCGGATTCGAACCATGATGGCCCTTTGGCCTTATAAATTTGAGATAGGTTCGTATCACTTCGGGCTATCACGACACGGTGTGGGTATGACGCACTATAAAACGTGACACAATGGAACACCGGTCCATTGAAAAATATTGAATGAGAATAACGTAAATTAATTATTAACGCCAAAGTCCAATATCGCCGATCTCTGGAGTCAGTAATGATGTAAATTCCAGACACAGAAATAGGATATGTATAGGTACCTAGATCTACATATGTTTTTTCTACAAAAGCGTTTAGAAAGTAGGTATACATATCTACATTTGGTTAATAGATACGTTTTATTTAGTCACTAGCGACTCGCCCCGGCTTCGCACGGGTAGCAGAGCATATAAGCCGTAATGTTTTTTCTGTCGTAGTGTCATATCAGCTTGTTGCGTCGAACATGTGGATTTGATTTCATCATCATCATCATCAGCCCGTGTCTCTCCACTGCAGGATATAGGCCTCTCCCAGGACTCGCCACCACACACGGTCCTCCGCCTTTCGTATCCAACTACCCCGGTATGGTGCTTCAGGTGGATTGGATTTAATTACCTTTAAATGTGACATAAGTTCATCCTACTTGGAGTATTTTTAAAGTAGGTATTTCATTTCCAATTCTATATTTGAAAAAGTAAAGAATAAATACATATATGTAACGTAACTACGCGTGTCGCGTCGTCCCGTATGGTCGCCCGGCTGGTCGCGCGATATTTATATTTCGCGATAGCTCCTAAAATATTTATTGAAATTGTATAGTGAAAGGGCAATCATAATGTGCATAAAATGCTGAAGGTACCTAAATATTGTATTTAATTTGATAAGGATTAATACTGTATGCGTATAAATTGCTTTCCAATTACCTTATCATATGACACCATTTCATTAAACATAAAAATAGGTAAACTATCCGTAAAAGATAGACATATGCCTTTGCCTATATGACTTTTCTTTAGTCCTATATAAGATACACAATTCCTCCATACAATATTTTGATATATCTCAAAAGGATTAGGCAGCGTTTTCGATGAAAGATCTCAGCCGGCTTGATTTTTTTCCGACGTCTTCAACAATAATCGTCATATTTCAACAAATTTGCACAAAACATTAAAAAAATTATACACGTAAATCTTCCCGTTGAATCACTCTGTCCAGTGTCCATTGGTGTCAACAATATGCCAATCCATTCGGTAGTTTTTGAGTTTATCGCGTTCAGACAGACAGACAGACGCGGCGGGGGACTTTATTTTATAATATGTAGTGATATTCAATGGTTACATTACAATGCACCCATAGACCAAGGTTCCATTGAAACAAACAAAGGAACTCTCTTGCAAAAACTATATAAAAATTAAGTTTTGAATGATTTTTTATCTCTTGTTTTGTGCTCAATCACTACATATTATAAAATAAAGTCCCCCGTCGCGTCTGTCTCTCTGGTCTGGACGCGATAAAACTACCAAATGGATTAGCATATGGTTGCCACCAATGGACCGAGTGATCTAAGAGGAAGGTTTATGTGTATAATTTATTGATGTTTTGTGCAAATTAGTTGAAATATGACGATTATTGTTGAAGACGTCGGAAAAATCTAGCTGACTGGGAGCTTTCATTGAAAACGCTGCGTAGGTAATCCCTTTTAGATGTACCTAACAAAATAATGTATGGAGGAAATGTTTCTCTTATAAAGGACTAAATAAAATCCCGCGATGGCATATGTCTATATTTTATGGATAGCTTATTATACTTATTTTTATGTTTAAGACACTGATGTTTTATGATGGGGTGATTTGAAAGCAATTTATACGGATACAGTATTAATACTTATCATATCAAATACGTTATTTACCTTCAGCATTTCATGCACATTATAATTACCCTTTACCCATACAACTTAAATTAATATCTCAAGAGATATCGCGAAATAACAACTATTGCGCGACAAGCGACCGGACAGACTCGACTCCGCGTGATGTAAAATTAGGCAGAAGTATCAATATTGTATACAAAGAAATATTGTAGTTTGTTTTTATGTACTTGTTCTTTACTTTTTAAAATATTTACAGAAGTGGAAATGAAATACATTAAAAATACTCCAGGTAGAATGAACTAACGTTACATTTAAATTAATTAAATTCAATCCACATGTTCGACGCAACAAGCTGATAGGACACTACGACAGAAAAAAACACTACGGCTTATATTATGCTCTGCTACCCGTGCGAAGCCGGGGCGGGTCGCTAGTTATAAAATAAAATCCCCCGTGTCTCTGTCTGAGCGCGAAAAACTCAATAACTACCGAACGAATTTTCATTCGGTTTGCAACAATGGACGGAGTGATCAAGAGAAAGGTTTATGTAGGTGTATAATTCATTAACGTTTTGTGTAATTTGGTTGAAATGTGACGATTTTGTTGAAGACGTCAGAAAAAATCAAGCCGACTGGGAGCTTTCATCGAAAAAGCTTCCAATCCTTTATGATATAAGAAGGATATAGGTGCATAACAAAACAATGCTATGCAGGAATCATTCGTCTTTTATAGGTCTAAAGAAAAGTCCGCGGTGGCATAATATTATAAATAGGGTCAGCTGTCCTACTGTAAGCCAGCCAGATTCATTGAACTGCGGCGATATTTCAAAAACGCGACATTCCTATTCCGCATCAGTATTACCAAAAGGGACGCTTATGTACCCCTCCCCCATAGTACAATTTGCTCCGAGTTGCTGGGAGAGGTACGAGATACTTTTTAGGGTTCTCGTTCGTATCCTTCGGGTAAGGAAACTTAAAAAGCAGAATTACCCAACTACCGCATGCGACTAGGCAAACAGTTCTACTTTTGCTGACTTAATAAGCAGGATAGACAAGAAAATTTATAGGATCTGCGTCGAGATTTAATAACTTCTTATGGTGATATAAGTCACCTATTTCAATTTTCTGTGTGTCCATGATGCTATTACAAGTCGATCCGGTCGAAACTTCCGATCAGTTAGGAGCGTAGATGTAAAGTTTTGCGCGGTGCCGATATAGCTGACATCATCAAGTGACCAAAGATTTCTAAAAATTATAAGTATTTTGAAAAGTAGTTTTTAGTGCAAAAATTTTGAAAGTACCGCCACTACGTGCCGCTTTCCTCAATACGTTTAAAAATTTTCAGAGGGAGAAAGTGGAAACTGGGTGGGTATAGTCACAGAAACTCAAATAAGCACACGGTCATTGTAATAATTGAAAATAATAGTTTATAAAAAAAAATGCATTTTTTAAAAATCTGGTCCTCTAACAGGGTGCCGTGTAATTGACCACCTCTTACCACTCATGAACATTAAATTATTCATATCTTTAATACACTTGTTACAAGTTCCTTGAGTTTTGCCGACTTGCCTATAGAAATTATCCAATTGAGTTCCACGACTGGTAGTTTCAACATAACTAGTACAAGATTTATCAACTAGGCCGAATGTGGTTGTTTGTACTTCTTTCGTATTGTTGGTTTTATAATGTTTTGGTATTTGTCTACATATACACTCTTTACTTTGGACTAACGTGCCACAATCTTTTTGAGGTGGTAGTAATGATCCTGTAATTGTGGTGTTTATTTCAATATCGGTAAATCTCTTTTCTAAACGTCTGTCTTTAAATTTCAGCTTATTGATAAGTACATTGTTCGGATCGATTTTGCTTACAACTTTTTTCTTTTCGATAACCAACGTTCGTAGTTTGCCGCTGGCGCATTTTGGTGTCTGTTTTTTGGATTTTTTCTCAACTTGAGGTGTTCCTTGTAGTTGGTAATCAAGATACTCTTTATGACTTTTGAATAATGGAATATCGAATACTGACTCGACAATTTCACTGCATAATTTCTGAGCTATTGAGGACATTTATACGTTTTTATAATTTTCATGATTGCTTAGGGTATTGTCAAGGTTTTAAATTAAACGTTTCATTTCGTACGTACCTATTGTAGGACTGTGCAGGACTGTGTAGCCACAGAGTATATTTTGTATTACTTGCGTAGGACACAGACTATATACCACAGGGCACAGAACAATCTATATACCTAGCATAGACATATATATACTAGCGTAGGAGACCAACTGACATCTAAACATCGCATGACCGAAACGGAAATGAGTATGTGTGCAAAATTCACATGTGGTTGAGCCAGTTTTAGTGTTGTGCATAGGTGTTTTTTATATTATCGATAGTACGTAGTACTTTCATGATAATGTGTCGTTGAAATTACCGCGTTATCATAAGTCGAAATCGGCAATCCTATTTATTATTTTGAATCTGCTATACTACATAATTTTTGTTTTGAGTTACTTTTCCTAACTTTTAGTTTTTTAAAATGACAAATCATCAATCAGTCAATTCAAATGCCATTTCCTTTACTCCAATAAATATTTTTTTTTTGTTAACAGTTGATAATAAAAAATTTGCAGAAGTAAAGAAAGCGTTAACATCATTATGTAAATTTTAATATTTAGTTGAATACAAGCCAAGTAATAAATAAAACAATATAAATAAACGATTTTTATTTTTAATTACAATACGTCACGTTGCAACGCATAACAACAAAATTTTAACTCTTTGTAAACAAAAAAATGAGAATGTACAAAACAAAAACATTTACAATGGAGAAGTTCATGATGTTCAAAATATACAATTTAACTCGATAGAATTGAAAGATAAACCAAAACTAATAAAACAGTCAAGGTTTTTTTTTTAAATTCGTCAATAAATGACTGAGAAATAAATTATTGATATTTATTAATTTGATGACCGCTTAGCCTAGTGGGTAGCGACCCTGCCTACGAAGCTGGAGGTCCCGGGTTCGAATCCTAGGTCGGGTCAGTATTTATATGATGAATATCGATACTGGTACCGGGTCTTGGTTGTTATATGTATGTGGTGTCTTCGCTTGGTACGCAAAACACAAGCTAATGCTTAGTTTGGGGCCACGACGTTGTAATGTGCACGTCATTATTATTATTATTATTATTATTATTATGTATTTTCGTGCGGTTTGACTGGTGGATTCTTACTGCCCATGACGTCACATTGTCTACTCGATTGAGTGTCACGTCGTCTCACTACACCACAAATTATGCCTTGGATGCCTTGGACTAGTCTATAATATCTTTTGTTTCTTTGTGTAATAGGTAATTAAGTTTTATTTGAATATAAAGGAACAAGTTTTTGTAAAAGACAAAGTGATAATTTGCCTAAAATTGATATTTTCACTGTGATGGACTTTTTCTTCAAATCCATTTTATATTAGTGCTGAAATAAAGGTTTAGGCTCTAAAGTTGAAGGTCCTGGTGATATATCCCGGTAAACGTACGCTGACACCGATCGCTTGGTCTTCAGATTGACCTGTACAGAAATTACAGTTGGCATAAATGCTCTGACTTTAGATATTAAGTATTATTAGTATATTACTTAATATACTTAGTAAGCACATATGAAAAAAAAAGAAACCCCTAACGGCACAAATTCAGTAGGTATAGATCCTTTCTTCAAAAGTCGTCGGTGATTTAGTTAGACAAAACAGTTATCCGTAAAATGTCTACTGCAAACCAAAGAATGTTTTCGAGGAGTCCCACCTGTTCTATTTAACATTTTTTTCCATTGTTCTATGCTAACCGTGTTTACAGGAAACCTGGATATTATGAAATAGTCATCATTATCAGGAAGCATTTTTTAACACCGCAGTTTCTTGGAGGAAAATGAGGTTAAACTATTGTATACAGTAGTTTTGTCATTCAAAGTTTAATTATTTACGACGTTCATAATCAGAGAACAGATAGAACGTCAGACTTTAAATCATAAATAAATAACGATTAAAATTAAATAGAGCGTCAGATTTTAAATCATAAATAAATAACGATTAAAATTAATTGTGTATATATCTAATATTTTCATTTGAAAAAGTCTTGTATTTACATATATACCCTATGTGTAGTATATATGTATAGATGTCATACTTTCCCTTACAATGTGCTGCCAGGCTAAAAAAACCTCACAATATGTTTAAAAACAGTTAACGACATCATTCCAGTGGAACAGGTGCAATTAGGTAATATCAAATTTACAAAATATTTATATTTGAAAATATCGACATATCGATACATTTTGTGCAATCCCTATGCTTCATTGTTTGATTGTAATTTTACACAATATTTTTGTATCGTACACATAATTGTTTAAAATAACAAATTATTTACAAAATAAAGTATTTACCGTATACTACTGATGTATAACCAAGTAAATTTAGGATAGCTTTTTATAAAAATAAGCATTAAGATAACAATATGTTATTGGCAGTACTTACCGGTGAAATGTCTCTTTATTTGGATTATTAACATATGTTACAGTGCAATTTAAAACTGAACACTACACCATTTTTATCACAAGAATTAATTTTTGTAGAATTCAAAACGATTATAACACAAAATAGAAAACAAAGCTGGACCTTATTTTGACAAGTGAGTAAAGAAGACTAAATGTGTTCAAAGAGGTTTTACGTCAGATTTTCTTGCATTTCTTTCTCGCATGTAGGATTTCCGCAAAGAGCTGGATGTCATTCGCACACTGTGTTCCTCTCTCACGCTAGTATATATACCTTTATGATACCTAGTGAGTACCTAGTTGGGTTCAGGACTGTCTACTCGGCTTTCTGAATCGAGGAAATGAGTTAGCGAGGTCAGAGCATAAAGGTATATATACTAGCGTAAGAGAGGAACACAGTGTGCGAATGACATCCAGCTCTTTGCGGAAATCCTACATGCGAGAAAGAAATGCAAGAAAATCTGTCATAAAACCTCTTTGAACACATTTAGTCTTCATTATTCACTTGTCAAAATAAGGTCCAGCTTTGTTTTCTATTTTGAGTTATAATCGTTTTGAATTCTACAAAAATTAATTCTTGTGATAAAAATGGTGTCGTGTTCAGTTTTAAATTGCACTGTAACATATGTTAATAATCCAAATAAAGAGACATTTCACCGGTAAGTACTGCCAATAACATATTATCTTAATGCTTATTTTTATAAAAAGCGATCCTAAATTTACGTGGTTATACATCAGTAGTATACGGTAAATACTTTATTTTGTAAATAATTTGTTATTTTAAACAATTATGTGTACGATACAAAAATATTGTGTAAAATTACAATCAAACAATTAAGCATAGGGATTGCACAAAATCTATCGATATGTCGATATTTTCAAATATAAATATTTTGTAAATTTGATATTACCTAATTGCATTCCACTAGAATGATGTCGTTAACTGTTTTTAAACATATAGTGAGGTTTATTTAGCCTGGCAGCACGTAAGAGAAAGTATGACATCTGTACATATATACTACACATAGGATGTATATAAATACAAGATTTGCTCATATAAGATATATACACAAATAATTTTAATCGTTATTTATTTATGATTTGAAGTCTGACGTTGTATCTGCTCCCTGATTAAGAACGTCGTAAATAATTTAACTTTGAATGACGAAGTTACTGTATACAATAATTTAACCTCATTTTCCTCCAAGAATCTGCGGAGTTAAAAAATACTTCCTGATAATGATGACTATTTCATAATATCCAGGTTACCTATAAACGCGGTTAGCAGAGAACAATGGATAAGATATTTCTTTCCCTACCAATATTCCTACACTTCTTTCTTATTCTTCCAAAAATGTCTTATCTATTATTTCATCATTAATTTTTCATAACAATTTAAAACTGTAAATATTAATAATATCCTATTTTAACAATCACTAATAAATGCACTTTATATGTTCATATTATGTTTATTTACTTTTTTGTGTTACATTAATGTTTTCCTTATAAAATAAGAACACTTTACTGTTACGTTGGTTCGGTAATAAAGTAGTTTTCTTTTTCTTTACGTGACGCTGGCACAAATGTACTTATTTAGTACAGTTGCCATTAAAAAAAATGTTAAATAGAAGGCCTCGTAATCATTCTTCGGTTTGCAGTAGACATTTTAAAGAAAACTGTTTTGTCTAACTAAACCACCGACGACTTTTGAAGAAAGGATTTATACCTACTGAATTTGTGCCGTTAGGAATTTCTTTCTTTTGCATATGTGCTTACTTAGTATATTAAGTGGTATACTAACGCCGTAGTATATATTTAATATCTAAAGTCAGAGCATTTATGCCAACTGTAATTTCTGTACAGGTCAATCTGAAGCCCAAGCGGTCGGTGTCAGCGTACGTTTACCGGGATATATCACCAGAACCTTCAACTTTAGAGCCTAAACCTTTACTTCAGCACTAATATAAGACGGATTTGAAGAAAAAAGTCCATCACAGTGAAAATAGCAATCTTAGGCAAATTATCACTTTGTCTTTTACAAAAACTTGTTCCTTTATAATCAAATAAAACTTAACTACCTATTACATAAAGAAACCAAAGATATTATAGACTTGGATGAAATATATGGATTTCATTCAAGGCATAATTTGTGGTGCAGTGACACGACGCGACACTCGATCGAGTAGGCAATGTGTTGTCACGGGCAGTAAGAGGTCACCAGTCGACTTTACGATTTTAAAATTTTAAATTGTAATTGTAAAAATATTGACGAATTTAAAAAAAAAACTTTCACTATTTTATTAGTTTTGGTTTATCTTTCAATTCTATCGAGCTAAATATGATATTCATTATTGAACTTCACCATTGTAAATGTTTTTGTTTCGTACATTCTTATTTTTTTGTTTACAAAGAGTGCTAAAAAGTTTGTTGTTATGCGTTGCAACATGACGTATTGTCATTAAAAATAAAAATGGTTCATTTATATTGTTTTATTTATTTCTTGGCTTTTATTCAATTAAATATAAATATTTCCATAATGATGTTGACGCTTTCTTTACTTCATTCTGAAAATTTTTAATTATCAACTGTTAAGAAAAAAAAAATGTTTATTGGTGTAAAGGAAATGGCATTTGAATTGATTGATCGATGATTTGTCATTTTAAAAAACTAAAAGTTAGGAAAAGTATTACGTAAGTAAGTAAGTACACATTATCATGAAAGTACTACGTGCTATCGATAATATAAAAAACACCCATGCACATCACTAAAACTGGCTCAACCACATGTGAATTTTGCACACATACTCATTTCCGTTTCGGTCATGCGATGTTTAGATGGCAGTTGGTCTCCTACGCTAGTATATATATGTCTATGGGTCAGAGTCCCTTTGTCACTTTCTTTGTAGGGTGACAATAATTTTTTTTTGTTCAGTAAAAAACACAAGTAATCCATTTCAATAATTTATTACCAAGCAGTACAAACGAATAAAATAAATATTACTATATGTGTAGCTATTAGCATGTATATAAATAAAAATTGTTAGGCAGCTACTATGCTTAGGTACTTTAGGTATTTTATATTTTGCCATGAAATAAAGGCGCCGATATAAGGTGCCGTCCTGCTTAGCCGAAAATATGTAGGATTACATGAATGCGTTAAATAGTTATTTAATCGTCCGAGGCATGCCGTTACCATGGAAGGGATAAAAATGTGTTTTATTGTGTTTCCATACATTTTCTTCTCTTATGATACCACCTTGACGGGAAAAAATGTACTGTTCCACGGGAAATTATATAAACGGTCATCGACTACTAAAAGACCTGTTTGAATGCTACAAAAAGAATATTATGTGAAATGCAGATAAAAATTGATATTATGTGAAGATAAAAAGAAAGTCATTTTGTTGCATTTGTAGATATTCATGTATTTCAATTTATTATGTACATATTTTTCCTGTGTCAACTTGCAGTCAAACATTTCTTTATTAGTTCTTTTTTTATTTTAACAAAGAATTCCTACTGACGTAAGAAACTGTTACTTTAGTAATATGACGTGAAAAACTTCAACTTTGACAATACACATGAGTTTTTTTCAAAATGGCACACGTGGAACGTCGTGGTTTCTGGCGACATTTTGAAAAAGGTCCATAATAACCGTACTACGCTGCCTATACTAATTTTTTATTAAAAATACGAACAGAATACTCTCGACTCTGGCGAAATTGCTTTAAATGCAGAGAACGCCATAACTAAGAAGAAGACAATACACACGTCAAAATTCCCCAAATTCTTGTTTTAGTTGCCAGTACAAAACCACAAATTAACACATCTCTTTTATATATAACTGAAAATTTTAATTAATTTGTAAAATGTAACCTAATAACTTTCAGTTCGCTGACGGCCGTCAGACTGTGTTGTCATGCATATTGTGTACTCAAGCGACGAAACTCTTTCGCTGGTTCAGTAACAAAAGTGAAACCTATAATCATTAAAACCTAGTTATTTTTCATTTGAGAATTGGAGTGCGAAAGTTGGAATTGGAAATCATAGTGTATTTTAATTTGCTATTGAATAGCTATGTACTAATTTATTGTTTTACAAATCGCAACTGCAACCGGTGAACGACGTGCAACAGGTTGTTGACCGTCGGGGATTGTCAATTTCCAGACCGCATTATTTTTTTATTATTTGTTTTTTTTTATCTTTTGTTTTTTTTTTATCCACAATGTTCAAGTGTGCGCAATGTAATAGTGAGTGTCGGGATGGCGCAACATGTGCGTTCTGTAAGTGCCAGTATGATTTTCCTTGTGCTGGTATATCAGATAGCAATTATCGTAAGCTTGGAGAACGCAAAAACGCCTGGCGATGCCCAGCATGCAAAAATCCGCATAAACAGCAAATTACACCTGATCAAAAAAAACCCTCTTCACCCGTCGCACCCTTAAAACCAGAAAATGAGTTTGGTGCGCACTTTGAAGAGTTTGGAGCTGCCCTTGCAGCAATTCAGAAACAGCTGGAACCCTTAGCATCGCTAGTAAGGGATGTTAAGGCAATAAAAGCGGACATGTCGCAACTTAAGGATTCTGTAGAATTTGCACACGAGTCTATCAAAAATGTTTCCGAAAAGGTCATCGCTTAGCATCCTTGAGTATGGTTCAGTGGTATGGAGTCCCTTCTATGATAGATATATATCTAGAATTGAAATGATACAAAAAAGATTTTTGCGTAATTTGCGGTATAGAAGTGGGTGTGCATGTTGGTGACGATTATACAGCTAGTTGTAGAAAGTATCATTTTTTACCTCTATATATACGAAGAGATATAGCTGATATGATACTCCTGTATAAAATTGTTAATTGTTATATTGATTCCCCTCCCCTTCTTCGTAATATTAACTTTAATGCACCGTCCCGAATTCTACGATCGATGCCTTTGTTATCTACTCCTCGCTCCCACACCAGCTATCGTAGTAACTCCTTTTTTTGCAGAGCCCCTGCTAAATTTAATCGTTTGGTGGAGGCTCACCCCGAAATTGATCTGTTTGCTTCTACTATTGCTGGATTGAGGCGAGCACTAGCATTTGATTCCTTTGAATTCTGCGGCTCATAGAACTATCAGAATGACTGTTTGTTTTTTGAAGTTGTTGTTGTTTTTTATATGTAATTTTGCTTTTATATTATTTTGTATTTTACTTGTCAATTATATTGTAATTTCTACTTCTCTATTATTGTGATTGTACTAGCTATAAGTTTATTCCATTCGTTGCATTGTAAACATATATGTGAAAACAACTTGATGGCTTTACACAAATTTTGTTCTCATTCTATATTGTTAGTGATATATAACCTGTCTGTTTTCCTAAATAAATAAATAAATAAATGAAAATACTATTATCATCCGAATACCAAGAGATATATAAATACCAGAAGTAACAGAAAATATATATTAGACAAGTAGTCGTATATTTAAAAATTGATAATGAACTTAATACATAAATTTTTTTTTTTCTAATGGCAAGTGTTAGAAAGGGACAAAGTGACTCACCGGTAGTTATCTTCTACAAACTCATTTTGCCTCATTACTGCTTACAATTTAAAGTGAACCTTATGCATAATGCAAAAGTTTTATTTTTGTATCATACAGTTTCGGGAATGCACAGTCCGGTACCTACGTAGTAGGTACTGTTACGTCCATGAGAATCATTCTGATGATCTCTACAATCTACGTCCACAATTCTCCACAGCTATGCTTACACCTATACTTATCTATGATGCTTTACTATATGCTCACCGTGCTCACGCTGTGCTCCACAGACTTATTGTGCCTGCTTGTGCCACAGACCCCACAGACGCCACACTCTGTGGCCACTCTGCCTGACACTGCCACAGGCAGTAGACGTGC
This sequence comes from Luffia ferchaultella, assembly GCA_949709985.1. Taxonomy (NCBI): domain Eukaryota; kingdom Metazoa; phylum Arthropoda; class Insecta; order Lepidoptera; family Psychidae; genus Luffia; species Luffia ferchaultella. Next base: position 7,374,359 of record OX453262.1, read on the forward strand.
GCTCTTTGAAAGATAGACGGACGATCCTTGAAAAGAAAAGAGAGATATATATCTTTTCATATCAGCGATTCATATCTTTTCTACCATTTTTTTTTATTTCACCGTATTATAATGTTTTGAAATACCGCGGTAACCAAATTAAACTGTATTCATATTGTACGATGGTAAAAAGTTCTTTGTAGTCACGCCGCAGACTTCGCACGTTATGAAGGATCAAAGTTGATCGAACGATTTAGATCTTTCTCGTTATGGCAATGTACTATCCCTACTTTCGGTTCGGCTCAGCTAGGTCGCGACTACTCAAGTCACTTCACTCACTTGTCTTCTAATCCATAGAGTTTTTTAGTTAAGTATCTAATCCATAGAGTATATTGTGGTATATTGTTCTAATCGTTCGCATTGCACTGACATTGTATATCCGAAAATGAATCTTAACACATAGAAATATAAAGTATACTAAAGATAAAGTATAATAGTTGAAACACAAGTGATATGAAGATATAACAGCTCTTTTGGCAGGATATTTAACTTATATCCTGCCAAAAGTCGCGAACTACACAAGTCTAATAGACACAGACCAGACACAGACCACCACTGACAACTACAGACAAAACAGACTCCTCCACTCCAGAGTTTCTGTCAGTTTCTGATGTTTCTGTCACTTTCTTTCTGTGTCCAGACTAGTCCAGAGCACAGAGATGGTTCAGAGTGCTCCAGAGTCTAAACTCCGATTTTGCATTCCAAGATGAAAATTATTATAGATATTTGTATTTGAATTAATCTTAGTTATAAAACTGCGCAAATGCAGAATCTTAACATTTAATTTCCAAAGAAAAATTTTCATTTTCATAGGTTGTTGGTAATTCAAACTAAGCAACTAGTATCTCTTAATTTCTTCAATAGTTTTAATTTACGAGGGTTTTAACACTTTTAACAATATGTTTGAATTGCTCTGAAAATGTGGGTCTTTGGATATGGATCATTAGTGTGGAAAGTAGATTTTCCGTATGATATAAAGCTAACAGGTTATATCAAAGGATATTTGAGAAGATTTTATCAACATAGCATTGATCACCGCGGTGTACCAGAAAAGGTTTTTATTTATGATATATATTCCTACTAAGTATATTATATATGAGTTAACATTTATAAGCTAGTCTTGCTTAGATTTAATAAATTGTTTCAGCCTGGACGTGTTGTGACTTTAATTCCTAGTGATAACCCTGAGAGTAAAGTATGGGGCATAGCTTATAAAATACCAAAAGAACAGATAAATGAAGTAACATCTTATTTAGATTATCGAGAAAAGAATGGTTATTCCAAACTGGAATTAACATTTTATCCACAAGATAAAAATGTTGAACCTTTTCCTTTAACTATATATGTTGCTACTCAAGAAAATGAATCATTTGCTGGTAAGTTTTTGTTATCTTAGAAAATAAACTATATCTGTGGTGATGAATGGCAACTGCAGGGCTGGAATTAGGAAACCATAAAAAATTTTGATTTAGTATAAATAAGCATTAATTATAGTAAATAAACAATAGGTGTGTGGCTTATTTGAAAATGCTAAATTAGCTAAGGCTATAAAAAATAATCTCTGACTTAGTAACTATAATGTTCTCATATTTAATACCTAGCAGGTAGGTATCTCTATTTAAAACTATTTTTAAACCCAGAAAACTACTCTGAACCCATTGTTAAACTTGTTTACTAGAAATTACTGGTAAAAGTATAAGAATGGTAGGTTTGGGTAGTACACTTTATGGCCTTTTGAATCTATTTGTAAAATATTTGGTTTGGATAAAAAAATTGCATTAACAATGTTTTTTTTTTCTAAATGAAAAACTTGCATAAACACAGTTTTAAGAAACACATTTGTTAATTTTAAAAAGATTGGTATTCTCTCAAAATTATTTGTGGATGAATCCTCTGCTGTACTCCACTCATTACACTTACCTACCTACTTACATTATCTAACTTAACCTAAATCTAACCAAAATAGGAAGTGAGTGGCCCATCAAGTCATTAATTATCTTTCCAAGTTTTATGGGCTTGAATACCTATGTCAGTTGTTTTAGTGCTTATAGCAATATAAAATTTTCATATGAAGTGTCACAAAACCAAAAATCACATGCAAAAACATAATTTTATACAATGATAATTTTAGAAAAATATAGGGTTCTTAAAACTGGCCTTCTCAAAAATGGTCTTCTTCTTAAAAATGCCTTCTCATTTCAGTTCATTATAAATGAGCTGTGTCATCAGCAATACACACTATTCTGTAAGTACTAACAAATACAGTATGTCATTTAGGTATCCTGAAAACACATTGAGACCCATTACAGATCCTTGAGAAACACTAATTTTTATAATTCACGAGTCTTTATCCTAATCTATGAAATTGGGGACAAGATTTTCTATTTTTATTGTCATTTAAAAACAGTAATGCATAATTCAATAACATTTTTTCTTATTTTAGGTCAAGTTCAGTTGAAGTATTTTGTTTATGCATACTCTTTCATAAAATGTAAAATCATTCACTAGTTACACTTGTTCTCATTAACGCTTCGTTAATTTTCTTGTTATACAAATGTTGCAGAAATATGAAAACTGTCTTGCATCACCTGTTAATTTTCCTGCTTCTAAATTATGTACCAATGTGTTATTTTCATTCAATAATGTATGTATATTCAGATTAACCTGTTCTATTATTTTTTGAGAAAAATAAGTTGAAATTTAAAGTCATAATGATGCTAATGTATATAAATAAATTATAAAAAAAAAAAACACCCAAGTGCTAGTCAGAATGTTCTGTACACAGAAGTTTATTTAAAAGGTAAAAATAGCAAGTCCACCTTGACCTATAGCCACACAACTAACATATAACTCACGAGTGCGTGAGGATTAAGTCTTTTAATATTGCAGTTTAACAGTTTTAATGTCCATTGCTATTTATTTATTTTTTATTGAAGGAAAAGAGAATGCTCATTGCACTATAAGCAATTGACTCAAGTTATTATTATATATGACTATAAATTGCATCAAACTGATACCTATATCTTTGAAGAGCTTGTCTTTTTCGAATTTTTTTAGTAAAATATATTTTCCAGAAAGAGACGTTTTTGACATATACATGAAAACATATACATGTGGCGCCATCTTTATATGTTAAACAGTGGCATTCAAATATTTTAATTTCAAGCAATACATATTTAATATTTTATTTTCCATTCCATCAGCCCATTAATTAATAGTAAATGGAATTTAATATATATTTTTTGCAAAATAACGTTACATGTATAAAAGCTTACAATTTTTGTTACAATTCAGGTTTATTCAAGACAGCTGTAGTAATATTGCCATCTGTTGCAAAGAATAATAACTAGTTAGTATAGCGCGCCGGCTGTCGTAAAGCTAAGTAATTAATTCAACTTCAGATCATTTCTTTGCGTCTATGGAATGTTATATCTCACTTCCTTAAGGTGCAGCCTTTTTATTGAGCTTTGTTCATTGATTTAACTCAAACTCAACATGTATTTATTGATGTAGGAACATTACAGAACACTTGTCAACGTCACAATTTACAAACAATATAAACACTCAATACATCAACACAATTACTTTAAAAGAAAAAAGAAAATATAACGATATGGATAATTGTGATATGTGGTATTATGATTGAAACGACTTTTATGGATTCTGATTTTATTCAATTGCAAATTGTACATCATCGATTTCACAGCCAGACGATCCAGCCCTTCAATCTCCTCTCTATAGTCTATGATCTAATAATGACTGCCATACACATCATTCCTTACAATAATGATGTCATATTATATATATTAAATGAATAAAATTTTGTATTATAAGTCCTTTAAATATGTTCATCAGGATCATAATCTGTTATTATTACTGTCTACCCTTTATACATTGTTGTTTATTATATATATTTTTATCTTTTTGTGACGGAGACGGTATATGCGTTTGGGATAAGATATTGTGTGTTTTTGCATATGTTGTTATCATTTTTCTCAAATACTAGTAGACCGATTTCGATGCGAGTTTTTGTATTACTGTAGAAGATGTCATTTCAGAGCAGGTTCTAGGACATGTGTTATGGATAAAGGCGACCAGGGGGCGCTCCAGTAAATGTGTTCTCTAAAAGGCTTGGATTTTGATGCGCTTTTTTTCTGTGTTACATAGGTATCACTTTAGAGCAAGTTTTCAAATATGTTTTATAGTTATGGCCACCAGGGGACGCTGCACTTGATGTGTATTTCTAAAATGCCTAGGCCAATTTTTATCCGGTTTTTAGTATTATATAGATATTATGTCACAGCAGGTTCTTAGATTTGTTTTACAGTTATAAGCCACTAGGTGGCACTGCAGTAGATATATTTATCTAAAAGGCTAGTCCATTTTTTGATGCAGTGTTTTGTTTTACACAGATATGACTTCATACTAGGTCTTTGATAAGTATGTTTAACGACCACCAAACTATGCTGTGGTAGATGCGTTTTTCTAAAATGGCGAAGTAAATTCCAATGCGTTGTTCCACATTGTGTAGGTAACATCACCTCAAAACGAGTACTAAGCCGTCAGGGACGCGGGAGTAGATATATTTATTCATAACAGTTTTTTTCTTACTGGCTGAGTACCTTTCCCGTACTACGTAGTATTTAACATAAAAAATTTAATTGTACAAATGTAAATTTTTTTTTCAATAATGGAATCTAAGTCTTAACACCTGGGAAAAATCTGCAAGATGATGAAAAAATCTTTTATGTATATTATATAAAAAAATTGTTGCTTTAACCGGAAATCAAACCACTTGATTTTGTGAAAATATACAAACATCTTATATTATTGAACTAATCGATATTGTTCAATCAAGTCTTACCATGGACAGTCATAATAAAATGAAATAAATTTCTTAAATTTTCATACATACCAGTTAATTGATTAAATGTTCTAAATGGTAACCATTTTCTTTGACGTTTGTACGTCTCGGGTAATTTTTTTTTAATTTACCATAACTTTCTTTAATACAATGATTTATGCGTTTTCTCATAGATTTCACGGGGTTCCTTATCACGAAGTGTTTTATTCTTGATAATTAAACTCTAAACACTGTTGTAGTTAATTTTATAAATTGCATTTTTATTTATTTATTTATTTATTTATTGTATAAAAATTTACAAAAGAAACAAAAACAGTATAACATAAACTTTATATAGTTTTTCCGTATACCTTCTTCATACGTTGATTATTTTTGCCATTTCTTCCACCTGTTGTCGCGGCGTGTATACCTACCTACGTCTGTGTGAGTGAGCGGTCTAACTTGTTTGATACTTGATACTTGATACTTGAAGACGGGCTCTTTTTCCGCAACTCGACGTCAAAGCGCCTATTTTGCGTAGTCACATTTCATTAACTTGTTTACAAGTTAATGAAATGTGATACCCATATGTACAGTATGCTCTTTTATTTATTAATTATTGTTAAGTGTTAATATTATGTTAATGTAAATATTAGTAGATAGATTAAAACAACAATAACATATAGATACATTTGAATATTACCTACCATGAAGGTTCCGAAAATAAATTGTATAATTTTAAATAGATATAATATATATATGTATTGAGTCGATAAATATATTATTTATTTATGGATTTGTCTGCACTTTGCCAAAACAATATGATTTCAATTCGCGTTTTAAGTTTGTTTTATTTATATTGTCCTTGATTTCATTAGGTATTTCATTAATCAAAGAAGGTATTTTAAATTTAAGTGTGTTTTTGCCATACAAATTGTTATATTTGGGGACATGAAATTTTTTATTATGTTGTCGGCGTACTCTGCTATCATTACAGGGAGTCAATATATTTTCGTTGAAGAATTGTTCACTTAAAAGAGAGTAATTAACCTTTTCGTGAATAGGAAGTACCCTACAATATGAAAAGAGACTAGTGAAGTTTTCTTCATACTGCCTTTTAATTTTTTGAGGCACAATCTTTTTTAGAATGCGCAACTGGATTTCATAAATTCTATTAAGATGAGATTTATAGGTTCTTCCGTAGCTGCTGAGTCCATATGTTATTATTGATTCCCCCAGAGATTTATATAGTAATAATAAGATATTAAATGGAACTTTGTGTCTTATTAAAGTTAGTTTAGAGAGAATCGCTCTGAGCTTATCACACACCATATTAATGTGCTCTGTCCATTTGAAACGGTTGTCAATAACTACGCCAAGATAGATATGTTTCTCAACAGACTCTATAGTGGAGCACATACACGATTGTGCACTGCCATGCAGGCATGAGTGATCATGAGCAGTAAGTTTCATATTGAAAGTTTTTCTGTTATGACTTGAACTGACGTACATCAATTTGGTTTTATTTGCATTCAATACGAGTCCAGCATCATGAGACCATTGTATTAATCTAGTAAAATCTTGCTGTAAGTTAATGAAAGCGGTATTGATGTCCTCGTGTGCAGACAGTAAACAAGTATCATCAGCAAATTGAAATATTTCACACTTTTTTACTACGTTAGAAATACTATTCACGTAAGTGATGTAATGCAATGGACCCAGCACAGAACCTTGGGCAGTTCCTTGGCTGACCAACACGTTATCGCTATGTGCGTCAGCTACTTTGACTGTATAACAGCGATTACTTAAGTATCCTTTGCACCATTTAAGTAAAGGACCCCTAATTCCACAATCCTCTAGTCTTTTTAAAAGTGTGTCATGTTGTAGTGTGTCAAAGGCCTTACTATAATCAATGAACACAATTAAGACTTGTTTTTTGTCATTAAGGTTTTGATACACTAAGTCAGTAAAGGCTGTTAAAAGCTGTGTCGTATTTTTATGTGGCTGGAATCCAAATTGTTTATTACTCAATATGCTATTTTGGTTGTAGAATGTGTAAATTTGATTACTTATGTACTTTTCTACTATTTTATCTATGGTTGGCAGGATTGTGATTGGTCGATAGTTGTCATAATCTACTTTGCTACCTTTTTTAAAGATTGGTCTTACAATACCTGTTTTTAGTTCGTCGGGGTATTTACCTGTTTCTATACATGTATTAATAAGTCTGGCAATAGCATGCGCAATTTTGTCACATATCAGTTTTATATCGGATGCACGTATGCCATCTATACCAGGAGCCTTATTATCACTGATTGATTTAACAATTTTTTTTACATTAAAAGCATTAGCTTTTCTGAAACGAATAGATACATTAGCAGGATTATTGTATATTGAATCATTTAGTAAATTATTACTACATTTCGGAATAATTTTTTTAATGTTACTATCAAAGTTTTTTGCAAATTCATTGGCTATATCTATTGGTTTTATCATATTATTTTCAAAAGCATTAAGCAGTACATCATCAACAGAAGCTCGTATTCGCCCTGTCAGTTTATTAAGTAAATCCCAGAGATTCCTTGGATTGTTTCTATTTATGTATATTTCGTTACGCGTATGTCTATTTTTGGTATTTTGTATGATTTTGTTCGCATAATTTCGCGCTTTGTTATATTTTTGTTTCAGTATCATATCGTTTTGATCTTTTATCCACTCGCAAAAGAGTTTATCTCGATACGAACATACCTTTGTGACTTGTTTTGTTATCCAGTTATTTTTTATTCTTTTAGGGTTTCTGTTTATTTTTATTTTAGTTTCTGCCTTTTCATAACATGTTTTTATATTTTCTTTAATATATTTGTAAATATAATTAGGGCACTTCATATTTTCTACAGGTTGCCAACTGATCTCAGCTAATGACTTTTCTAATATTGACTTGTCGTATCGTGTTTTATAAATAGGAGCCTCCTGTACATAGCAGTGCATCGGTGGGCCAAGACAAGCTAACGCGATCGCTCGGTGATCGGCCAGTACGATTCCCAATACTGCAGTGTGGAGTTCTTGTGTGCGGGATCTCGCGTAGATGTGATCAATACATGATTTACTTATTTTTTTATTTTTAGTTTCTATGCGTGTATAGTCTGTAATCCCGCACACAAGACCACAGCCATATAACATGCAGTTATATTTATGTTTTATAGGGGTGTCTGTTTTTAGATCAATGTTTATATCGCCTAACATGTAAAAATCATCATCTGTTTTTGCTTTTTTAATTATATTATGGAGTTCGGAAATAAATAAATGTTTGCTGAGATCAGGGGGACGGTAGATTGCACACACAGTGGCCGAATATCGCGTTGGTGTGGTGATTTGCAATAACAGTGATTCACAATAAGTGGTTTTCATATTAATATTTGTAACTTTGTGTTTTTTATGTATATAAATAATAATACCCCCACCTTTACGGTTACTCCGCAACTGCGTGTGCATTTTATATCCGTCTAATTTATATAAATAGCATAGTGAGTTAGAGATATTAGCTTCTGTGATTATTATGACATCAATATTATGTTGACAAGACGCAATACATATTATATAGACATATTATACAGACGCAATACATTCTTAACATACTTCTAAAGGATATCGTTTAAGGGGACAAGATTTGGAGATCTTGCAGGCTAGCTCACAGGACCATAGGTTTCGATCCAGTCGTCGCTAAAATGTTCGTTGAGTCTCTCTCATACTATAAGGCTATTATGAGCTGGGGCACTGTCTTGCTGGAAATACAAGCTTTGCATTCAAGTGTTAGGGGGCTTGTATAAAAATAAATATAATTACATAATGATAAATGATTATTACATAAATAATTTCTAAAAGAGCAAGGAAGGTCTAATATCTCGGTTACCATCTACTGACATTCAATCACTGTAATAATTTAAAATTAAAAAGAAAAAGAGAAGATTGATGGATTGATGAGCGGATGACGGATGATGTAAAGATATGTGTAAAGATCATTTTAGATGAATAATTTCAAAAAGATTGTATTATGACAATACCTACTTGCGATGTTAAACAGTTGGAATCTACATTATAATTAATAGTATAAAAAGTAAAAGTGTTTTATTAATATAATTTAGTTCAACAAATTCAGAAGTGGGATCGGCCTACGAGCTAACTTTTAAAGAATTCTACTTTGAGGAATAGAAAAGAAGAAATAGAATAACTGTTTTCATAGAATAAAACGCCACACAACATGTCACCAAGACACAAACAATTGCAGTCCATCACAAAACACGGATCCCCTTCTCGGCATCGGCGTACACTATCACGCGTGAGATCACGCTTGACTTTAACACCAAGGGCTTCGCGTGAGCGACGGTCGCGGTCTACTTCAAGATCAGACTCCACTTCGCGTGAAAGAAGACGCAGGCGTGAGAAGTCTCGAAAACGAAATTTACGGAAGTATGATACTGACAGGTATTCTAGAAGCAAAAGTCGTTCAAGAAGTAAACATTCAATCCACAGTAAGAGATCAAGACAATCACATGATACTTCATCATCGCACAGGAATTCAAATAGTAGACAGTCACATAACCCAAATTCAAAGTTGCTTAATTTCCATAGACCTGTGCGAGATGAATTATCACATAAATTACAGTATAAGGTTAGAAACAATGTACATCACAGCGCCCAGCATAATTCAAATGAATCAGTGAATACTGACAATGTACATCTAAATTTTGAACCAAGTGGAAGTAAAACTTACTTATCTCCTCCAATACCTTCCACCTCTGAAATAAAAACAGATACATTCTCTACAAATTTACTCAATACAATAAACAAAACTTTACAAGCAGTCGCAACCGTAAACCCTCATGTTAAAGAAAAGTTTTCCTCAGTAAATGTTGTGCCCGAGTTTGATCCAAAACAAAAAAATCAAACTGTTATCACTTGGTTGAATAAAGTTAACGAATGTGCAGAAATTTATGGTTGGGACAGCAAACAAACTGCTCATTATGCTCTTCCAAAACTCATTGGTACTGCGAAACGATGGTATGAAGGACAACCTTCAGTTATGCACACATGGGAAGTTTGGCAGGAAAAACTAAAGTCCGCTTTTCCTGTTTATGAAAATTATGGAAAGTTATTGACCGATATGTTAGGCATAAAAGCAAAGTTTGGTGAGGATCTCGAACAATATTATTATGAAAAATTAATAGCATTAAATAGATGTAGTATTACGGGTAAAAACTCTATAGATTGTATTGTTTATGGGATTGAAGACAGATCGATACGATATGGAGCAGAAGCAGTAGGTTTTGAAGATGCAGATAAGTTATTAGGGTACCTTAGGAGCGTAAAACATGAACGATTTGATAGAAATAACAAAAAATTTATACCGCCTAACATTGATGTTTCCCGTAAACCACAAAGAGTTGATATCAATCGTCAAATAAGATGTTTCAATTGCCATGAAAATGGTCATGTCGCAACTAACTGCAAAAAACCTTTAATTAAATGCAGAATATGTATGAGATTAGGACATGATGATCCTAATTGTTTCAGAGTGATTCGTAAAGAGCAAACTGAGGTAAAATCTTTATGACTAATTCTGAATAATAATGAGTCTGTCGACAACAAGTTCAAAAAAAACATTGCCATCCAGGATACTATATTAACTGGATATGTTGATTTTGGAAGTCAATGTTCATTAATTCAGGAATCAATAGCTAGAGAATTACTCGATCCTAGTAAGTGGAGGTATACAGACTTACCATGCTTATGTGGTTTTGGAAATTCAGTTATCCAACCTGTAGGTGTTTTCGATACAGAATTAAATATTGATAATATTAAATTTAAGACTGAACTAATAATAGTTCCTGACTGTTACCTAAATTATCAAGTTTTGATTGGTCAAACAGTCACAGAACAATCTCATGTTGAATTTTATAAGACTGATAAAACCTTGATAGTTAAATTGAAATCATCTGAATACAAAAGACGAGTTGTTTTAAAATGTTATGATGTTATTGACATATATGGTAGTGCTGCAATTAAGATATATACAAATATAGATTATACTGGTGAGATTTATATAGAAAATAGTCGAAGATTAAAATATAGGATAGAGGGTTGTAAAGTTGACATCAAAAATGGTAAGGGTTATATTATTATTTTAAATGTTAAAAATAATCATGTAAGGTTCAAAAAAGACGAAATAATTACTAGATGTGTAGAACTTAATGTGATATATCCATGCTTACGGGTTAATAAAATTAATGTCGGATGTTCTGCAATCGCTCTACAAGATTTGAGTATAGGAAGTACCTTAAACGAAAATGATAAAAGCCGCTTATTGGCCTTAGTTAATGAATATCGGGATTGTTTCGCCACAAATTTGTCAGAATTGGGTTGTACTACCTTAATGACGATGGATATAGAACTTAAAGACTCGGTACCAGTTGTGTATCGTCCTTACCGTTTAAGTCATATGGAGAGAATTGAACTTAGATCTATCATAGATGAGTTGTTGAGTCATAAAATTATCCGAGAGTCTTCTTCTCCATATGCGTCGCCCATCATCATGGTAAAGAAAAAAACGGGAGACAAACGTCTCTGTGTCGATTACCGTGCTTTGAATGCTAAAACAGTAAAGCAGCATTATCCCATACCACGCATTGAAGATCAAATTGATCGATTATCTGGTAACAAATATTTTAGTACTCTAGATATGGCATCCGGTTACCACCAGATCCCGGTTAGTGAAGAATCTAAACCCAAAACGGCATTCGTCACTCCAGACGGTCAGTTTGAGTTTAACAGAATTCCGTTTGGATTAGCAAATGCCCCTGCAGTATTTCAGAAGACTGTAAATTTGGTTTTGGGAAATGCTCGTTTTAATGCCGCCTTGGCATACATGGACGATATTTTGGTTCCGTCCCAAGACTTTGATGAAGGCATTAATAGGTTGCGAACTGTGTTCGAAAAACTTAGACTTGCTAATTTGACACTGAAACCGCAGAAGTGTCATTTCTTTCAGAAACGAGTTGATTATTTAGGATTTGAGATTTCTGAGGAAGGCATTAAACCAGGTGCTTGTAAAATAGAATCAGTTAGCAAATTCCCTGTACCGAAAGATGTCCATAATGTGCGGCAGTTTGTTGGTCTAGCCAGTTTCTTTAGGCGTTTCATTAAGGGATTCGCACATATAGCTAGACCTCTAACTAAACTATTAAAGAAGAATGCTGTGTGGACCTGGGGAGCTGATCAAGAAATTGCTCTAAATGAACTTAAAAATGTTTTGACGTCAAGACCAATTTTGGCTTTATATAATCCAACAGCAGAAACCCAGGTTCATACTGACGCAAGCAAACATGGAGTGGGTGGAGTTTTATTGCAGAAACAAAACGATGACAATTTTAAACCCGTGGCTTATTATAGTCGTCAAACTTCCCCAGAAGAGTCTCACTTTTCTTCTTACGAACTTGAGACTTTAGCGGTCATCGCATCTCTCGTCAAATTTAGACCATATGTTCTAGGTCTCAAATTCACCGTAATTACCGATTGTAATTCTCTCAGAGCAACTTTTCTCAAGAAGGATATGATTCCACGTGTTGCACGGTGGTGGAGTTTAATCCAAGAATATGATTGTGACATTATGTACAGGGCAGGAAATAAAATGGCCCATGTAGACGCTTTGAGTCGAAACCCAGTATGTGATGATGTTGGTGTTATTAAAGCAGTTGAATGCTACGACGTGATGTATATTAATGATAACGATAACTGGTTGGCAACTGTTCAAATGAATGATTCCGAATTGAAACGCATAAAAGACATTTTATCAAATCCTGAGTACAGCGCGATTGTTGAGATACGTAAAAATTTTGTATTGAAAAGAGATCGCGTCTATAGAAATACACCCGGAGGATTAAGATGGGTCGTGCCAAAGGGGTGCCGATGGCAAATATTAAAACAAAACCACGATGAAATAGGGCATTTTGGTTTTGAAAAAACGTATGAAAAGATCAAAGCACATTATTGGTTTTCGCGTATGCGTAAATTTGTTAAGAAATACGTGAGTTCATGCTTAGAGTGTGCGCATAACAAAATCCCAGCTGGTAAAAAGGAGGGATATCTCCACCCAATACCGAAAACTTCTATCCCCTTTCACACAATCCACATAGATCACGTGGGACCTTTTGTACCTAGCAAACGAAAGAATATGTATATATTTGTCTTGATAGATGCATATTCAAAATTCATCGTGCTAAAAGCGGTTAAAAATACAAAGAGCAACACTACTATTGCCATACTAAGAGAGTATTTTGGTACATTTGGTTTGCCAGTTCGTCTAATTAGCGATCGAGGAACTTCTTTCACAAGTTCAAAATTCAAGGCTTTTATTTTAGATCTGGGAATTCGCCATATCCTAAATGCTGTTGCTTGTCCACGGGCAAACGGACAGGTGGAGCGATACAACAGAACAATATTGAATTCAATAACAGCCCAAAACCATGGTAGAGATGAAAAGTTATGGGACGATACACTGTTGCAGGTACAATGGGGACTAAATAATACCTTGAACAAAGGTACGGGAAAGTCTCCTTCAGAAATTTTGTTTGGGCTTAAACTTATAAATAGTAATGAAGGTCATATTATGTCAGAAATTAAATCGGATATTACAAACCACAATATTAATCAGGGTACTCTTGATAATAATGAAATCATAATGGAAGATGGTCACGGTACAAATAAATGCAATCCTGAATTCCATGATAGCCTTAATGTTGATGATTTGCTTGAGATAGCATTGGAAGATAGCTTGTCAGAAAACATAAGTAAAATTAGGTCTGAAGTAGATAAATGCGTAAATAAATCACAGGAAAAACAAAAACATCATTTCGATAAAAAGAGAAAAGAAGCGCGAAAATATGACATCGGTGATTTAGTAAGAGTAGAAAGAGTTGCACATACAGTAGGAAAGAGTAAAAAGCTGTTACCTAAGTTATTTGGTCCTTACAAAATAACAAAGGTTTTAGGTAATGATAGGTATGAGATTATTGATACACCTATTACAAAGAAAGGGTCAAATACATATAAGGGTGTGTTTGCGGTAGATAAAATATTTCCATGGTTGTGTTTTAATGAAAAGGAAAGCGATGATTCGTCTTGTAGTGAGAGTGACGAAAGTAATTCTGAGCAGCTGAACAATTGAGTTACGTTTAAACAATATTTTAATATTGAGAGTATTAATTATGGTTGTGATTTTTATTTAGATGCTATTTTAATGAGTAATAATTTATGTATTAAGTACCCGAACAATGTGTTCATATAAAAGAATGTGTAACATTATTGTGATGTGTTGATGCTACTGACTAAACCTATAAGTACAAAATAAGCTCTTAAAGTGCGTTGTTGTAATTCTCAGCACAAAGTGTGTTAAGCGCAAGGTGCGCGACATAAACTTATAAGCACAAAGTGTGCTCGCAAAGTGCGTTGATGTAATTCTCAGCACAAAGTGTGCTAAGAGCAAGGTGCGTGATATAAATTTATAAGGACAAAGTGTGCTCGCAAAGTGCGTTGATGTAATTCTCAGCACAAAGTGTGCTAAGCGCAAGGTGCGCGACATAAACCTATAAGCACAAAGTGTGCTCGCAAAGTGCGTTGATGTAATTCTCAGCACAAAGTGTGCCTAAGCGCAAAGCGCGCAATACAAATGTGAATATAAATAAGGCTCCAAACAAGGTTCAATATCATAAACATATAACAGTTTATGTGTGGCAATACGTGTTCCTTTAATATTTATTAAGAAGTAATTATTGTGTTTTCCTTTCTTTTTTACGTTTTTTATTGTGCATTCTATTTCTTGACTATAGAGTGAGATAAATGTTCACGAGGACGCGAACTTCGATCAGGATGGACGAGCTGTTAGGGGGCTTGTTATAAAAATAAATATAATTACATAATGATAAATGATTATTACATAAATAATTTCTAAAAGAGCAAGGAAGGTCTAATATCTCGGTTACCATCTACTGATATTCAATCACTGTAATAATTTAAAATTAAAAAGAAAAAGAGAAGATTGATGGATTGATGAGCGGATGACGGATGATGTAAAGATATGTGTAAAGATCATTTTAGATGAATAATTTCAAAAAGATTGTATTATGACAATACCTACTTGCGATGTTAAACAGTTGGAATCTACATTATAATTAATAGTATAAAAAGTAAAAGTGTTTTATTAATATAATTTAGTTCAACACAAGCTAGCGTCAAGTTCTCAATTTCATCAATAACGTCACTTAAAGATTCTAAATATTTGTCAGTGTCCAAAGTGATGCTGTAAATTTTTACAAAAAAGAAATTATTGTTGCCTCGGATTCCACACCTGAAATTGCAGGAAGGTACAATATATACATTTCTATTGTAGGTACATAATTTACTGTATTTTGTGATATTTCCAGGATATAGTAAATGCCAATACGACCTATCGGCTATACATTTTTTTTCTTTGCCAGAAATTAAATCTATATTTTATTAGACTACTATATAGAAAACCTTTTCCAGAAAGTTAATGCTTAGCCTAACATAGATAATTTGGGTTATTTTCTTCACTGCCGTTTTTATTTATTTATAAGGTAGGTAGGAAACAGCAAAATATATGAACTGGTCACAATGTCTTTGAAGGACAGCATGATATTTTTTTAAGAAAATCCGTATATATAAAAATGATAAAATGTGTACTGTTAATTATTATTTTTTTTCTATAAACATCTCATATGGTTCTCTCATTCACGTCCTATGTTCTGGCGATGTAGAATAAATAATGATACTAAATGTCTAAATATTTGGTTGAAAATCCCTTATGTAATATGTTGAAAATATATTTTTACTTATAGGTCCAGCTTCAATAGAGAAGATAGCGGAACAATTCGTTAGCTGCCGTGGTCCGAGTGGCGCGAATAAAGTCTATGTATACAACCTAGCTAAAGCGATGCGATATATCGCTCCAGATATTGAAGATGAGCATTTATTTAGCCTAGAGGCGGCTGTAAAAAATATTGACCCAGATCTAATAGAACAGTGATTGTGATATATTTATGTGATTTATTTATTGTAATACATTTTAAATCAATTTTATAAATGCATTAGGTAGGAAAATATATTGATATTTAATTAAAAGTTGTTTTAATGTGATCTTCAACATTGACTGCTCGATTAGCCAAGTGGTTATGCTATGCACCCCAACTGTTGGACCGAATGTCGCGGGTTCGATTCCCGCCCAGGACGAATAT
This sequence comes from Luffia ferchaultella, assembly GCA_949709985.1. Classification (NCBI taxonomy): domain Eukaryota; kingdom Metazoa; phylum Arthropoda; class Insecta; order Lepidoptera; family Psychidae; genus Luffia; species Luffia ferchaultella. The sequence continues at coordinate 7,390,547 of OX453262.1, forward strand.
TTGCATGCAAACATGTCTATTTGTTTCCGTATCTAGGTCTACAAGGCCACCTTACTTTGGGACTAGATGGCGCTGTGTGGGATGTCCCAGGTATTATTATTTTTAATATCTTGTGTGAAACTTTAAATTTGCAATACTAAATTATGAGTGGTGGTCTGTGATGTGCATAAAGGCTAGGCAGATAGTAAATTCACGTTTTGTCGTGATATGTCTTTTTCTTTTTAATATGTAGTGACAAGTGCAAACAAAATGTAGATTAATAAATCTATTTTTTTTTAAATGTCTATATAATTTTTAATAATAAATCAGTTTTTATTAGGGTCTCGTACATCCTAGATGAAAAAAAGTAACCCGATCACTCTGGTGTATCTGTCTCACCTGTCACAGGCTATTTTATACGAATTTACTGGACAGGAAAAGTCAAAATTCTGTACAAATACAGAGTTTGATGACCCAATCATGGACGTATCTATAGCGTAAATAAACGGATTTTAATTTTAGGAGACAAATTAGAATGTATAAAAAATCACTACCGTATCGTGTGACATTTCAAATATTTTTTTATTTAAAATGTATGGTTCAAAATGTAAAAAAAAAAACGAAAATTGATTATTCCTTCCCTTGTTTTCGAATGTACTGAAGCTAAAATTTTGAAAAAAAAGTAGTATAAATCTTTAGCTATATTTTATACGAAAACTTAAGTGATAAACGAATTCTCATTTTGGGGGGCAAACTAGAAAAATAAAAAAAAAATCAAGCGCATCCATCGTAGGTATACATACATATCAAAAGTGCTTTTTTTGGGATATGCAAATATGGTTTTTTTTTTAATTTAGAATTGGACCATCCTCCTCTTTGTCCTCGAAAATGTCGAGCCTAAAAAAGAATAGGAAATAGGCATAGGACTTCACATATATTTCACAGAGCATTTTGAGAGGCAAATAAAAAAATTAAATAAACTTTTCTCAAATGTATCATGTGATGTCAGTTTATTGAAAGTGTTCGTTATGAGAAATACATAGATATTTTTGAGTTTTGAGATAAGGTTACCGTCTGCCTACCTTTTATGAACGCTACTGAAGTCTGTTACCTACCTATAATTCTAATCCATTTAAATAAGTTTGAATGTACAACCCTATGCTTAACGAAATAAATAAAATAATTTCTATAAAGTTGTATTACATAGAAAACACACATTAACTATATAAAATATTTTATTAAACAACAATAGAAATCTATAGGGCACAACATCCTTATATTAACAACATGGAAAATTAACAATATATATATATATATATATATATATCAATTAAAATTGTTTACTACAGTTTGTGGTTACCCGTGCTGATAAATTTAAGGAAAATATATTTCCGTATGAAGCGCCATTAGTCTCTGCAGAATCTTTCCCGTTTTACAAAAACACGTTATATTTATATACCATTCGTAATCTTGTAGAATAAAGTAAGTTTGTGTAACAATTGCTAAACCAGTTACAAAAAGTCACATGGCACTCCTTTATCAGTAACAGATAACCTAATGTACATATGGAAACAATGGCCTTATTTTTATTTTTTGGTAATATTTATTATGAGCCATTTAATGGACGATGATTTTTTGCGCCGGAAACGATAAACGTTTTATTATTTACCTATTTACCTTTCGAATATGTGAAAATTGTCTAGAAAAATGTCTAGAAAGCGTAATTATGCAAAATAAAAAAAAGTTGAAACACTTATGACTAAACTTATAAAACTAATAAATAAAATAATGACGTCACAGCATGTCGAATCACCGCACAACCTCGATAGGATCTTTGGCAGTTACCGCATATTTATTTATCATATTTATGGGTCATTTTTCTTTATTTTTGCCAAACAATTTCTGTAAGAAGCTCCGTTTGCGTTTTACTTTTTTCTTGTCGGCGCTAAGTCTTTCTAGGTCGCGGCCGTCGGTAGACATTTTTTCTAGGAGCGCGGGAATCGTCAAGTCGGGGTGCCGTTTGGCGGACTCCTTACTCAGTTGCTGCTGTGGCATCAAATCCGGGACCCGGTCGTTCTTTTCTTCTAGTTCCGATAGCGACGTCTTCGAGTCGCGATTTGCCTTTCCATCTGTATCTACTGCATTGTTCTGTACTACCAGTCGTTTTGGTTTCTCCGGAGCGGCGTTTTCGTTTATGCTTTCTGGTCGCTCACGCACTTCCGGTATCTCTTTGACGCCGTCCACTTCGCTCGGGGTCGTTTTATTGTGATTTTCAAAAATTTCGTTCCGCAGCAACTCGTTGAGCGGTGCGATGGGTTCGATCGTGTCGGGCGGCTTACTCGAATCGACGCTATCTATGCTGTCCGACACGCTTGGCTTAGGTACGCCGCCGATAATCCTAGGCTTGGTCGGCGGCAGCGTCCAGTCGATTGGTTTCCGCTGCGGTGAGTACCTTTTCACTAGCTCCTCGAATAACTTGTGGTGATCGGCCTTATTCGGCGAGTCGGTCGTAGAGAGGCTGCGCAGCTTCGGCCGCTCCTGCAGCTTCTGTGGCGCTTCGTTCTCCTTGCCGGCATCGGAGTCGTCGAGACCAAGGTCGAGGTGTAGGCGGCGCGGCGGCGGCGGAGTCGTGTACGGCTCTGCAAAGGGGAACTTGTACAGATTCGGGCTCGTTATCTTGTAGGTGGTAGGTGACGGGGTGGACGCCGAGGTCGGCCACGCCCGCAGTGAATTCCGCCCGGTGCGCCCCAACACCACGCTCTCCGTTGGTTCGTGCAGGTTAGACGTGAGGAAGTCTCTCCGCAGCTTAGAGAGGCGGCGCGTGCGCTCGGTCATGCTGCGCCGGTACTCTACATCGTCGCCAAGGCTCATCTCTGGCGTAAGGTCTGAGTACTTTCGCTCTCGAAAGCCGGACGCCGTCCACGTATCGGCGTACCTCGGTTCACGCATGCTCGAATATTGGACGTCGCGTCGGAAGTTGGAGGTCGTTTTACCGTGGTTCGAGGTAATTATCGGCTCGGCGTGTCGGTACGCGACCGGCGAGGCGGGTCCAGCGGTCGTCGGTAGGAAAACGGTATCGTGTTTGCCGAACACTTCGCGGCGCGAACTGAACGCGTCGCCGCCGATCGCCTCGTAAGACTTCACGCTCGCAGTCGGCGATCGCACCGCCATCTCCGCGAGGACGCGCCCCCCGGCACCGGCGGTCTTATTATTTTCCTGTGCACTGTTCACTTATTGAGGCGCGCGCGCGTCATCACTCGATCGGAAGCGGTGGCGAGTCCGAATTATCGCGGTCGACCTTTTCGAATGGCCACACAAATTGGATAATAAAAGGCGCCCCGCCCGACCGACGACCGCGCGGAGGCCTTGGCGATACGTGGCGAAGTGATCGATACGGTGTTGATAAGATAGAGAGCCGTACGCGCGGCCCGACCGGCTGCTCCTCAAGATAAACAGCCGACTGCACAGTTGAATAAATAGCGAGCGATGATTCGACTGCGACGTGCTGCGGCACCGCGACGCGGCCGGTGAAAGCGAGTGTATTCGCGCCACCACCACCGCCGCTCTTACATAACCGATGCTAACCGCGATAAATACTATGGATGCATTAGACAACTCCTTAGCTTGTTACTGTTAATTATGCTGTAATGATACGTTTACTTTGGCATTATCCGTTGTATATAGATAAAATAGAATTGGTCTCAAATTTCGTTAATTACTATTTAAACAAATTACTTAATGAGTGTATTGTACATTAATATACCTAGATGGCTACTATGGGTGAAAGTGCGCGTAAAACTGATACCTATTAGGTAGGTACCTACTAGCTCTAGCGAACATATCTTACATTTTAATGTTTAGACACTTTCACTTTTTGATCTACGTTGATTTTTGAAGACGTTCTCACAAATTTATAACGTTATTCGCACGTATGATTTCCAGTGCGCATACTAGTGCGCAGACGGACAAATCTGGTATGACTAAGGTATAGGTACATATACCTACCTACCATACGATTCTTGCATTTTTTTAGGTTTATACTGTTAATTTAATTTGAAAATTTTTTATGGAATTATACCTATTTTGTTTTCATGATTTACCTTAGGAAAACATTTACTTGTCAATATTTTTTTCACGAATCGAAACTTGTTTATTTCTAGGTATTAGCAATTTTAACCAAAATGTACATATTTTGTTACGATGTCCGTTGGAAATTATTGTTCAGTTAGAACCATGTTAGAACTGATAAAAAAAAATTTAAATTTTTTTGGGAACACTCGTAAAATTGCACGGTAAAAGTTTTTAACTTTGGCGCATTTTTCAAATAAATTCCACTGTATTCCAAATTCAAAATGAATAAAACAATTTATTGTTTTTCAATTGTTTTCACAATGAAATTGCGTCTACATCAAACATAGACACACCAAGAATTCGAGTAATTTTTAAATACGATCGCGTTCCATTACGTGGCAGTAATGCGCAATAAATGCAGGTCATAACTTCATGGAATTAATATAACAGATGAAAGCATTTTATTTAGTCGCCTTCGCAGTGAAAATTTTGAATAAGTTATTTGACTAATATTGACAATATTATATTTATCAATTACCTAAATATAAACTTCTTATGATAACAAAATCTATATTAATAAAATTGAAGTGTCTGTCTGTCTGTCTGTCTGTCTGTCTGTTCCGGCTAATCTCCGAAACGGCTGAACCGATTGCAATGAAACTTTGCAGACGTACAGAGGGCATTACTGGGGGTGACATAGGCTACTTTTTGTCTGTCTGTCTGTCCATCTGTCTGTCTGTTTGAGCTGATCTCAAAAACAGCTGAACCGATTTCAATGAAACTTGGCAGACGTGCAGAGGGTACTATCAGGGGTGACATAGGCTGTTGTTTGTTTGTCTGTCTGTCCGTCTGTCTGTCTGTTCGAGCGGATCTCCGAAACGGCTGAACCGATTTCAATGGAACTTGGCAGACGTGCAGAGGGTATTATCAGGGGTGACATAGGCTGATTTTTGTTTGTCTGTCTGTCCGTCTGTCTGTCTTTTCGAGCGGATCTCCGAAACGGCTGAACCGATTTCAATGAAACTTGGCTAACGTGCAGAGGGCATTATCGGGGGTGACATAAGCTGTTTTTTGTCTGTCTGTCTGTCGATCTGTCTGTCTATCTGTTCCCGATAATCCCCGAAAAGGCTGAACCGATTTCAATGAAACTTTGCAGACGTACAGAGGACATTACCGGGGATGACATGGGTTATCGTGTTGGTACTCAAACTCGATGTTTTGGCTAGATCTATGTGACCACGTGACCACATTTTTAAATGCTTATATTTTCGAAACCATCGATCGTAGACCTATCATGTTGGTACTCAAACTTAATGTTTTAACGAGATCTATGTGAACACGTGACCACACTTTTAAATGCTTATATTTTCGAAACCATCGATCGTAGACCTATCATGTTGGTACTCAAACTTATTGTTTTGGCGAGATCTATGTGACCACGTGACCACATTCTTAAATGCTTATATTTTCGAAACCATCGATCGTAGACCTATCATGTTGGTACTCAAACTTAATGTTTTGACGAGATCTATGTGAACACGTGACCACATTTTTAAATGCTTATATTTTCGAAACCATCGATCGTAGACCTATCGTGTTGGTACTCAAACTTGATGTTTTCACGAGATTTATGTGACCACATGACCAATTTTTAAATGCTTATATTTTCGAAACCATCAATTGCAGACCTATCGTGTTGGTACTCAAACTTGATGTTTTGAGGAGATCTATGTGACCACGTGACCACATTTTCAAATGCTTATTTTTTCGAAACCATCAATCGCAGACCTATCGTGTTGGTACTCAAACTTGATGTTTTGACGAGGTCTATGTGACCACGTGACCACATTTTTAAATCCTTATATTTTCGAAACCATCAATCGCAGACCTATCGTGTTGGTACTCAAACTTGATGTTTTCACGAGATTTATGTGACCACATGACCAAATTTTCAAAAGGTTATATTTTCGTAACTATCAATCGCAGACCTATCGTGTTGGTTCTCAAACTTGATATTTTGGCGACATCTATGTGACCACGTGACCAAATTTTTAAAAGCTTATATTTTCGAAACTATAAATCGCAGACCTGTCGTGTTGGTACTCAAACTTAATGATTTGGCGAGATCTATGTGACCACGTGACCAAATTTTTAAAAGCTTATTTTTTCAAAACGATCAATTGCAGACCTATCGTGTTGGTACTCAAACTTGATGTTTTGGTGAGTACTAAGTTTTCAATTCTATCGGCAGTCCCTATAACTGCCAACAAGTTTTTTGTCGGTCTGTCTGTCTGTCTATTCTGGCTAATCTCCGAAACGGCTTAACCGATTTCAATGAAGCTTCACACATGTGATTAGGATATTATCAGGAGTAACATATAATAGTTTTTGTTTATCTGTCTGGCCGTCTCTCTGTCTGTTGGAGCTAAAATCTAAAACATTTAAACCAATTTTAATAAAACTTCGCAGACGTGGGAAAGACGGTTGTGAGGAGTGACATACGCTACTTTTTGTTTGTCTCTCTGTCTGTCTGTTTGTATGTCTGTCTATATGTATGTTTGAACTAAACTTTTAAAGATTTCAATGAAACGATGCAGACATTAAAAATAGGTTGTCAGGAGTGATATAGGTAACTTTTCATCCGTGTGGTTATCTGTCTGTCTTTTTGCTCCAGCTAATCTCCAAAACGACTAAACCATTTCTATGAATCTTCGCAGACATAAAAAGGGGGTTATCAAGAGTGACATAAGTTTTTTTTATTTCTGTGTGTTTGTTAGGGCTAATCGTCGAAACGGCTGATGAGATTTTACTGAAATTTTGCAAACATAAACAGTGCAAAGTCAGGAGTGGAAAGCATTTTTTATATACATATAAAAAATTGTAGTGTCTGTTAGTATGTCTGTCTGTTCCGGTTTATCTCCAAAACGGCTGACTGAATTTGGGGCCGACTATAGGGACAGCTATTCTTCATGCTAAAATAGCTAAATGGATTTTTATGACATTAAATATAGAAATTTTTTAGGTAGTTAAGTTTCAGAATGTTCTAGAAAGTGCTACAATGTTCTGGAGAGTCGCGTTGCTTTAACTGTCCCAGTACAACTGTGGTCCACGCGAGCGAAGCCCGCGGGCGGAAAGCTAGTTTAGAAATAAAATTAACGAATATTCGGTTAATTAGTACAAGTATTATGGAACTTATAAGCTATTAAAAGTGTATATCTGTCTCTTTCTTGAAAAAAAGTAGGTTTTTTTTTATAGAAATTAGTTTTAAATGGCCGGACGTTACAGGCTAGTACACCGGGCGATTTTACCTCTCTGGATACCAAAACATATTAAACATTAATTACATTATTTTTAATTTTTTTTAAATTATTTCACTGTTGTTATACACTTAGAAAACTCTTTCAGATAATATAAATGAAAAGAAAAAATAGTCTACTTCCCTACTGCAAAATGTAACGAAGATAGGTTTGAGGGCAGCAGTTCCACAATATTGAGACGTTGTTGGTGCCAAATTGTGAAAATTTAAAGAAAAATCTTTAAAAAATTGCTTAAAAGTACGAATTGACTAGAAGCCCTCTTCTTAACTGTCTAACCACTCATACTCTAGCTAGCTGGTGCATTGATGACAAGTTTTAGTTCGGGTGTCAGTACACAAGGTCCCCGCGCGCCGGTCTACACCCATGCAAAATCCCCGCGCGCTAGTCTTCAATCCCGACTGAACTCTATTTAAACCAAATAAAGTCAAACTAATTTACTCTATGAAAAATGGGCACCCCATGATTTGATCGCCCCGCGCAAAATTGTCTAAGTTTGGTTTGCGTTGATTAATTAGTCGACATAGAAATGAGAGGATTTTAGACCGAATCGTACCTAACGTGCGATCAAAATAGATTGTTTACGATAACCGCAAGCGCAAAAATTCAGTGGCTGAACCCAGGTCGAACATTGCACTAAAGAGAAGTTACCCACAGACAGGTAATGATGACTGTTTGGTGGTCTGCTCTCGATGCTATTCACCATGGCTTCTTCAGATCCGGCGCATCAATAGCGTCTAAGATCCACAGTTTGCAATTTCAGACAATGATGGTGAAACTAGCAGAAAAACAGCCCCGACTGGGTCCACTAATATGTATATCGTAACTTTTCAATCCAGAACTAGGTAACTTATTGTTAATCACGGGGTCACGTAGTTTGGTAGGCGTGGTTTTTGTAAAAAAATAAATACCTGTTGTTAATAAAAATATTAATTTATTAGTCATATGATTTATTAATCAAATGGCTCACTGATAAATCTATTGTTTTTAAGATATACTCAGTAGCTGAATGTTGGAGGCATGTTCAGTTAATTTCACTCCCGCCCTTCCCGCCCGCCTACGAAATTTTAACTTTCTAAGCTTATTGTTCTTGAGCTTTGAGTAGAAATTTTTGAGTGGAACGAAACGAATAGACTGATTGTAATACAATGAAATTAACATGTAATAATAATAATAAATGGGGCAACCCACACCGCGCCATCTAGTCCCAAAGTAAACAAATATTATGCTAAGGTTACGAGTTATTAGACAACTGATATACATATTAATTTTTTTTGTTATAATATATAGGTACGTAATATACACATATTTTACACCCAGCCACGGAACAAATAGACATATTCATGCACACAAATATTTGTCCAAGGCGGGAATCGAACCCGCGACCTTTAGTTCTGCAGTCAGGGTCTCTAACTTCTCGACCGATCGACCAGTCAGTTATAATAATTGGTAAGATTAAAAATTAAATCTTGATCTAAGTCAGTGGCAAATTGTTGACTCAGCGGTTTAAGTGGGCCAGGCTGTTTCCCCGGTTGCGCGGAAATTGCGCGAGAGTGGAGTCTAATTTATGCGTTTGCACTGATACGAGATATAAATATTGCCATCATTACCACTTTAGCAAATGTGTATGTAATGTGTAATGCGAAATATTAATCTATAACAATACTAGGCTCTCTAAGGTTAAAAAGGTGAACTAAAATAACAGAACCATTAATTAGATAGACTGTACTTACGTCATGTTACTGTCGTTGTTGTAAAAAATCATTATTTTTTAACATAGAATCTTACTTTTTCAATTTTGTCATATAAAATTCTACTCGACAGCGAATATTTCAAAATATTAAATGGGAAGACGAACTGGACGAGGTTATTATCACCTTGCCTTACTTTTTTATTTTATACTACCTTATTTTATAATTTTTACAAAATTTTTTGACAATTTTTAAAAATATTTTTTCCTAAATTGTTACGTGGATTACTATGTAGCTATTTACAATTATTTAGTATATGCGGTATATTTTTTGGGCTCAAATTTTTGCTGTCACAACGCGGTATCTTTCTGTACATCCATGCTTAAAACCTGATAGGCAAGTTGTATTTTTCTGAACAGATTTTCAAATAATACAGTCTATAAATAGAGTATTAGTGTAACAACGCCATTCCGAACATAATGAGAAGTTATTTGCATAGTTCCACACACTACAAAATACAATAAGGAACGCCACAGAAAAATAAGAATGGTGTAGCACACAGAGCATTGGTGTAGCAGCTAAAACAAAAAATATTTATAGATGCAAAAGGTATACTCATTAAACGTATCCTGCCATTTTATTCGTGCTATGAAATGGCAGCGCCACAATATGCCTGTACACGCAACGAAAAAATTGTATATGGCTGTAGAAAAGTCAGTTCAATAAGAAACAGCTATTTGGTAGCTATAATAATAATAGATAATAATAATCACAATCACAACAACGCCTAAGTCCCTAACTAAGCATTAGCTTGTATTTTGGGTATCAAGCGAAGACACAACATACATATAACAAGCTTTGCCTAGTTTGGCAGTAGATGGCGCTGTGTGAGATGCCCCACGTATTATTAGCTTATGTATTGACAATGTGACAAGTGGAATACAGAAATTGAAGGTCATTCACTTTTAGCGTCGTTGGTCACATAGTCCACGTGATCAACCAGCTTATGTACTGGGATTGGCGATGCATTTTTTTGTCAGGTATAAAACATACAGACTGTTATAATTTTCATTTACATACAAATTATTATCATTAAGTAGGTACCCTGATGTCACAGACCAGTCAACCTATAGACCACGCTTCAATAAACGTCAGTACGAAAACGAAATCGCCAAAAAGTGGCGGGGTGCGGGGAGAGGTCGGCTAGTTTTCATTGGCTCGTTCAAAATTGACAATTTAATGGCTTCCGACGTGCTTTCAACTGACCGCTCACAAGAGACGTAGTTATGTAGTGTCACTACATAGGCTTGGCGAATGCTACTCCCTGTCAAAGCGTGGTCTATAAGGTTGACTTGTCTGTGCCTAATGTTAACTGATTAATATGGCAGCTGGTAGATATACCAGTTTTTTCCGCCTTCTAGGGTTATCAGTCTAGTTTGATTATAGTCTACTAGCGACCGCCCGCAGCTTTGCTTGCGTAGACTACACATTCCTGTTTTAAGTAGTATTAACATTCGAAATGGTTTATACGTACTTTTTGCTGAAACTAATATTAGGTACACCCATTCAAACTTTCAATCTTCATTCTCCCCACTCCTTTAAGAAAACCGATACTCCCATACTTTTCACCTCCCGTTTCCCACCCTTAAAATGTTGAAATCCAAAAACCCCGAAAAACGTTATTATTTATTTATGTTAAAATTTTTATGTTTCTAACTTCAAAGAACAAAGACTCTCATACAAAGCCCTTCCATCCCTACCTCCTTAAATTTGAAATTTCCAAATATTCCTTTCTTAAAAAATTAATACGTTATAAAATGAACCACTATTCCAAATTTCGACTTCCTAGACTTAGTAGTTTCGGCTTTATCTACGCTTATAGATCAGTGAGGACAAACGACAGACAGCCACAAAAAGTAGCTGATGTCACTCTTGACAACCTTCTTTCACGTCCGCAAAGTTTTATTAAAATCTGTTCAGCTGTTTTGGAGATTAACTCGAATAGACACATAGACTTACAGACAGACAGACAAAAAGTAGCGTATGTTACTTTGACCACCTCCTTTTCATACCCGTGAAATTTCATTAAGGTCGGTTAAGCCATTTTGGAGATTTACTCGAATAGACAGATGAACGTACATACAGACATACAAAATGTTGTGTATGTCACTTTTGACTACTTCCTTTCCACATTTGTGATGTTTCATTAAAATCAGTATAGACGTTTTGGAGATTTGCTCGAATAGACAGACAGACAGATAGTATTATTTTATACATATAGCCTATAGCCTTCCTCAATAAATAGACTATCCAACATAAAAAGAATTTTTCGATTCGAACCAGTAGTTCCTGAGATTTGCGCGTTCAAACAAACAAACTCTTCAGCTTTATTATATTAGTTTAGATTCTACTAAATTATATGACACTGGAATCGAACCTGGCTTCAAACGTTAATTAAGGACTTAAATATTAAAGTTATTGTAAGTACTTGTCTTACAAAGCATCACACACTAAACGTTCAAAGGAAAAATAAATTAGCAACATTTATTAACACAATTTGCACGCACTGAAGGCGTAATACAGGGGTATTATTATTAGTCTATTATATCTTGTCCATGTGCAATGACGTAAAACCGTTGTCTATGTATTTTCTAAATGGTATTTTCGGTTGGCCTTCGCGCATAAATTTAATTTACATAAAAATAATAATTTTGTTATTGCCACTTCTTTGTTTTTAGAATGCAACAAAATAGTGAATCACAATATAGAAGGGGATTTACGAAGTTTGATGATGATTTGATGTTTGGAATTCGATTCTGGACTGTGAAATTTAAGAACAACTTATACATATTTAAATGCATGGACATTTCGAGTTAAAGAAAAAGTTACATGTTCGGCAGATGATGGAAAAATTGTTAATATAACAAAATCCGCTTTTTTCTTTTAGTACCACTCAATACTTATAGTATTGAGATATGACATCACAAATTAGTGGCGACGCGCGGGCAACTGACAATTGCAGACCACCTGCTACATCGCGGTCGCACCTTCCTCATATGCATTTATATTTGACTTAGTAACCACGCTGTATCTATAATACTTTTGGGAAAAATATTTAATAATGAATTTTTATTTTTACTTTTCTTCGAAAATGTAGTCACAGAAGTTGCCTAATGTTTAAAAGTAATTTGGCCAGTGATAAAAAAAAGCGCTGTTTACATGTACATGTATATATCATAGAAAATAGCTAAGTATGTATAACAGTTGTCTTTAGTATCTACCTATTATAGGTAAAACAGTCCCCGCCTAATTTGGGTCTAGAGGACCGTGTGTGCGATGTCGCAAGTAATACGAGTATAATTTACTAGCGACCGCCCGCTGCTTCGGTTGCGTAAACTACACATTCCTGCTTTAGGTAGTATTAACATTCGAAATGGTTTATACGTAGGTACTTTTTGCTGAAACTAATATTGGGAACACCTATTCAAACTTTCAATCTTAATTCTCCCCACTCCTTTAAGAAAACCAATACTCCCATATTTTTCACCTCCCGTTTCTTACCCTTAACATCCAAAAACCCTGAAACACGTCATTATTTATTTATGTTAAAATTTTTATGTTTCTAACTTTAAAGAACAAAGACTCTCATACGAAGCCCCTCCATCCCTCCCTCCTTAAATTTGAAATTTCCAAATATTCCTTTCTTAAAAAATTACTACTCACGTTATAAAATAAACCACTGTTCCAAATTTCGGCTTCCTAGACTTAGTAGTTTCGGCTTTATCTACGCTGATAGATCAGTGAGGACAAACGACAGACAGCCATTCCACAGCCAGCCAACAGAATTCCAAAAATGCTATAGGGGTCTTCTGTGATTTATCGAAGGCATTTGATTGTTGATCATCGGACATTGTTGCTTAAATTAAAACATTATGGTGTAAATAATTGTGCTAACAATCTAATAGAATCATACCTCTGTAATAGAATTCAAAAAGTTGATATTAATAGAGTTAAGTCGAAGGGTTCTATTGTGAAAATGGGAGTTCCTCAGGGATCTATATTGGGTCCCTTTCTGTTTTTAGTGTATATTATTGACTTACCTTACTTGGTAGAAAAATCTGGCGAGATAGTGTTGTTTGCTGATGACACTTCTCTCGTATTTAAAATTAATAGAAATGAAGAGGAATTCTCAACAGTAAACTCTTCACTTTTGCAGGTCTTAAATTGGTTCAACGCTAATAACCTATTATTAAACGCAAATAAAACAAAATGTTTAAAATTTACATTACGCAACGTTAGACAAGTTGATGTCAATTTGAGACTTGGAGGAGATTCATTAAGTTTGGTTAATGAAACTGTGTTCTTGGGCATTACTATCGACGCAAATTTACAATGGGGTCCTCATATTATGAGGGTGGCTGGTAAACTGAGCTCTGCTGTTTTTGCAATTAGGCAAATAAGAAAACTAACCGATGTGCCTACAGCGAGGCTGGTTTATTTTAGCTACTTTCATAGCATAATGTCATATGGCATTCTGCTATGGGGAAAGGCCGCTGACATTCAAACAATATTTGTTCTGCAGAAAAGGGCTATTCGAGCTATATATAAATTAAAATCTAGATATAGTGTAAAGGCTTATTTTAGAGAAGGTAATATTTTGACAGTCCCTTGTCAGTATATTTATGAAAATATAATTTATGTACATAAAAACATAAATGCTTTCTCTAGGGTGGGTGATGGCCACAACTTAAATACAAGACATAAGCTTTTGTTATCAATTCCCAGGTTCAGGCTCTCAAAGGTTAATGATTCTTTCATGGGAAATTGTATCCGTTTTTATAATAAAATTCCAAAAGAAATGTTAGATTTGAATTCTAATCAATTTATAAAGCTAATTAAAGTCCAACTCATGAAAAAAGCTTACTATTGTATTACCTAGTATTTAAATGACAAGTGCGCATGGACATCATTGTAATAGTTGTAAGACTTTAAATTAAAAAAAAAAACAATTAAGAAAAACATATATTTAAATAAAATAAACAGGGAGGAGTTTCTTGCCGGTTCTTCTCCTCCTAGTTTTTGAACCGGTACCTAATCAATTTTTACGACTTTCAATAAGTGTGTGCAAACATCTTATATTGAATAAAAACTTTTTGAATTTGAATTTGAACAGCCACAAAAAGTAACTGATGTCACTCTTGACAACCTTCTTTCACGTCTGCAAAGTTTCATTAAAATCTGTTCAGCCGTTTTGGAGATTAGCTCGAATAGACACATAGACGTACAGACAGACAGATGGACAAAAAGTAGCGTATGTCATTTTTGACCACCTCCTTTTCATACCCGTGAAATTTCATTAAAATCGATTAAGCCGTTTTAGAGATTAGCTGGAATAGACAGATGGACATACAGACATACAAAAAGTAGTGTATGTCATTTTTGATCACTTCCTTTCCACATCTGTGAAGTTTCATCAAAATCAGTTTAGCCGTTTTGGAGATTTGCTCGGATAGACAGACAGACAGATAGTATTATTTTATACATATAGTCTATAGCCTTCCTCAATAAATAGACTATCCAACACAAAACGAATTTTTCAATTCGAACCAGTAGTTCCTGAGATTTGCGTGTTCAAACAAACAAACAAACAAACAAACAAACAAACAAACAAACAAACAAACAAACAAACAAACAAACAAACAAACAAACAAACAAACAAACAAACAAACAAACAAACAAACTCTTCAGCTTTATAATATTAGTATAGATATAATACAATATTATTGTACAGGTTGACAAAAATCCATGATAATAAATACCTGGCCACGACACAAGTTTTACTTGGTAATGATATTTAAGACCGACTATATCTATATAGGACATACATTACTTGCATACTCTATATATACAGGGATTAAATTTTAACAACCATCCTAAAATTTTTTTAGATGTTAGGTATCACCAATATACTTCATTACGCAAATAAAAAATATGGGTTCAATGCCATGTTCAATGCCATTCTCAGACAGTGATGCCATCTTAAGTGTTCACAAAAATGTAAAGCACTTGATTGGCCGCACACTCAAAATCATGAAGCGCAGTAGCAGGAGTGGCGGGTCGTCCTGTTCTCTCAAAAATGGTTGAGCAGGATGATGGCTGCTTCTTCTCGCCGTGTCTGTGAACAGGCGCTGCGTGTTGCTTAGTGTCATAAATGTAAATATTTTTTAGGAAAGAGGAAAATATATATATAAAATAAAAAAAAAATAAAAAAAATTATTTACATATGTATATACATATAAGTAGATAGGAAATAGGATATAAATAGGGCAAGCTCACTGACGCAGGAGAACACTGCAAACGCAGCGCATGTGCTAAATTTGTTCCTAAAATTTAGTAATAAAAGCTCATAAGAACATGGACTTCGAGTCTATGGTAGCTGAAGTTAAATGTGACGACGCGCCCGAGAACTCTAGCCCGACACGGGGCAGAGTGTACAGCGGCCGTGAATAGTGATTAGAGTTATTGGTTTTTTCGGGAAAAGTTTGTGTAATCATATCTCAATAATTTTCTGTTGAACGATACTAAAAGGAAACAAGACGGCCATCAGTTTTTTACCAAATATCATTAATAATCATTTTAAAATTTGGATGGTTGTCAAAATTTCACTTTGTACTATATATATATAGTACGTACGTTATGAACAAATAAATTAATATAGCGAATGGGTATGATGGAAGGGTCGGTAAGGGGCGCTCTGCGAAAGTAGTATGTAGTCAAGCGCCATTGACCATCTACCCCTTTGGGAAACAGGCGACAGCATATATGTGTACGTCTCCTATGTCTCTATATCAAGTCTTTTGGCCAGGCTCGGCGTCTCGAGATCGCACTTTAACGTCTGACAACCCCAAAATTGATTTTACCGCAATGGTATACCAACATAGACTTATGCAAACATGTAGAATTCAACATGGCTGTATTGAAATGTTCTAATTGTGTAGGTGTAGATAAATGACCATGTTCAATGCCATTCTCAGACAGTGATGCCATCTCATTTCCATTGAATTTTGGGAGGCCAGTGAGTACATTGTCGATGTTTACCGAACCGTGATTTTTTTCGTATAATTTTTATTACTTTTTATAATATGTATCTAGTATAGTTAATTATGTTTTATAATGTATTTTATTGCGCTAAGAGGCCGGGAAAAGATTTGGCTGATATTTTGCAAGTTCATTTCTAAAGCAAGAAGAACAATAAACCTAAAATTTGTGAAAAATAGCGTTTCTTAGACTGATTTCTATTATGGTTTTTTCAATAGTTTCGAAGCGATTGTCGAAAAACCTTATTTTCCACAAATTTTAGGTTTTTGTACAAACGCTTCGAAACTGTTAAAACGATCAATAAAGTCAGTTAAAAACATTAAAAAGAAATATTTGTTATAATCGCATGTTATGTTTTATCAACTGAATGCTAGACATGTGATTATGGAAAAATAATAATAAATTCTTTATATGGGGGCTCCATCTATTATTCAATATTCGTACTAGACAGGCGTCGTCCCACCTTAATGTATATAATATCCATACTTACCCGCGTATGTGAGATAAAAAAGTGTTGTTGACAGATAGACAGACAAATAGAGATGCTCACGGGTTTTCTGATATACGGAACCCTAAAAATAGAAAAAAATAATATTATTGCTGCGCTGGACTCTGCGTGGGTATTAAGTAAGCAAGACACTTCCCTTTGAATTACAATAAAATAAATCATTATATCTCTCGACGTCCACTTTTATCAAATCTGCACCTCTCATCATCACTGACGAACCGTTTATTTCTTTTTAAAATACTTTTCACTTCAAACTGATGTCGACATCCCCGCCATAGGGCATCGTAGTAGAACACTGAGTGCTGTGTGTGCCTGGGGGCCTTACCTAGAGGATTTTAGTTGAACGAGAGGAAACAACGCGTTTGATTCGAATCGACGTTTCGCTTGTCAAGTTCGCTTTATAGGAGAGTTCAAACGTTCTGGTGTTTTTCATGAAAGATTCCACGAAATTAATTTTTTCGTCGCTTGTTTTTGACCGTAGTTTTTAGAAAAACTAGTAATGGAGGAGTGTCGTTAACCGACGTTGATAATTGGAACATTATATCTAATATAATTAAAAACTTCGTGAATAAGAAATATCACGGGCGCATGTCGTGGAAATTCATTATCGTAATCGAAATTTATTTCATACATAGAGTAAATAAACTTAATTGACAGAACCGTTTGGTTTTAATTGTTTTAATATAGTCATAAATGACACTTCACAGTATCTAAAATGTGAAACGCAATTTCGCGGGGGTAAAGACCGGCGTGCGGGGACCTCGCGGACTGAAACTCACCTTCTTGCAACAGCTAGCTAGAATACGAGTGATTAGACGGTAAACGCAGAAGAGGGTTTCTAATCAATTCCTACTTTCTGAGTTCATAGATATAATAAAAAGGGGTAACATAACATAAATATGGGTAACATTGGGCACAAGCAACGTGGGGAGGTCCTGCTCTCTATTAGGTGGGTCCCATTGGGGACGTCATAAAACTGATAGCGATAAAATATAGTCTAAAAATAAGCCAAACAAGTCTAAAGTCAATCAAGATTACAGAGTAGAAACTAAAAGTTGTCTTCGCGTACTCATATCGGGTCAACGTATTAATGACATGCGCAAGTCTATTGTTCGCTTGCAGATTAGAAATTTTCGTTGACCATTACACGACCTCATGTCGTGTTAAAAACATCGTTCTACCAAAGCTAAAATTTTGATTAATTTATATGCAGACTGCATGCGTATATATATATATACCTCTTCAAACGGATCCCGCTCATTATGTATCTACGTACGTATTTTTTTTTGGAAATATCTTTTTTTTCAAATCAGGTTTGAAAAAATCATGTTTCAGCTGATAAGAAATAAATAGTAATAAGCATTTAATATCGTGATAGCCCAGAGCGCAACGAACCTGTCTCAAATTTATAAGGCCCCATAGGGCCATGGTTCGAATCCGGGCGTATACCAATGAGTTTTTCTGACTTAAGTACACAATATCACTGACACCGTGCTTCGGAGGGCACGTTAAGTAATCGGTCCCGGACGCTGTCAATAGATGGCGGTCGTTACAGTTCCCAACCCGCAGTGGAGCAGCGTGGTGGACTTAAGCTCCAAGCCCCCTCCTCACCCTGGGGGAGGCCTAAGCCCCTGCAGTGGGGTAAAAATGTGCTGATGATGATGATGAAGCATCTAATACGTGTGATTTCATAATCTAGTATTACGGCGCGTTGGTTGGTTGGTACTGTGGTTGGTACACAGGGTTGGTATAAAAATAAAAACATTTTTTTTACTTCCTTTTTTGTCGATTTTTTCAGATTTATCTTTCCATTAATTACGTATAACAAAAAAAATGTTCTTCCTTGGTAAGCAGATTTCGTGTATCGCGATAAATTTTTCAATCATTTTGTAATTGATGATATCTACTATATTATCAGTCCTTTTATTCTTCTTATTCATAATAATTAAGATTTTTTACATTAAATACTCAGATAATTAATATATTTTACAATCCATGTAGTAAATCTTAGTAATACGGACATATACCTTAAAAAGTTTAGGTATTAATGTTGGTACCAAACCACTCAAGCCAGCATCTTCTTGTATGTATAGGCGGATCCACGCATTGGCTAAAAGCCTGTTCCCGTAGCGTGGGAGCCGCGTATGGGGTACATTCGATGGTCGGTCAAGCTTGGACAATTTTACTTTCGGTATCAGGTTTTAGATGAATTGTGACCAAGTCATATGTGTAGGAGGTTACTTGGATCGCCTTTGCTTTATATGGATTTAAAGGCCAAGTTAATATTTCCACTGACAATTTACACTACCCAATCATACCTAACTGGGTATTATTTGAACAAAACAAATTACATTACCTACAAAATAGTCAAACTCGAATCGTATACCTGGTGTTCGGCTGAACTTAGTCCAAACTTATAGAGCGTGTAGAGCTTACCGAACTAAACAAAAAGGTATATTATGTACCTGTAAATATGTTCTCAGTACCCGTTAGTTTGCGCCATCTGTTCACTTGAAACTTTTTGTTTCGTTCGGAAACTCTATATGTTGTAAATTTGGATTACGTTCAGCTGAACACCCGGAATTGGAACGATCCGTCAAATCTTGAATTTATGGACTGATTTTGGTAGCGCACCAAATATCGGAATCATAGGAACAATAAATGTCGTTAGGTTTAATATTTTAATGAAACAATTCTATTACTGTAGGTACCTACGTTAAAACTCAATGTACGACTGAACAAAAAAAAATGGCGAGTGGTTCCTATGTAAACCAAGTACCTAAGCACTCTAAGATTCACTGATATCAATGTTCCGAATCCACTGGCTCCACTGCATGTGCAATATGCCAGTTATTTTTTTTTTTAATGAGACCCGAATCTGCATAGAGACAACCGCGCACTCAACCTACCGCACAGATAGTTAGACATCACAGAAGCTGCAGCCGGTGCGGTTAAACGATAACCTCAACCTATACTCCGTAAAGTGTTAGATTTAGAAATGAACGCGAACCGCACGAATTGAGGATGCTTCGGAGCGTGGCTGCTTTTGACGGGCGGTACCTTAAAGGCGCCGCCTCGCTCCGCGTAGAATTTATATTCAAATAGAGGCCCGACGCGAGCCGATCCCTTGGTGTGAGGGTGATTCGAACTGGACAGCGCGACTGTGCATAAACAAAGGCGTAAACCAGCAGATTTATTTCAACTTGGTGATTTCGGGTGGTAGGTTCTGCGCACCTACGTCAAATATGCCAGCTGTGCAAAGACTAAAGTTATGACATCAAAGTGACGCCACCATCGGAAAGAATAAAAACCTTTGTTCTTGATTGTTTTTCTTAAGGTTCGAAATAGGTTGTAATTTTGTATGTAAATAATTTGTCACGTGCAGTTATGAAGAATTGTGACAACTCTGTTGTTACTTCCATTAGGCTTGTCACATTTTATGAAAGCATTTCGATATCGATACACCTGGTATGGATAGTAGTAGGTACTTGACATTTTATTGAAAAAGGGCCTTTTTGAAAAGTTTCGGAACACGGTCCGTCGAAAATTTATTGGTAAGAAAATTAAACTTATTTCGAAAATTAACATGCTAGTACAGTTCCAATCAACCTTTATGGCGGATGTGAACATAGGCACAAGTCGCGTCGCAGTAACCAGTTTTAGGTGTAGCGGGACGCAGTGGAGCGAGGGGCATATGAGTGAACCTGTACAAGCATGCTTATAGCGTTGTATTCCAATCCGCCATAAAGTTTGATTGGAACTATAATTAGCTATAGCACCTAACACTCCAAACGTTTTTTTATATACCTTTAAAATAAGCATTTATAGTAATATACTTAGTAGGTAATGAATTTTTTCATATTTTAAGATAGTTCTACGAAGCCCTACTTATTGGGTTGGGGTATTGATATTAAAAAAAAATTCAAATCAATCCAAATCCAATACTATACAGAGCCTGAATAATATTTATAAGATACGAGCCATTGGCCACTCCTTGGGTCCACAGAAAACCAGCGTCTTGGCATTCAAATGCCCTGACATATAGCTGAGTGGAAACCATTTTGGTCACTTACTTTTTGTTATTGTTTTAGTTTATTTAGACTCCTGACTGTTATATTTTTATTTTTTTATTAATTTACTTTGTTTATTTTTATATTTCTATTTTTACCTGTTATATTTTAAAACATTATTGCTAGTGTTATTGTAAGTGTGCCAAATAAATATTTTTTCTTTCTTTCTTTCAATTCTTATTCCGTAGCTATGCGAACCTAACTTTGTATGTACCTATGGGAAAAAAATGGGATCGGTCAGCGATTGTGTGGACTGTGGTATCTAAAAGTGAGTAATCTCAAGTAGTTGAACCAAAGGTAGGTACATAATGATATTGTGTTCGCAGAAAAAAAAAGATTAACTGCGAGTCAAAGTTACACCTAGGTATACCTTGTATGATTAGTTTAGACTAATACGACATAGAAATCGAGTCTCAGATTAGATATTAAATCGGGCAACCGAGCTTTGCTCGTTTTTTTAAAATATCGTACATGTCTACACAGTTCAACTTGCTCTTAGTTTTCACTGATACTTATGTAAAGCAAAAAACAGCATCAAGATCCTCCCAGCCGTTTTAGAGAAACGTATTTATTGCAGCGCCTCCTGGTAGCCCATAACCGCAACCTTTTCTAAGAACATGCTCTTAGATATCTATTTATCGCAAAAATCCGTGTAGAGATCCTCTCAGCCGTTTTAGAGAAACGTGTTTATTGCAGCTCTCCCTGGTGGCCGATAATTGCAAACCTTATCTGAGAATCTGCTCTTATATGATATCTATGTAACGCAAAAACCGCGTAAAGGTCCTCCCAGCCGTTTTAGAGACACATACCTATTGCATCGCCCGCTGGTGGCCCAATAACTGCACAACTTATTTAATTATCTACTCGTAGGTGATACTAATGTAATGCAAAAAACCGTATCAAAATCCAATCAGTCCAGTCGTTTCGAAGATACACATCTACTGCAGCGCGCCCTGGTAAATAATAACAATTAAACGTATTTAAAATCCAGTTATGAAATGTTACCAATATGAATACAAAATTTCATCCAAATCGTTAGAGCCGTATCCGAGATAGCCAAAATATATAATAGATAGGTACAAGAATTGCTCATATTATAGTATATGTAAATTAGCCGCATGCAGAAACATGAACACGACCTGATGACATATAGTCTATTTTTTTTCTCAGAAGAGAATCTTTTCCCAGACAACACCCTCATCGCGACGATCTAAGGGTAGTGGGGGGCTGAAACCCCCTCAACTCCTCTCCCTGACTTCTTACTGTCAGCCATGAGGCTTTCACAGCATAAACGGGCGCTTTGAGACGAGCGAGAAGCTCGAGCCATGCGAAAATTGGAAAAATAGACTGGAACCAGATGGGTCTAGCGAAGTCGAAGGGGGCGTAAAATCTGTGAGTTGCGTCAAAAAAAAA
The DNA here is from genome assembly GCA_949709985.1 of Luffia ferchaultella. Classification (NCBI taxonomy): domain Eukaryota; kingdom Metazoa; phylum Arthropoda; class Insecta; order Lepidoptera; family Psychidae; genus Luffia; species Luffia ferchaultella. Next base: position 7,412,691 of record OX453262.1, read on the forward strand.
AAGAAACGCCGAGCAAAAATGTTAATGTATATTATTATTGTAATTTTACTTGTTAAGGTAACTCCTCTTTTTATAATACCATATCAGCATCAGCCCGCTATGTCTCACTGCAGGGGCTTAGGCCTGCCCTTGGAGTGGTGGTTGGAGCTTAATCTACCACGCTACTCCAGTGCTGGTTGGGGATGTTTAACGACTGCCATCTGGTGATGGCAACCGGGACCGACGGCTTAACGTGTTCTCCGAGGCACGGAGGCAGTGGTAATTATGTACTTAAGTCAGAAAAAACTCGTTTGGTACATGCCGTTTTCTGGGACTCGAACGACGACCTTCTAAATTAAAAGCGGGCTCGCCGCCCCTCGACCATTGCGACACTTTTAATGCGCCGAATCGAGTCAATTTGACTATATAACTTTAAAATTCTATAAAATATTTTCCGATGAGATAAATTAGTTAACAATTGTAGCTCTTTTATACGAATGCTATCTTTGCGTTATCGAGGTGTATCATTAAGAACTTTATCAACTTGTGTAATTGATAAGGTGTAATGGAGTTAACCGACTGAAGTGGCGATATCACTTCTAGTGGAATACTTATCTAGGTAAAAATAAACTAAATGCACATAATTTGCCTGAAAGTCATTAATATTTTGTTTTTATTCTATGGGTTTTCTTACATGTTATTGCTCGTCGAGGTAATAATAACTCATTGGCAACGATTTTTTTTTTTAAATTACTTTTATAACAAAAATATGTCACCCTATTTTGTATATATACTTACCGTATTTGTTTTATTGCGCTAGGCGTGTAAAAGCAACTCATATTCATTTCGACGTCGCGTCGCGTCCGCGCCTTTTCGTGCAATGTTAATTTTGCGGTAGGTACATTTTAACCCCATACAGTTAATAAATTGTAAGTAGTATTTTATTGAGTAACATCTGTACTTAATATTATAAAGCTGAAGAGTTTGTTTGTTTGTTTAAACGCGCAAAACTCAGGAACTACTGGTTCGAATCGAGAAATTCTTTTTGTGTTGGATAGTCCATTTATCGAGGAAGGCTATAGGCTGTTATTCAATGAAAAATTTTGCAAAAACGGGAAAAATTATTCCTTTTGAGAGCTTCCGTTACGCGCGCTGCGTAAACGGTTGATGTTAAGCCAAAATCATTTATTACGGAATTGTTTCCCTTTAAAAGTTCTAACCAAAAGTCCGCGACAGCATATATGTATCTTTTAAGGTTGACTTACTATAACCTTTTTTATGGCAATCAAATTTGTTGCTAGACGCGCCAGAGAATTTATTTGTTTCGATAATGACGATGATACCATAGTGTAATGATACTATATGGTTGGAATAGCGACCCACCCGACTTCGAACGGGTGCAATGTACCTACTAATGCGTGGAACGGCAAGAGAAACGTTCCCGTAGTCCACCCGGGCGAAGCCGAGTACAACCGCTAGTATATATATAAGATTCTTTAAAATACCTAGTTGACTGTTGCAAGAAAATCTACAAATTAAAAACAATGTTGTATATAATATATATCCGTTAAAAAAATCAGGTGATTATACAAAATAAAACTATATTCTGCAACCTATAATAATTACTTTATTAGATTTCTATTTTATAATACATTTACAAATACATTGAATAACATTTTTATATCTAAATATAGTACAATAATAACAAATTAATTAATTGTCAAATAAACATAGGTTATTAGGTAGGTAAAATTGTCAAATAAAATATTGTAATATATTAACATCCCTTTGTTACTGTCTGTCCACACGACGTGGTCAGCAGAAAAAATTCAACCCACAAATTGGGATTTTATTTCCGCATTTTAACTAATTTTGCTGGATTGAAGATTTGCAAAGTCTTCGAATTCACTAAGCAACTTATAGAGAATCACTATAGTCAATTGGCTATTTTTTGAGTTTGCAAAGATTTTATGGTACAACAGATAAAATCATTAAGAATGAACTCGGAAAAAATAATGTTTTGTTGGTCGGAAGTTTTTTGCAGATCTACATCCAATTATATAGTAAGGTTTATTTCTTTAAAAACCATAAAATAAAATATAATTCCGCACATTTTGATGTATTCCATTCCATTCCATCAGGCCTTTTTATACCCCAATGCAGGGGCTTAGGCATCCCCTCAAAGTGAGGGAGCTTGGAGCTTAAATCCAACACGCTGCCCCGATGCGGGTTGGCGGATTGTAACGACCGCCATCTACTGACAGCAACCGAGACCGACTGCTTAACGTGCTCTCCAAAGCACGGAGTCAGTGATAGTTAATGTACTTAAGTCAGAAAAAACTCATTGCTACACGCCCGGATTCGAACCGCGGCCTCGCAGCCTTATAAATTTGAAACAGGTTTGCTGCGTTCAGGCTACCACGACATTTTGATGTATGATACAATAATAATGTTTATTATCCATGTCGTCAAATAAGCGGAGACCAGAGAATTTTTAATGGCGGAAATTAACACATTCACATTTTTGTTTGTTTCTTCCGAGATTGGTAACCACTGAAATAAGGTAGAACGCAACCGCTTATAAATTAATTAATTAAATATGGACGAACTACCAACCATTTAAAATCTTGAACATGGATATTCTTGACGATATTATAAACTGCAAAATCCTCCATGTGAATATATAATAATAATAATATTTTTGACATCCCACACAGCGCCATCTAGTCTTAAAGTAAGCAAGTATTATACTTGTGTTATGGGGTACTAGACAACTGATATACATTAAACATGGGCGTTATTGACAATTTCTGGTAACGGTTGTCTAACCAATATTTGATTTCAATACCGATATTGATAACGGCATTAATGTCTCAACTTTTTATCTAACTGCTACTAAGAGGACTAGCTACTAACTCACATCACGTATCTACTGACCGCCTAATATTCGCTTCATCTCTTTTCTGGACTTTGGGATTCGCTTAGAAAGAGAGAGAAGTCATAACTATTTTTAGTTGCCAACCAAATCAACGCAACTCGCCGCGCTCCGGCTAATAACCGGCTATGTCAGTTGTCGGTGTTGTCAGCGATCGGCGTCGTCGATCGTTTGACAGATATTTGGTAACCGACACAGACCAGTCAACCTATAGACCACGCTTTAATAAACGTCAGTACGAAAACGAAATCGCCAAAAAGTGGCGGTGTGCGGGGAGAGGTCGGTTAGTTTTCATTGGCTCGTTCAAAATTGATAATTTAATGGCTTCCGACGTGCTTCCAACTGACGGCTCACTAGTGACGTAGTTATGTAGTCTTACTACATAGCCTTGGCGAATGCTACTCCCTGTCAAAGCGTGGTCTATAAGGTCGACTTGCCTGTGGTAACCGATGACAGCTGCTAGCTATAACAACGTCGATATGTTAGAAGCATGGCAACCGTTTTCAGTTACGTTTTGTTGTAGCGGGCTCATGTCTACTTATTATAGCGTTCAAACGTTAAATATATGCGTCCTTAATAGTACGAAAATCGGTAATTATTTAATTATGATCTACCATTGATCCATAGATCTTAGAAATATCGTATTATAAAAGGTAAAAGCTAAAATTGCTGAGATAAACATGTACGTTTATTTATATTTTTATTTTTGTAGCTTTGCATAAAGCCAGATAACCTTCTTAATCAGTTAGTTATAGTTCTAATCAAGCTTTATGGCGGATGTGAACATGCACAAGTCGCGTCGCAGTAACCAGTTTTAAGTGTAGCGGAACGCAGTGGGACGAAGGAATATGACTGTACCTGCATAAGAACGCTTAAAGCGTTGTATTCCGATCCGCCATAAAGTTTAAGGCGAAATATACCTGGAACCAAAATACCTAAAGATATGAATCAGTCAAAAGTTATAAAATAAATGCGCACGCTAATACATATATCTTTAAAAAAAATGACATTATTAAGTTAGCCACGAATAATTAACTGCATAATATACACTTAACAGTCAAAAAGAGTTCTTATCAACCCTCATCAATGACGCTAAAGAAACCCTTGTACTATTAACCTATTCACTACTCGTTAACCATATTTAGTCAGATTGAAGGTTACGACCAATTTAATTAACAGAGACAATTAATTGATAATGATTGAGAACTAATTAAAAAGTTAAACTAGATCAAATTTCTAGTTTACCAGCAACTCTTCACAGTTGACATGTCTCCTCCATCTAATTTAAGCATTTTTAGAAATTATTTTCGATATACTTAGTGTTTATGTTTCAAAATAACTATTTGAATAATATATGTTTATTTCTTAAATTTCTTACATAAATAATTCCGTATGTCTTTGTATTTGTCTGTACTTACAGTTTACTAATTTATTTATTAAGCATATAATACAATATCATACTATAATATATTTGTGTGTGTTTTTTTAAATTGGTTTTACCGCTGTGGGCGCTTGCCCTATAAAGCAGGACTTTATTGACACCACTGACAGTTTTAGCTTTAGGCTGCGTCCACATTCACACAATACTCGATGAGATCAGCCGACGTCGCTCGTTACATGTCGATTACATCCGGTCGATTGCTCGATACTTAATCGATTTTTCATCAAGTATCGTTCGATCGTTTATCGACCCGTATTCGTTGATTCGCACAAGCAATCTATCAACGAAGACGTTTTACGACGACAATTTAATTAATCGGACGTCGGGCGAGTTAGCATAGTAACAATTGTTATATAGAATTAAAATATTGGTGAAAATAAATATTGAAATATCAATCTGTTTAATAATCAAGAGAGAGATTGCTTAAATTTAAGCAAAACTAATACATATCTCATAGAATCTCTTTCATAGCCAACTCTATTTTTAACTGAATACACGCTACCCTCTCTTGGAATATTTGGTTTATCAGACCTATCCTCTTTTGCTCTAACATCGCGTTCTCTTTTAATAGCCTCTGCCTTGTGAATTCTTGTTCTTCTGGTGTGTAATTCTCTTTATTGTCTTTCGCATTCGAGTTCCCTTCTTGTTTACTCTTTAGAGCAACATGGCTTCTAAGTTTAACTATTTCGAATTGTTCTGAATTGATTTTAGCTTGTAATAATGACTTTAATTGTAGATATTCAGCGTTCTCTAGTTGTAACCTTAGTAGTTTAATTTCCTTTTCGGTTAATTTCGGTTTATCTGTTACTGGTTCTGCAGGTGGCATATCGTCTTGTACGGCATCGATTCTTGGTTCTTCCGTATTAAAATCGAAATCATCGTCAAATGCGTCATCAGAAAAGGCTTTTAACGGTTCCGTTTTTGGACGTGGCGATTCCGTGTGCTTTTGTTCCGGTTGGAATGCATCGACGGTAACAATGGACGGTAATGGTGTCTTATCAATGCTATCTCTGTCCGGCTGTTTGTCCGCCTGTGCGTTTACGGGGATTTCCACTTGCGACGTGCTGGGTGTTGGTTCCTCTTCGATTGGTTTTTCGTCAATAGAAGGCTGCTGTTGCGACATTCTCGACTCGATTGGTTTTTGGACGCTGCGGAGTTTTCTCTATAAACAAAATAATACATTTGTATTAGTAAGTTAGACAAGTGTTTTAATTTCTAAACATGTATTTAAGTTGGTCTGCATTTTTTTTTTATAGAAAACAATATTATTATTAACTTGTCTTTAGAAATTTCAAAATATTATAAAAAACTATCTGACATCAATTTTGATCAAAGAATAATTCGATTGAATAACTAAAAAAATACCAACGAAATGTGATAAATAAAGAAGAGTAACTATAAATACAGAATATACTGAACCCTCTCAGCACGAGTTCGACTCGCACTGTTTAGAATGAAGTTGCTGAAAGATAATTCCATAAAAGTATGAATTGACTAGAAGCCCTCTTCTGCGTTTACCGTCTAACCATTCATACTCTAGGTAGCTGGTGCAAGATGACGAGTTTAGGGTCCGAGTTTCAGTGCGCACGATCCCCGCGTGCCGGTCTGCACCCCCGCGAAATCCCCGCGCCGCCAGTGTTCAACCCCACAAAATTGCGTAATGTCACTTCGTTATTGTGAATTAACATTTATGACTATTAAAATCAAATGCTGCTGTCAAATTAATTAACTCTATGGTAAATCCATACAAAAATACCCTCCCACCCCTACTGAACGAAATCCTGTATCCGCGCCTCAATACGTTGCCAATAATACCAAATATAACGCGAACACAGCCGCAAACCACATAGCCGCAAGTCAGGAAACAAAAGAAACAAAATCAAACTCACCTTAAGCTGCGTGACTATCCGTTGAGCTTCCCATAGGCATTGATCGCGTGCTGGTGTTATGAATCCGGCATGCATTTCCGCGTGGATCTGGTTGAGCAACGATTCTTGTTTACAAAGCTCTCGTGCCATTTCCTCAGCGTCACCTAACTCCGCTGGCAGCGACTGTAGTGGTGGTATGTACCTGTTTCATTTGATTAGACATTTATTTGTCCTTTCTTCATGTAGTAACGTGATTTTTTAAACATGGATGCTTAAAGTCCCAGAAGATGAATTCAAATTTATAAAAAAACTAGCGACCGCCCGCAGCTTCGCTTGCGTAGACTACACATTCCTGTTTTAGGTAGTATTAACATTCGAAATGGTTTATACGTAGGTACTTTTTGCTGAAACTAATATTGGGTACACCCATTCAAACTTTCAATCTTCATTCTCCCACTCCTTTAAGAAAACCGATACTACCATACTTTTCACCTCCCATTACCCACCCTTAAAATGTGGAAATCGAAAAACCCTGAAACACATCATTAACTCTCATACAAAGCCCCTCCATCCCTCCCTCCTTAAATTTGAAATTTCCAAATATTCCTTTCTTAAAAAATTAATACTCACGTTATAAAATAAAACACTATTCCAAATTTCGGCTTCCTAGATTTAGTAGTTTCGTTTTTATATACATTGATAGATCAGTGAGGATAAACGACACACAGCCACAAAAAGTAGCTGATGTCACTCTTGACAACCTTCTTTCACGTCTGCAAAGTTTCATTAAAATCTGTTCAGCCGTTTTGGAGATTAGCTCGAATGTCTGCACATAGACAGCCAGACAAAAAGTAGCGTATGTCACTTTTGACCACCTCCTTTTCATACCCGTGAAATTTCATTAAAATCAGTTTAGCCGTTTTGGTGATTTGCTCGAATAGACAGAAACACAGATAGTATTATTTTATACATATAGCCTATACTTCCTCAATAAATAGACTACCCAACACAAAAAGAATTTTTCAATGCGAAACAGTAGTTCCTGAGATTTGCGCGTTCAAACAAACAAACAAACAAACAAACAAACTCTTCAGCTTTATAATATTAGTATAGATTGATTTCATAACACCACACTAAAAACATCCTGCACGGTGACTGCACTCACTCTCATAAATCTATTTATACTGGCACAACCTTTCCATTGGGATTTCTTTTATTGGATAATTTTAAACAAACAGTCCAACCTGCGGCCGATAAAAAGGCACCTAATACTCGCTTCCCATTTTTAACATAATAATAATACCTGGGACATCTTAAATACGGCCATCTAGTCCCAAACTAAACAGAGCTTGTATTATGGGCACTAGATAACTAATGTTATATACTAAGATATATATATATTTTAATAATACATTTATACATATTTTAACACTTAGACACGAAACAATAGACATGTTCACGCACACAAATGTTTGTCCCGGGCGGAAATCGAACCCGACCTTCGCTTCTGCAATTAGGGTCTTTTCACACTCGACTTATTTGTCAGTGGCAGATTACGCTATCAATACTCACTTCGTAAGTTGGACGTCAGGAAAGAGTTTTTCTGCTTTGTTGACAAAGTAAATGAGTAGATTTGATGACATATTCAAAGCCGGTCCCATAGCATTTGCAATCACTTGAACGTTGACATGGTTGACCTGAAAGAAGAAGGGGTGAGTATCATGAATTGAGTGGCTTTACACGATTACAGCTACCAAACATTCGTACGAAGCGAATTTCCAACCAAACGTAAAATACAAATTGGTCAATCAATAATTTGTTGTACTAAATAAGAGCATGGTTATATTTTTTTTTTGGAAAGTAAACATATTAATAAATAAATAAATATTAATTCAAAATTTTACTTTATATGTTTTACTGGATACATGAATTAAATTTTAGAAAAGTTAGGTAAGTAGCAGGGCACTTTTTCGTTTAGAAATACCATTGTAGGATTATTCATTTCTATTTATGACCGGTTGGCCGACTACTTAGAGACCCTAACTGCGGAGCAAAGGGTCGCAGGTTCGGTTCCCGCCCGGCACAAATATTTGCGCCCATGAGAATGTCTATTTGTTCCGTGTCAGGGTGAAAAAAAATCTATATATAATATGTAAGTAATATAAAGATTATTTAAGTATTCATATCAGTTGTCTGGTATCCATAGTACAAGTTTTGCTTAGTTTGGAACTAGATGGCGCTATGTGAGATGTCTGAGGTGTTATTAGTAAGCTGTTTCTATTTCATACCAGGTTTGGAATGATTTCTGACTACTATGATTTTCTGATCGCATACTTTCTTATGAGATTAAGCTAACTCGATTACAGGAGAAAATTCCGTTTTGAAATACCTGAGTATCCTCAATGGCAGAAGTTTTCGTGAACATCTATTTATACTGTACCTGTTTCTTGGTATTAAGCCCAATAATTTACTTTTAATTTTATTTTAGTATTTATTCACCTGCTCATGTTGCGCGACACTCTCGAAATGCTTAACCAGCCAAGCCAACAGTGTCCTATTGATTTGTGGCATGCGGTCTAATAGCGCGATCACAGCAAATTCACGTTGGGGCTCCGCCATAGCGGTCGTCTGTTCTAACTGCCCGTGGAGCTCTTGTGTCAAGATCGATTCTGGTAGTTCACTAGAATAATAATAAATAAATTGATTGCAATGTAATATATGTTTAGAATATAAACATATTTATTTTTCTTTTCACTATAATAACGTATACATCACAACAACGTTTAGGCGCCAAACTAAGCATTAGCTTGTGTTCTGGGTGCCAAACGAAGACACCACATACATATAACAAAGAAGACCCGGTACCAGTATCAATATTCATCATATAAATACCGACCCGACTTGGGATTCGAACCCGGGACCCCCAGCTTCGTAGGCAGGGTCGCTACCAACTAGGCCAAGCGGTCGTCATCACTAATCTATCTCTTTCTATATCATTCATTCCATATTGTGTTTCACCTTCATTGTCGTAATCTATGTATATGTTTAGAGTTAAGTATGTATATGTAGTAATGGAACTGTATCTAAACGGCGCACAGTATGAAGTTATGTCATCTTTACTTAAATATCATTGTTGAAAGTGTTATGTATGCGGGTGAGTGAAACGCCGGCTAAATGCTCACTAATTTATTATAGTACCGGCGGGTAGACGCAGCCACCCGCTACACGCACAGAAGTTATAATCTATGCATATATATATATATATATATATACATAACAGAAAGGAAACTAAAGAAGTACATTAATACATACATGTAATAATGAATATTAAATTGCAATAACTAAATCGTAATATAAAATATAGAACCATCATCATCATGACTTTAAAGATGAAACGGTCTTTTTGGGAATTACAGTCGACTCTAAGGTACGGTGGAGTTCTCATATTGAGTCACTTGCTAAAAAACTGAGTTCTGCTATTTACGCTGTCAGAAGGATAAGACAAATGACAAACACGGAGACTGCTAAAATGGTGTACTTTGCTTACTTTCATAGTCTCATGTCTTATGGAGTGTTGTTGTGGGGTTCGACTTCAGATTTGGATATCATATTCATTTTACAGAAAAGAGCTGTTAGGGCGATTTACAAATTAAATCCTCACGAATCCTTGAGAGAGATATTTAAAGAAATTAATATTTTAACGTTACCATCTCTTTATATCTATGAAAATTTGTTATTTGTGAAAAGAAATGTAAACAGTCATAAATTAAATTCAGATGTTCACCAGATCAATACAAGAAATAAAGATAAAATTGCAATTCATAGATATAGACTTGCGAAGGTGAGCAAATCTTTTCTGGGCAACTCCATAAGATTCTACAACAAAATTCCACATTCCATTACTTCCATGAATTATGTAAGGTTTAAATCACATGCAAGAAAAGTGTTAATGTCTAAAGCATACTATAAAGTATCAGATTATATTGCAGACAAATAAATTTGGAAATGAAATTTGCTGTATCACGAGACAAGGACGTATGTTCTGTCTGTTCGTATTTATTCTGGTCTCATATTTGTTACTATTAATTATTTGTTGTATTATGGTTACATTATGTTAAATGCTGAATACTGAACTATATCTTTATTGTTTAACTTTAGTGTGACATTGTTATTTGTATTTACAGTATTATTAGTATTATTAATGTTCATTCAATTAGCATTTTGCTGCATTGTTTACTCGGTCAGTTCAATGTTATATATATATATTTTTTTTTTGTTAGTGTTACTATTTCATGTAACCGTTGTGTGATCATTGTAATGTACATTCATGACATTCATAAGAGCCCTAGCAGGGCCTAAATTGAATAAGTTGAATAAAATAAAATAAAAATAAATAAAAAATGTCAAAGTTATGCTCCAACAGTCATGACTTATAATTACTACAATTTCTAACACATGGCATTAGCTTTGTCTAGTATGAGGAGCCCTTGAAATGTGTGTTCAGATAAGTGTATCTTTGCTTTTTAAATTTTGGCCACTCACTGCTAATTGTTTTAATTTGTGCATAATCTGTTGGTTCTCCTTAATATAAATAAATAAATTTTTCTATCGCATAGTTTAGTAATTTACTTTAATACATTCAATTTGCATTTAATTCTAGGTTAGAAATATACTCACAAATAAAATTATTAAATGCCTACATCACACTTTTCATCAAATTTTAGATTTTTTTAATTAATTTTAATCTTTTGATTTATTTTTAGCCATTAATTAACATAAACGAAAAAAAATCACTTTAAACAAAGTGTGAGGTCAATTTTATCTGTGAGTGTATAAATAACCAAAGGATTGTGTTATATAGCAAAGCTTTTACCTAATGTAGGCTTTAAGAATCGCACAAGCGACAGGCACATCCCAGTGGTAAGGGAATGTTTCAATACGGTCCGTGTACAATTTTCTGAGTTGCTGTAACTTGATCTTGTCAGGTTCTGTGCGGTAAATTTGGTTGCTTTTCAAACCATGCACCTATAAAAAATTTAAAATAATATGTCAATATCAAAATATTTTTTAGGGTTTCATATCCATAAAGAACCGTTCTCATATCTCAACTGACTCTGATAAAATAAATTTAAAAAAAAAAATTTGAGAGGTTTTCGAAATTAATTTAAAAACAAAAATAAAATGGCGGAACAATAGTAGATCTCATGATGTCTTAAACGAACCACCGCTAAGTGAATGTGCGTCCGACACGCACTTGGCCGGTTTTTCTATATATAAATAACATAAATTTTTTTGCTATTATAATTTTATTTAACATAAAGTTATAGATTTGTAGTAACTATAAATAATTCAATTAAAAACGTGAACACTCCAGCTTATATTTGCAGCTCTGAACTTAGTCACAATAAAGTCGCAGCAACTAAATTAAATTGCGTTGCGGCGGGAAGTATGGCGGATCTGTGCATTCGTATCGTACTTCAGTGCTGCACATGTATATGACAAATACTGTACAACAATTCCATAAATCCTAGGTTAGAAATATATACATAGTGTCGTGATAGCCCAAAGCGCAACGAACCTGTCTCAAATTTATAAGGCCCCATAGGGCCATGGTTCGAATCCGGGCGTGTACCAATGTGTTTTTCTGACTTAAGTACATAACTATCACTGACTCCGTGCTTCGGAGAGCACGTTAAGCAGTCGGTCCCGAACGCTGTCAATAGATGGCGGTCGTCACAGTCCCCAATCCGCAGTGGAGCAGTGTAGTGGATTTAGGCTCCAATCCCCCCTCCTCACCTTGGGGGAGGCCTAAGCCCCTGCAATGGGGTAAAAATGGGCTGATGAAGTGAAGAAGTGAAGTGAAGAAATTCCATAAATCAAAATCATTGAAATTATCGTAATTAATGCTTGTTATGATAATTTCATTACCATAACCGACAACACGACATTAGTATTCAGAAATAAGTTATGTAGAGTTAAAACATTTTGACACCACTGAATCAATATTTTCTTGATATCAATAATATTGTCAATATCTTTGACCGTGTATAGTTTGATGAAAACACAACTCACCTGCAGGTAATCTATACTGTCTCGGACAACTAATGGCAAACCAGTGTCATCATGGCACCTTGACCTCTCCACAGACTGATGTAGTGGCACACCGAATATTGGTAAAGCAACTGTAAATTATAAAAAATAATTAATTTTTGTATATATTTCCTTTAAATAATAAAACTACCCAGGCCACCCATGAATATGAGACAAACATGAAGGAATGTGTGGTGCTTAAGAAACTGACCAGAAATAATTTTCTCTTAAAATTAGTGTTTAATTATATTTTTTAAAAATTTAGGTACATATTCCTACATGTACAATGAAGCAGAAAACTTACAATTCAAATAAAATACCTGCACGTATCTACATAAACTTAATTTAAAAGAATAAAAAACAGTTCTTACATACATTTATAACTATTTTTTTAGTTTTATTTATTATTAAATTTTATTTATTATTAATTACATTTACCTAGATATGAAATAAAAATAAAAATGTTGTCTCACCACCGATAGAAAATCCATTCAGAAACGGATTCATATTTTGTTTTCTAATTATACTAATACAAGTCACACTACACTAACAAAACTACGAGTGCCCGAGATATTGTTTAAAATTGTTTTGTTATCACTGTTTGCAAGACGTGATAAGAATTTTACGTGTGCTAATCACAATAAAAACAAATAGGCAGTAACATGATTCTGGTATACATTTACAATGCAGACAGTACAATGAGTTATTACTTTATACATGCAAGTGTGTGTATTACCTTCTTTGCGTCTAAAGTGATATTATTGGTGGTTTATATGTTTTGAATTTTTAATGTATTTTTGTCACAGCAATACAGAAGTGTAAATATTGAATTGGATTAATTAAATAAATAACTTATTAGTAAACATACAGAAAAACCTTACAATTTATACAAAGATGCATTTTTATACAAATGGTTTCATTTCACAAATATATGATTGTATGTGTGATTATTTTTAGCGTCACTATCGTTGCGAAATTATAAAGGAAATGACCTACATCAATAAATAATGAATACATCGCAATTTGCGTAAATTACACACGTGGGGCGCACTAACAGTTTTGAACTCCTGGCTGGTCACTATATAAGTTTTGAGATACTCGAAATTTAAAAATATGACGCATATATGTATTTTATGTTGTTAAATAGCAAATTTATTTAAATATCTGACATGAAAGGCCACTCACAACATTAAAAACAAAAACTTTATTTTTTGGTATATAATCTGTCATCATTTTATGTTTTTTCGTCATTTATGAAAAAGCTCAAGAGAGAACATTTGCGTATTATGATCTATTCTGATTTTAAAGTTAGTTTATCTGAAGTGTTTAGCTTTTGAAAGTCCGTATAGGTGTTTTCAAATGGCCAGTTGCCGACAAAATAGCGAAGCGGAACAGTGGGAAAAAATGGAGATCAGTTTTTTTTTCACTGAGTGAACATCTTGCGACATCAATTTTAGAAAATTGTAGTTCGGTTAACTCAGAATAATAAACAACTGTCGCATTACCAAAGTTTTAAATCTGTGTAAGTGAAACGACCGAAATCGGGCTTATTGGAATTATGCCACGACGAAGCGTCTTCACATACTTTCCACAGAACAAAAGGCATTTATTCAAAAATTTGGTATTGAAATCAGCTATTTCTGACCTGTCAAAGGAAAAATGGAATAAATGTTTCCAGACCTGGTTAAGTGGATAGAAATTTACATAAAACACAATGAAGAATACTTTGAAAAAATTATAATATAAATTATAAAAATATACTGTTTACTTTTTCGAGTGTCTCGAAACTTATATAATAACCAACATAAATGTTTAAATTTAGAATGTTATATTTTTTAATGATTTATTAATTATAATTTACTTTCCAAGTTCTTCGCTCATAGTAAAGAAGAAATCAAGGCGAAAAGATTTATCATTTTAAAAATTTCTTTTCGTCTTTGTCTTTAAAATGCTTTTACGAGGAAAGCATTTCACCTGAGCTCCGGGAAGCATTGGTATGCTAAATTTAATCGTCATCATGTTTGATCCTAGGGTAAGATTGTGAAAGTCGGCCCTCAACTGCGATCACTGAGGAAAATATGGCTCCTGTCAGGCGGCTAATTAAACAATACTGAAGAATCACCTATGAGGAGATTAGAGTTGGAGATTAGTATGAGCCTGAAGTATGATCACGGACGCAATTTACGACATTGAGACAGGAGACAAAACATGGATTTGTGTTGCGACCCAGAAAAAAAAAAGTTTTCTGAAACATGTTTGTAGACGACAGCAAACCAACAAAATTGAAGTGGACGGGAAGCATGAGTAAAAAACTTTTTTTCCCGGACGGATCCAGTTTAACAAAAGACAGTCAATGCTGAATGGTATAGAGCCATTTGTTTGCCTAGTGTTTTCGAAAAATTTAGTAGTAAGCGACCGAGAAACAAATCCTCTTGTATCTCGATAATGCTTCTTCGCACATCGCGAATAATGCCTAGCACACAATACGTTTTTTTTGGGCGTGGAAAAAAACGGAGCGTGGCCGTACACATATAAATGCGTATGGCGCATATTCTCGCGGTTACGTCGAAATAAAATGCAGACGTGTGCGCTCTTATATAGTATATGGGTTACATTTTCTACGTTTTTTTTTTCGCGCCAAAAAAAAACAGCGTGGCCTAGGGCTAAGACAAAATCATTTTTATCTTCCGAAAGGGGAACTCATGACCCATCCCGCACACAGCCCGAACTTCGCAGCATGTAATTTATTTATTTTAGCAAAAATCAAGATTTTCATTAGAGGTGTGCCATGTATCAGAAGAGACTGTGATAGCCTTCAACCATCAGGTGAACAACACACCCTCACATCAGTTACGTTGTGAAAAATAGTTTGAGCAAATGAAAGAGTAGAAAATGTAAACGGAGAATATTTGGAAAAGCAATAAACGTCTTATTACTTATAAACTGTTTATGAGTTGTGCAAAATATTCAGTGTGCCCCACGTACAGTTTTGTATAATCGTTGACTAGTAGTAAACAACGAGGTCAGTTAGGCCTGACGCGAACTAAGCGAATTTATGACTTTTGTTGAAATCGAGGATAAAGAGGATGTTCCATCTATTGTTCATTGTGATTATTTAGACCATCGGCCAAAAGTTATTTTCTGAGAAAGTCCGCGGTTGGCCTTTGTAATACAAAGGTTACACAGGTTCAAATTTAACAATTCAATCTGAGTCATTAATTAAGCTCTATTCTTTCGTACTAGCGGTCATCTCTAACAGGCGCCTAGTCGTCTAAATCAGTTTAATTGAGGGAGTATTAGAAACACTTGCTGTTACGCTGTTACACATGTTTCTAGGTGAATAAATTAAAATAGAAACAATGCAAAGAAATTAAAACTTCAAAAAAAAAAATTCTACAAAACAAAGTTATGTAGGTGTACCTAACTAACCTTTTTCATAATATTATCATCAAAGAAGTATCTGGTCTCGTTTTTACTGACTTCTTAATTAAATAAAGCAAAAAATATATCTATTTACCTCCCAATGTGAAAATCTCTTCAAACGGCACACCCGACGTGACAGTTGAGGGTACTTTCGTTAGTTTCTTATCTTTTTTATCTTTATCTTTCTCCTTGACTTTATCTTTATCTTTTTCTTTCACTTTCTCCTTTTTGTCATCTTTGAGCTTCTCTTTGGATTCCAATTTGAACTTGGCCTTCTCTTCTTTCTCCTGTAACACATTATTTAACTTACTGCAATATTTTTAAGAGTTTATCATATTTATCCGCATAGATATATAGTACGTAATTTATAATTAAAACTGTCATTCATGTATAATAAAATCACCATATATAACACTTATATATTAGCAATAACATAGAGTAACAAAGTTAACGAATAAGGGTTTTAAAAAATTCTATACCGAGCTTTTAAGTCTTAATCACCAACGTATTATGTTTAAACTTTCTTGTTTAATTTTTAAATAAAATTAAATAAAACTAAAAATGACGTTAGAAAATAAACGCCATAATTAAGAAGAAGAAGAAGACCTTAGAAAACACGTTGCGTAGGTGATGCATGTCGCTGCGCGGCGCGACCGCCAACAAACCGTGACCCGCTCGTGCGATACCTAAACTCTTACTACCAACTTGCGTTGTACACTGGACACAAAATATCACTACAGTCGTCAAAACAATAATATACGAACTTTATTGCAAATCGCTTGAGTTGGTCTATTTTGAATTAATACCAAATTTTACACTTTCAATATTTTTTTATGGACACTCCAACCAAACAGAAGTATGTTTTCAGTGAACCTTTTTATTTTCCATTCATTTTTAAATCATATTTTCTTTTGAATTTGTAATGATAAGATTATGAGGTCATTTTACATCAGGGCAGGTGCGTTGATTCTTAGTTTTGGTTATTATCAATTAGAAGACTTTACAAATTATTTTAATTTCGCAAAGTTTGCTGCACCTTTAGTGAAAAGATAATAAATTTTACTGGAGTACTTTTTATGTCTACCTCCTATGACGAAAATATTTAAATTAAATTGAACATTTTAAAACTTTTATGGAAATGTTTATATGTATAAGTATAAAGACATCATATTGTCGCTGTCATTTCAAAAAGTCGTATATAAAACAGACTGTTTTCAGAAAACACAAAAAACTGTTTTTTTTTTTTCTATTACTGTTTATAATAAGACCTTTTGCACATTAATATAAAGTCTAATATCGTCTAACACAACTTACTATGACAGATGACACATAAAAGATCACGGTTCGTACTACGCATACAACTAAGATAATAGCGTAATACAAACAAATTTAAAATAAGACTTTTTGAAATGACAGCGGCGATATATTCTTTTTTGAGATATTCCTTTGAATGTTCCCAGCACCATATTGGTTTAAGTGACATTCTAAACTACTTTTAGTGTTTTATAAAGAGGACGTATATAACATTCAGAAGGAGAGTGACCAAAATGAAGAACTGAGGCAAGTGCTGCATGAATTGTATGATGCGAACTGTGTGAAAGTGTTTCACACGGTATTGTTGTGCAATGGTACTTTAAGATATAAGAAACGATCCAAGGACTTCTGGAGAAATAAAGAGTAAACTTCACTATAACTTGCAACCCCGTATGAGGCTGATGTAATCAACCAAAAATTAAAGGCTCAATTAAAAACTAGAAAATAATCTAAAAAAGTCCTAGATTGATATTATTTTGAAGTACAATGCGGCCTATTTAATAATAGATAGACACACAGACAAAAAATCATTGTTTTTTCAGGGTGTCATTTCTAAATAACTATCAATCAATATATACAATACAATATAATCAATCCAAAATGTTAAGTGGACTTTGTTACAGTAGTTCTAAATCTTTTACTAACGGGAGTGATGAAACGTAAAAAAAATATTTTTGTATCAGAACATCATTGGCAAAACATCCAAAGCAAGGCAGCGTTGCTCATTAAGATTAAAATATGTATAAAAAAACAATAATAAAATAGACGAAAGGTGTGGGAAACTATGAAATATTAAATTATCCATTTTATTACTTTCATAAATTAATTTCATTATAATAGTATATTAAAAAGTAATCCTTCTACAGTATGTTAATTGAAGTTATTTATTTTAAAATTTCGTTCAGTGTACCGCGCGATCATTCAAGGACATAACACAATGTGAAAACAAATATGCATCAGTTTAATTGTTTCAGCCAAGTGGATCTAGGTGATATATCAGTTAGTGTATTATGAAATAAAAAAAAAAAGTAGTTTTAAATTATGTTTTTTTTTCAATATACTTATCTTATTAAGGTACATATTTAATTTGAACCAGAAACGTACAAATTGGACACAGCTTTTTTGTCCGCATGCTAATAAATAATGTGAAATAGACCAAGGTTGTTTGAATAGGTAGTAGGCGCGACACCGGTTTGTGTAGTGTTGTGACATCTATACTATTGCAATATAATAGAAAAAAAAGGTTCTCAAATTCTGTTATATTTTTTTTTCTAGGAATTTTATTTTATTAATATAAATTTTAATGTAGAATAACAATTAATCTACCTTTTGAGTACTCTTTTATGTATGGATAAAATACACATAAATACAATTATTTTAGTGAACAAATTAAAATTAAAATGATTTACTTACTTAAATAAATGGACCCTACAAACATACTCAACATTCTTTAACAAATATAAAATCTCTCGACACTCTTGTAAACTGATCTTGAGTAGCATCAAGAAACCCCACAATTTTTGTATTTCTTTGATTACGCATAATAGTAAACAAAAAAATGTGCCGTATTAAGTGTTCTTCTTCTTCTTCTTAATTATGGCGTTCTCTGCATTTAAAGCAATTTCGCCAGATTCGAGTATTATATTTTTAATAAAAAATAACAAGAATAGGCAGTGTAGTCTTATTATCTTAAGTGTTAAATACATAGAGTAAATTAATTTGACAGCAGCGTTTGGTTTTAATAGTCATAAATGTCAGTTCACAGTATCGTAGTGACATTTCGAATTTTCGAGGGGTTGAAACCGGTGTGCGAGAATTTATTGGGGGATAAAGAGCGCCGCGCGGGGACCTTGCTCACTGAAAGTCGGACTAAATCTCCCCATCATACACTGGCTAGATACAGTATGAGACGTTAGACGGTTAACGCAGAGGAGGGCTTCTAGTTAATTCGTACTTTAATGGTTAAATACCATTTAGATACATAACAAAAAAGAATATGATATTCAGCCTATACCTATACTGAATTGCTTATATCGCTTACATAGGAGTTTGCCTTGTTTAAGTAGTAAACACTCTAATTTACGGAATTTCAGAACCACTACAATTTTCCTAGAATTTCTATTTCAGAGATTGCACAGTTTCCCTGGTTCAACAGTTACTTTACTTTGCACTATACTATACCATCACCCCATTATGCTTCATTGCAGGGGCTTAGGATGAGGGTGCTTGGAACTGACACCATGCTGCTCCAGGGCGGGTTGTCACGTCGTTAGTTTCATTAACTAGTAATTTTGGTCTATTGGTAATTTGACGGTACAGATGTGGACAATTTTTTTTTGTAGTACTCAAAATCGAGGTTGGATGGATTCACGCTGAGACCCGCCAGGCGCAAGCGCAAGATTAGGACGGTAACATTTTAAGGGAATTAACATCCCAGAAAAAAAAAGGATAACTGAAAACTGATGAGTAGGTACATGAAAAAAAATATTTCATAATTATTAGAGGAAACCGTAATATAAATTGGACTACCTTAAACGGATTATGGTCAATCAATGTAAACAAAATCGATTTTTTTTAAATATTGTATTTATTTAGTAAATATTTTGTTGTTCATATATTTTTTAATACGAAATGTACTAATATAAAATTGAGAAAAATGGCAACTTGATGAACGTGATTTATTTGTTAAAGAAACTGATTATATGGAGAAACTGTCGAATCAGAAAAACTGTTCAATATGAAGACCAGACTGACATGAGAAACTGAAGCGTTTGAAGCAGGTAAGTTAAATTTGCTTATTTCAGCTACTAATGTCCATAGCTGGATATAAGCCTCCCTCTTAGATCTCCACAAGAAACGCTCCCGGGCCATCTGTAACTAATGGCGGCCTGCAAACTTTTTAAGGTCGTCAGTCCATTTAGTGAGGAGCCGTCCCACGCTACGATTCACGCCATCCTACGTTTCATTGGCCATAAAAATCGTCGTTATTATCGTCTCGGGCTACCATAGAGCGCAATATTTACGTAAGGTTGCTAATATTATCGTTGTTATAATCTTGACGATTTAAAAGTACTTGCCAAGTCTACTTGAATTAAAGTATTTTTAATGATTGATTGATTGATCCACATTGACATATTACATACTTACATTGTAAGTATAAACAATACTTACAGAATGAAACATATGATACAGAAAGAGCTAACTATCTGAAATGAGTTATGCTTGAAATATGCTCAGTCAACATAGGTTAAGAGGAAAGGCCAATAGGCAACTAAAATTACTACAAAATTTGTAGGAATTTTAGCTCCTCAGTTTCGGTATGCTAGTGTCACATCCATTCCTTTAGTTGTGTATAATAACATTGTTAATAAATAAATAAATACAGGGTAAGTCAGAATGTTAAGCAGGTTTTCAAAAATTTATTATGTGAAATACAATGAACATATAATATTGTGAGATACACTGTGTGAAAGGTAAACTCTCAAAGTTTAGTTTCCTGAAACTGATTCCGCGTTCGCCCGCAAGATGTCAGCAGGAGAGCAGTTAAAGAAAATGGCGCTGACTGGCGAGCAGAAGTCGTTCTGTGTGCTTGATTACCATGTTAACAACTCCGTGATTACTGTTCAACGACATTTTCGTACCAAATATCAGAGAGACCCGCCAGATGGGAGGTCCATTCGTAAGTGGTACACACAATTTAGGGATGCAGGCTGCATCTGTAAACGAAAATCAACTGGCCGTCCGTCGACTAGTCCCTCGTTCACCCGATCTAACCACGTGTGATTTCTTCATGTGGGGTTTTGTAAAGGATCGTGTTTACGTACCACCACTTCCAACAACACTGGATGAACTGCGTGCTCGCATCACAGAAGCAATTGCTGATATCGACCGCGATATGCTGCAGAAAGTTTGGCAGGAGATTGAATATCGGCTTGATGTCTGTCGCGTAACAAAAGGCGCTCACATAGAACACCTGTGATGTGTTTTTTTAAAAAAACTAAACTAAACTTTGAGAGTTTACCTTTCACACAGTATATCTCACAATATTATATGTTCATTATATTTCACATAATAAATTTTTGAAAACCTGCATAACATTCTGACTTACCCTGTATATCAATCACTGCAATGAAAGTTGCAAATTTTTCAAAGAGGTGAAGTGCCACTATTCCTATAAAGAGGAAAGAGCGCGGCACGTCGCTTGTTTTCTCTGCTCTTGTCGTTGTTACTCCTCTATAACCTCTACTGACACTTGACATGTACATGTAGGGTGGCCTTCAGAAATAATATAGTGTGATTTAAAAAAAAAAGTGACATTGCTTATCCTGATAATAATGTCTTTTTTTATAACAGATAACACTGTGTATATGTCGTAGGATGATTTGATAATTCGAATTTCCGCGAAAACCTTAGGGATTTTGGAAAAATATGGGTAATTAGCCAATGGTGAAAACATTTCTCAATCTCACTGAAAAAAGTTTGGGTTTTTACAAAAACACTAGTCACTATAGTAATATTGCGAAACGAAACGTTAGCTATTATGAAATAAGAACGCTGATTGGCCGGTCGGAGCGCCCAAATCGAGACCTACTATTGCTTGACGTTTTAATGTCAATTATTCACGCACGTTGTTTTGTTTATGTTTTTGAGAGCAACTCAGCAGTCTGTTGTTTTAAATGTGCTTATAAGTGTGCAAAAGTTTCTATAAATCGATATTGTTATTTGTAACCCTTCATAACTCAATGACCTAATACTTCAAAGCTCATAGGGTAAAACTAGGAACCAATCAGAATAATATTTGGTCAGTAAGAAAAAACCTAGCCAATCAGAGTTAAGGATATTCAATGTTACTAGAGCGACTCGCGTTTTTGCAAAAACCCTAACTTTTTCCAGTAACATTGAGAAATGTTTTCACCATTGTCTGTTTTTACAAAATCCCTAGGTTTTTCGCGAAAATTCGAATTATCAAATCATCCTGCAACATATATATTCTTGTATTATAACCTTCATATTTCATTTAGACACTTTGAGTTGTTTCATAAAAAATATTATTTTAGTTTTAAAACTGATGGTTACAATATTTTTTTTTCCGCTTACACTGTAGTGAAATAGTTTATAACGCACCTTGTCTTTTTCTCTTAACTTTTCCTTTTTTTCCTTTTCTTTTTTCTCCCTTTCGCGTTCTTTTTCCCTTTCTTTCTCTTTTTTCTTTTCTTTTTCATTTAGTTCCTTTTGTTTCGAAGCATCATCAAGACCTTTCTCTTTATCCCTGGACTTCTCACGTTTTTCTTTACTTTTTGTAGGAAATTTGAATGATTTTGTCTTCTTTGATTTAGATGGACTTCTGTTGAAAGTATGATGAACCATTAATAATTTATACAATACGTACACGTTCCTAATTTACAATACACTCAAAAAATATTCCTAACAGTTCTAGTGTTAATCTAATATTATCATATAACATTTTATAGATATTGTAACTGAAAATATGTCCAAACTTCCTATGAAAAAAAAAATTTCAATCATTGGTTAATAGGTTTCTGGGATTATTTGTTATATATTTAAAATAATGTCACTAAGCACGGATGTCTATGTATCTCACTAAGGCTTCTATACTAGTTAATGGATTTCAATATGGCTTTCAGTGGCGTAGGATATGGCGGATCTCGTCCTCCCACCTTTTTATCAGGCGTCTTTTTTTGCGTGGGCCATTCCTGGGGTACCAGAGCATCATGCGTTTGCTCCACTTATCCCGCTTCTCAGTAGCTGCCCAGTTCACCTCCATTTCAGTTGGTTTATACGCCTGAGTACGTAAGTAAGTAAATTTTTGTTTGCGCTCTAATATTGTCACTGCTGACCTTATCTTTTAACTTGACGCCCATTTATTTACAGTTGTTTTATTTTTCACATGTTCAACATGAAACGAATTGCATTTTCGCAAGTCGACTTTAAAAAAAAAACTAAAATAACCCCACGAATTAAGTTTTTTTTTTCTTATGAGGGAGCCAAGATATTACAAAAATTAAAAATGTATAAACCTAGTTTTTGCTGATCTGAATACCATATTTTTTTTTGAGCCAATCAGTTATGGTTTAATGGGGTGCAACCGTCAATGCTGTTTGCATGGAAAGCCAGTACATACTTTTCTTAAACAATCCTATTACAGACAGACATGTAATCCACGCGAGCGAAGCCGCTAGTTGTAATTGTAGATTGTAGTAAGTAGGTAAATTGTAGTTGTAGTTGTAATAGGTAGATTTTTCATCAATCTTTTTCGAGGCATCAAAGTATTATTTAACGACTTCACTTAAAAAAAACTCACTTTTTCACAAACAATTTTCACATCCATTTATTTTTCCTGAAAGAATTATTGACACAGAGTGATCATGAACCATTAGTCGCCCGCGCATCCCCATGGCAATACCATGCCTTTGTGGCGGCCTCACATCTCAATATATTATTATTAGTAGAGTGAAAATGAAAGAAAAAGTATGTATTGCATTATTAACACCAAGAAAAATAATAATAAAATTTGGAAGGTGTAGTAAATATTTCCTAGTATATATGTGTAAAACATGCTCCGGAGGTATTTGAAGGATTTTATCTATCATCATATCTATATCTATAAACCGCTACACAATGACATAGTGAAATTATGAAAAAAAAATTTTGAGATAGTTCGCCATACATGTAACTGAAGTACGAAAAAAAATAATTCATCATATATTAACGCGAGAGGTACCAAACGATAGGTCTTCAAAAATGACATCAAGGTTTCAAACAATTTTTTTATTTAAGTCAACAGTTGTTGAGATATGCACTCCTAAAGTCCTAATTATTGTTAGAGTCATGTGTCCCCCCCTCTACCAGCTAAACCGTTCTTTTTGGATATGTGGAAAAAATTTATGACAGGAGTATATATAACATAGTTAAAAGGAAAACTATCACAGCTAACTAGACTGTATTATTTAACAAGTAATAGATTAACTTATAAAATGCACTTTTATAAGTAAAAATTTTGTAGAAATTCCATAGAAAATGATAGATAACATGTTATTTGCATTCCTTTGCAGAGCTTATTCTTTTCACAATCGATGCTAAAAGTCAAAGGTTCACTGTAATAAAATAAGTAATAATAATTGTCTCTAGCTATCAGTGCACTCATGTTATTACTTTTCAGATTAGCCAGAGAGGATCATGTGCCTTCTAAATAACCAACGAAATAAAAATGAAAAATATTTATACAATAAATCTTAAATTACAAATAATGAATAATGGTTAAGTTCAATTAAACGTCGCACTCGTTTTTTTATATGTTATGGTGGTCCGGAACCCTTTGTGTGCGTGTCCGATTTGCACTTGGCCGGTTTTTTCTATGATAAATAAATACCAACCTTGCTATTCTTAATAATCTTACATTATAATACATTTTACAATCCTGCTCAAATTTGAGAAGAAAAAAAAAACATATCTATACTAATATATGTTTAATATTTATTTTTTATGCATACCTAATTGGATCAAGTATCGAAATGGTTAAAGTGTGATGCAAACTATTTATAGTCACAAAGCATTTTGCTATCAAATGTACAAAAGTATGAGAAGTGATATTATTTGTGCATATTTCTTATAATATTTAAAAAGTTATAATTTTGATCATATATATGTGAATATGAAAAAATCTGCAAAAGTGTGAAAGTCAGC
The DNA here is from genome assembly GCA_949709985.1 of Luffia ferchaultella. Taxonomy (NCBI): domain Eukaryota; kingdom Metazoa; phylum Arthropoda; class Insecta; order Lepidoptera; family Psychidae; genus Luffia; species Luffia ferchaultella. Next base: position 7,437,445 of record OX453262.1, read on the forward strand.
ATTCAGCTATGAGAATATGAAAATTAATTTTCTAATTTACCTCAAAACACCATTCTATATTAATGCATAAAATCAAGCCTAAAATTAAAATCCATACGCATCTTTACTTTGATTGCTAATTACTATATAGCTATATTCATTTATAAGCTTGATAATTTATGTTATGTACCCAGTAGGTATTTTGTTTTAAGTTATTCCAGATCTGCTAAAATGATGTGAATTTTGGTTAGACCTCCCCCGTCTTGCATAATGTTACCATGATCTGTAGATCTGACGATGATTGTATATTGCTATGATGGCTAGACAATGAATCTGTAAGGTTTTGCGTTGCAGATATAATTTATTGTATAAAAAAATGTTTCACGCAAATCCCTAAAATTTACTTTCTTACATATTTATGACATATGGATCTGGCCCAGCCCGCCTTAGTCCAGCAGTGGACGTCCAGCGGTTGAAATTATGGTGATGATGACTCGTTAAACAATAATTTACTTACTTAGTATCTGTGTCTTCCTCAGGGGAACTTTCTCCTTCAAGAGCAGCATATCCTCGATCTTTTTTGGATTCTTTTTTGTCTTTACGTAGCCTTAGTAGATCCTTTTTACTAGGTTTTTCGTGTTCTGCTCCGTCACTAACTGCAGAAAAAAAACGTGTTCAAGATTTATGTGAGGCCAGGAAATTAATTACTAAGTTATTTGAACGTTGAGAAATAATATATTTTTTTACTTACAATCGCTCTCATTACTCTTCCGGCCGGTTTCTGAAGCATACAGGCCTGGAAAATCTTTCTCAACATCGGGACTTTCAAAATCCATATTTATGACTTTATTGCGACATTACAATACATACACTTCTATGTATACCTAATATGTATAATTTCTTCTTCTTCTTAATTAAGGCGAATATAATTTATATTTTTAAGTTTATATTTTGATTTCATGAACCAGAACGAGCAGCACAGACTACTTTTTTTTTTGTAGTTTATTGTGTATTGCTGTCAGTTGCTATCAGTAATCTCTGGTCTACTATTTCTTTAGGTCTGTGATCATTACCGTCGTTAAGCGTCAATCAAATCACATAGCCACAGAGTACTTAACAAAAGCAACAAACAAAACCTAGTATCAAAATGTCAAATAGACGATTTATTACCAATTTATTACTGTTAGTGTCAGTTGCTGTCAGTAATCTCTGGTCAGTAATGACATTTTTCAGAATTTTCATAAATATAATTTTAAATTTTTAATGGAATCAAAAATCAAAATTTCTAAATTAATTTCCAAATTATATCTTAATACACGGATACGCATATTAAGCGTATTACAATTGGTAATATATAATAGTAATAGGACGAAATTACAATCTACTTCGTAGTACTTATTTATTATTTGTATTCACTTTATAGCTAAATCTGAAGAGAACTGAAGAGTGTGTTGTGAGTTGTAAGTTTTTAATTTAAATATATTCTTAAATCTATTTTTTAACTGTCATTCCAGATTAATTACTATGGAAAAAGTTGACATACTTTGTCCTAACATATTATTTCTGGTTATAGGTAAACTCTACATAACACTTGATTCTGTGCTGTGATTCTGTGATATCTCTTATAAATGTCATGGTTTTCTGATATCGCCGGGAAGGCGGAAAATTTACTTAACAATTTAGATGAAAAGACTGGTGCTGCACTACGTAATCACAACATTGTAAAACCTCAGCATGCCAAAAATGAAAGTGAACATCCTAGCGTGCCCCCTTGGAAGCAAAAATCACCAAGAAAACCATTGGGACGAAATGCAACAGTAAAGGGTCCTGTGTCTGAAACCAAGTCTTCTCCTTCACCTCCCAGATCACCATTACAACCACCAACTAAAAATCAAAATGCTGTAGAGAATATTAATGACAGACCAACAAAACTGAAAAAGAATGCACGCCGCAACAAAAGTTTTGACCTCAATAACAGCCCTAAAACTTTAGTTGAAGAAATCAATATGGCTCAGTTTAATCAACCGCAAATTGATGACAGGAATACGAAACAAAGAAGTATGTTTTTTTTGTATTTTTGGTATTGAATTATTTTTTACCAATTTTTTTTAAAAACATTTCCAATTTTATAGGATTCAGCTTACCAAATGATTTCCAGCGCTTGACCCAAGAAACTTTTATGTATAGACTTCAAAACATGGAATTGGAAAATACAATGTTAAAAAATGAACTCGACGTTATGAACAATGAGGTATCACATTTGCTTGACAAATTAAAACACACTCAAGAAGGTAATTTTATATTTCAAGTTTTTTTTATTTTAATTTTTAAATGATACATACTCATATGCATCATTTCAAATTGGGAATTACAGTAAAAAATGTGTGATTTATTTTAGAATTAACAAGTACTGAGAATCAATTAATGATTGTTAAAAAAAATAGTGAAACAACTGGAGTACTATCAAATAAAAATGAAGCATCTGCCTTTGAAATGGAGAAGTTAAAAGAAATTAATCAGGTACTCCAAGAAAACATAGATCAATTGCAAGAGACTAACAAAGAATTAGTTGACAGGTAATGAAAGTTATTGTTATGTTCATTTTGAACTTGTTAAATTTTTGTTTCAGGTCGGCTTTCCATTGTTGCCTGATAAAAATTGTTAAGAATGATCAATTTGAAATCTGGCTAATGGTCTGGTTGATGGTCTATTATTTCAAAAAAATAGGTTAGGTTATGGTTTGTTTGTGATAATGCGAGAAGCGAAGCGGAGCGGAGCGACGAGCCACTAATAAGCCTTATAATTTTTTTTTATTTCGTTAAAAAAATATTTACTGCATGAGGTTCCTACACCCTTCCCCCATAAGCCTGAGTAAATATTTTGTAACTTTTCACTAGCCTACATTGGAAAGCGCTATCTTTGTTTCTTGCTACGTATAACATAAACAAAGTTCCTAGTCTTTTACTACAACACTTGAGAGGGTTTCTACCTTCCATACAGCTATTTGTAACCCTTGTTCTGTACACAAGTTACACACACCATCTAAAAGGATGTTTTTTGTTCTTGTGTGTAAAACATTTTACATGTTTTCTGTTGTTTTGGAATCTATTCCTGAATTGAGCAGAAAGTTTGAGATATAGCACTGATTGTCAACTTGTAGCATTTATATTTGTAAATATTTAGCCGACAAAAAATTGTACAGTTAAACATGGTAATTTAAACTTTCTTCTTCTTTGCCTGGCCCTTTCCCATTTCATTGAGGTCGGCCTGCCGTATCATGCGTCTCCAAGTAGCTTGGTCCTGGGTCGTCTCTTTGCTGACTTGGGCTTCTTAGAGGTTCTTATTTATTATGGGCATCCATGTGATTTGGGGTCTTCCTCGTTCTCTGGGTTTAATTTCGATATCTAGTACTTTTCTAATCATGTAACTTATAATTTAAACTTTATTGGATAAAAATAAATATCCATTGTGATAATGATTCTGTACTATTTCTATATTTTTATTATGTAACAACTCGTATATTAAGTGTTTAATGGAAAATATAATGAATAATACTAATAGACGGCAGACAGAATCCTTCTTAATATTGTCTAATTGATTGTATTGTTTATTTAATGTTGATCCTTTTATTAATTGTATAATCCTACCAATATTTAATGATACTATCTAATACAGATAATATTTAGATTGATCTTCATTAGAGATGCACCGAATGTGGGTTCTGCCGAAGTTTGGCCGTATGTTCGGTTTAAACATGTGCCGAAGCCAAAGTTCGGCCGCACTTCGGTTTAAATTGGCACGCTTTTATCCGGTGAACTTGTTGGTTCGTGTTTGTTCTGTCGCTTGCCATGCCACCCGAGCGCGTCTCGGCCGTCACTTGCGATCGCCCTGACGCTTCTCGTTTGACGTTTTGTTATCAAAATTTTTAAATTAAAATATTTTTTTTTTATTCTCAATTTTTAAATAAAGCATAGAAATTAATCGTTTTTATTCTTTTTACCTTCAAAATACAATATCTACCTACTAAATTAATAAAATGGTAACTAAACAAGTAGAACTGAGTATTTAAATGTAGTTATGCTGATAAGTGGGGTTACCGAAGTTTGGCCGACACTCGGTATATCCTGGCATATCTAACCGAAATTCGGCCAGAAACGAAGTTCAGTGAAACCTGCCGAATTTCGGTAGTACCGAATGTAACCGAAATTTGGTGCAACTCTAATCTTCATGCACGTTTGGATTTCAAGAAAACAATGAATTCATTCTTATGAGTCACTGCACTTTCAGTAAGACATAGAGTTAAAATCACAATTGAAATTGAAAATGTGGTAATTGATAAAAGTATCACATCCGTCATAAATGTTATGACCTCTTATTTACTTTACACAGCCTGTGCCAAACTTATTGTCCACTCTGATGTCGACGCGGGTGCGTTGTCCGCAGGTACAGGGCTTGCTCTTGACCCTCTCATATCCATTTTTCTGTGTTGTCACTCACTGAAGACATTAAATTAAAACCCACTAAGTAATTATTAATGTTACAATTTATTTTAAGTTTTTTGAATAATTATTACAGAATAAATGCATTAGAATCAGATAAACAAGATAACTATAAAAAGCACTTGAAGTTCGAAAATGATTTGAAATATTCACAAAATGTCATAAGTGAGCTTCAGTTGGAGTTAGAAAAAACTAGAATTGAATGTCAGCAAATCCAGTCCGATTGGGATGCATATAAACTGAGAGTAAAAAACATGTTGACTGCTAAAGAGAAAGAAATCAAAACATTGTATGTCGGACCTAACCATAATGAAGAAACCCATAGATGTGTGGAGGAACTTGAAAACCTTAGGTAAGTAATTAATTGCATTTGAACTTAGCCTTTTTCGCAACTGACCATTCCCAAATTTTTGAACTGAAGTCCGTTATATGTTATTTTTAAAGATTGGGCAACTTTAAGAAACTAATATGATTTTTTTAGATCTTGTTAGAACTTAGACATATTAGTATATTAGAAATTCTTATAGAGTGATGTGACCTGGTGGAATTATAAGTACAGCCATTGCTGTTGCACATTTATAAAAACAATGACACTATTACAACACATCGCACTCATCATACAACTCATCGCAACACAAAGCGAGAGCGTGACAGTTGTCGGTGCGCAAAGTTTTTATTTTAAAAATACTAAGAACAGATTTTTAAGTGTGCAGACTGGGTTTTTGCTTGATTTTACATTTAAATCACTTAAAAAAGTTATTTGTGTGTGTTATTTATGTGCAGTATAGAAATAAGAAACTGTTTAATTAATCCATTTAAAACTGATTACACAGAGAAATCCGTGTATACCTACCCTCGTTTTCTTTTCTCATCACAGCGTTATAGTATAAAATTATTATGGGAAGGTGCGGTGTATGCGGTAAATTTACTTCGCGTACAGATTTCATTGAGTGTACGAAATGTGAGCGTTTTTACCATCGACCTTGCGTGGGGCTGCTGCATTCCGCGGTGCCTAAGCGGGACTGGAGTTGTCCGGAATGCAAAAGGAATCTGCCAAGGGATAATAAGGACGAGACTCCCGTTAGGGGTCCTCAGTTGTCCACAGCGGTGCCAGGGACTGATGAGCAAATCACCGTGAATGTCGGCCCTGCCAGCGGGGACATCGAGGAGGAGAAAATTGACTTAGGCCTCGAGATTCGTCTCTTTCGCGAGGAATTACGTTCCGTAAGACTAGAGCTCCAGGATTTTAAGCGAGAGTTTGCCGGAATCCGGACAACAATGTCAGATTGCGCGGAAAGGGTCGAGTCACTTGAGCGGCGTGTTGGAGTGATCGAGGGCAGAGCTTCCGGGGACGCCGAATCGACCGGCACAAAGCTTCTGGAGGAGGCAATTGAGAGTCTTCAGATGGAGCTGCGGGATCGGGACCAGGATGCCTTAAACAATGACGTCCTTCTATCGAATATAACAGAGGAAAAGGGCGAGAATGTGTCTCATCTGGTGTCTTTGGTTGTTGCAAAACTGGGTGTGGAGTTGGACGAGCGGGATGTAGTCCACGCTGAGCGCGTGGGTTCCAGGCGCGCCGCCACCGTGGGCGAGCGACCTCGCCCCATCGCCGTGCGGCTTGCGCGCCGGGCCACGCGCGATGCGCTATTGCGTGCCGCCCGCGTGCGCCGCGGTGCCACCACCGCTGAGATGGGCCTCGCTGGAGAACCACGTCGATTCTACTTGAATGAGCGTCTCACATGGCACAACCGGGCGTTGTTTAACAAAGCCCGCGATCGACAGCGTCTCGACGGTTGGAAATTCGTGTGGACGAAAGAGGGCCGGATTTTTGCCCGCCATAGTGAGGGCCGACCGGCTCATCGTATTCGAAACATGTCCGACATAGATAATATTTTTAATACGCGGCCAGTTAGTACATGAAGCAGACTATTCACGGTGTTTACTTTTTTACTTATTAGGTTTAAAAATGCAATTGGTGTGTAATTGTATGTTTGAATATATATGTACATCTGTAGTCTGTATATCGGTAGTTATTTTTTCCCATTTTATGTTTTTCATGTTTCTTTCAAAGTTATTTAATTTATTGGATGTGTATGTGTCTATGGCTATAAGTATCTGTTGTACGCCAGTCTCAGTATATGTCTGGAAAATTGAGAGGTATATTATTTATACTTATTATTTGTTGGAAATGTATCTAAGCGCTAGTATAAAAATCATTAATAACATGTACGTACCTAGTTTTTTGTGTGAAGGTGTAAATGTTCTTTATCACTGCTTGCATGGTGCAATCTAAATTGTTAAAAGTTGGTCTATTTAATGCTGGGTCCCTAGGTACAAAACATGATGAGTTTACAGTCGCTACGATGAGTAGTAACGCGGACTTAATTGCAATAAACGAGACATGGCTTCCTGAGGGAGGGGAGGCGCGCGCTCCTTCTGTGCCGGGGTACCGGCTGCGGCATGTTCCGCGCCCGCTCTCAATCCGCTCGCGCGGCGGTGGTGTCGGCTTTTACGTGCAGCGGGGTCTCAATGTACGTGCGTGCGCGCATCCTCCTGCCTCCATGATTGAACAGATGTGGCTTCGTTTATATATAGGTGGTATACGGTTGATTATAGGCACTGCATATCGCCCTCCGTGGCTTAATGCTGACAATTTTTTTGACGCGATTACTGACTCGGTCACTTCTTTTAACAGTTACGACCGACTTTTGTTACTGGGCGATTTTAATATAAATTTTAATGACATAAATGACACCAACCACAAAACTTTGACTGAGTTTTTGACTACAGTTAATATGAACCAATTAATAAACGAACCGACTCACTTTACAGAACACAGTCAATCGACAATAGACTTAGTATGCACAGACATGACGGTTTCCCTTGTATCTGTGAAGCATATCCCGGACTTAGGTGGCCACGCTTTTATTACAGTTGAATTAAATTTGAAAAAGAAAAAGTCAATGCCGCGACATATTATTTACAGGCCATTAAGGGATATTAACATTAGTAATTTTGAACTAGACCTTCAAAGGATAGATTGGAATCGTTTACAATTATATGATGATGTGAACGACATGGTACGAGAATTTTATTATCTTGTTATTGGGCTTTTTGAGAAACATGCACCGGAAAAGGTCATTACGGTAACTGAGTCTTCTAAGCCTTGGTTAACAAATACTGTTCAACTCATGATGAGACTAAGGAACAAAGCTCATGAAAAGTTCAAGTTGACAAGGAATGACACGCATAGACAGTACTACAAAGACCTCAAACACCTTGTTACTTCAGCAGTTTATAACGAGAAGAAGGCTTTTTTTGATAAATGTATAAACGATAATGTCAAAAATCCGAAAAAGTTGTGGAAGAACTTAAACCAATTCGTTCTTTCAAATAAGCGTAATGATGACTTGCCACAACACTTTGACGACCCGGACGCTATTAACCGACACTTTTTGACTGTACCAGGAAAGACCGATGTAACAATATCTGACTTGACCTATTACGAATTTCAAAAATATGGAAAATCGAATTTCACTCTTAAGACTGTCGAGACTAGCGAAGTCACCAAAGCAATCCTAGGAATAAAGACTAACGCACAAGGGTCCGACAGAATTGGTATTGACATGTTGCTACTGACACTGCCCACAACGCTTGAAATTCTCACTAGCATTGTGAACAAGAGTATCAAAAGTATGATGTTTCCGATCGACTGGAAGATTTCATATGTTACACCACTTCCTAAGATATCTAATCCTGTCGATATGACCGATCTGCGTCCCATCAGTATTCTTCCCTGTGCGTCGAAGATAGTGGAAAGAGTTGTCTATAATCAGGTGTCAAAATATCTGGAGGACTGTAATATCTTACCGGAGTTGCAGTCGGGTTTCCGCAAGGGTCGTTCTACAGCCACTGCATTACTCGATGTAGTAGATAACATCCTCCAAGCCGCAGACAAAGGGAAGAGTACGATCCTAGTATTGCTGGATTTTTCTCGAGCTTTCGACTGCTTAAGTATTCCATTGCTACTATCTAAGATGTCGTACTATGGATTTGATAATGCAGCAGTAAAGTGGTTCAACAGTTACCTTTCTGGTCGCACGCAGTTGGTTAATTTGCGTCAAGGGAATGGTACAACCCTGTTATCCTCTTTGAGTCCCCTGACAAGGGGAGTTCCGCAGGGATCTATACTGGGACCACTTCTGTTTGTGATGTACAGCGCTGATATTATTAACAGTATAGGAAATTGTCACTACCATCTTTACGCTGATGATTTACAGTTGTATGCTTCAAGCACACCGGATGACGTTTGTCCGTTGGTCGAGAGAATCAATGCTGACCTGGATCGCATTGCAGCCTGGTCAGAGAGAAACTGCTTGGTTCTGAACCCTGGCAAATCTAAGTATATGGTGCTTGGAACTAAGTCTCAGGTCAGTAGCACGTCAAGCAATCTTGCCACCATTTGTGTTTCTATCTCCGGTCAACCTATTGAACAAGTAACGGAAGCCAGGAACCTTGGAGTACTAATAGATAGTGAATTGCGTTTTGAGAGCCACATCCAGAAGGCCGTCAGTGACTGTTTCTATCGCCTAAAGACCCTTTACAATTTTCGTAATTACCTCAGTGTTGATTTGCGTATCCACCTGTGTGAGTCGTTAATATTGTCAAAGTTGAATTATTGTGATGTTGTCTTCGGTAGTTGTATACTCGGTCGGACTAAAAGGTTGATACAACGTGTGCAGAATGCATGTGTGCGTTTCTGTTTCTGTGTTTCTCCTCGTTCTCGTATAACACCGTACCTGAACAGTGCTAATTTGTTAAATATGCAGGCGCGCAGGCAGTTGCATTTTGCAGCTTTGTTATTTGATGTGGTTCGTGAAGAGACACCTGTATACCTGTATAAAAAACTAACATGGTCAACCAGTCAACGTTTGTACAAAGTCAGAGCAATCTTGCCGGGACACAGGACAGTAATGTTTAGGGGTAGTTTCAGATTTGCGGCGTCCAGGTGCTGGAATGATATTCCACCGCCTATCCGTGAAGTTCGCGGTAGGTTTAGTTTTAAGCGAAAGCTAAAAAAATACTTGTTGGCAGTACAGAAATGTTAACCTCTTCCAGCACTTAATACGTTTCTCACATTAGTTTTTTTTTTTTTTTTTTTTCTTTAATGATTTTTGTATCTGTGCGTTTTGAGTAATTAATATGTAATGTTGTTTTTAATGTGTAACCTTTTCGTTTCTGTTTGAATTATGTATATTTCATGTATTTTCATTTATGTATTGTAATAATAATGATGTATGAATTGATGTACATAAAGATATCGTATTGTGACTACACAAATGTGAGCACATATTTACGAACACAAGCATTTATGTGTAATTCAATACTATCAGTAAAATGTCATTATGTATGTATTATATGCAATGTTTCTTTATTTCTATCTTTCTTAATCCGTATATTATTCATGTATTTTTTGTGTTTTTTGTAAGAATACACTGCTGTAGTTAATTCAATTTTTTTTTTGACAAGTATTCATTGTATGTATTATTATGTTTTTTTAGAATTGCTTTTTTTGTACTTTGGTGTATGCGTAGGGGCTGACTGAAAATCAGTGCTGTGGGCGTGGTCACACACACCTGCAGCGGATGCTGAGTCAGCTCCTGTCATGGCTGCGGAGACTCTTTTTTTGTGTCTAATTTTTTGTATTGTGTAATATGTATCCGTGGTTTTGATTAAATTTCTTTCTTTCTTCTTTCTTTCTTTCTTCTATTACTATTGATAGTTCTGAGACTGAGATATGAGAATGATATATCTATGTAAATACCAAAATAAAAAAAAATTCAAATTAGTTTCTTAACATTTCCTATTCTTTTGAAAAAATATAACAGGCTAAAAAAATTGGGAATGGTCAATTGCTAAGTTTGAATATATTTTACTCTATTCCACACTAACAGGAGTAGGAGGGGTGGTTGAGGGTATACATTCCTTGCTGAGTGAAGAAGGCATGCAATTTGATCAGATTATATGTTTAAGATGAAACATTTCAAGGGGTTTATAAGAAGATGAAAAATATGGAAGCTATGTCATTTATAAGTAAAGAACTGTACTGGAAATTAGCTTTGATATTGAGTACATTATTACATGTGTACATACATTACAATACAATGAACCACACTGAGTAAACTAGATTTAAATTGTCTTTTGTTATTAATATGGTCTTTAGGACATCGAAACTTGTAGTGTAATGTTGTATTTTAGTCATTTTACTTTACACCAATCACAAACGAGCATTCTGTTTGTGACGCATGCGTAAACCGCGAAAAGCAACCCGCTCGCGCCCTTAGCTCCCGCCATTATTACATTTGAAGTATCTACCTAATTGTAATCGCAAATGTATTGAAAAACGTCGTATGATGCTCATTCTCAGTAAGCTAGCTATTATAGTCATCGGTTTATTATAAGCACTCGGTCTCGCCTCGTGCCTATAACACCTCGACTATAATATACAGCCTACTGTACTTGCATCATAATGTACTATTTCAATACATTTGCTATTAAAACGGTCTTTATGACATCGAAACTTGTATCGTAATGTTGTATTTTACAATAATAGGCCTTTTTACTTTACACCAATCACAAATGAGCATTCTTTTTGTACCGCATGCGTAAACCGCGAAAAGCAACCCGCTCGCGCCCTTGTTTCCCGCCTTTATTACATTTGAAGTATCTATCTAATTTTAATCGCAAATATATTGAAAAACGTCGTATAATGCTCATACTCAGTAAGGTGGCTATTATAGTCATCGGTTTATTATAAGCATTCGGATTAGCCTCGTGCCTATAAACAGCTCGACTATAATATGCAGCTTACCGTACTTCCATCATAATGTACTATTATGGTCCAACACACTAAGTTACATTTTACGTATTAGCACATTCCGCCATAAATGACATGATCATTTCACATTAATGTAACCTGAAATTAATGTATTCCACAGATCAGAACGTGAAGAGTTAGCTAGAGATGTAGAACGCTTGCGCAATGAGTATAGCAATGTGAGAATGTGTATGGAAGAATTGGAGTCCAAAACACACTCCACCGAGCGAATTGTTGCTGCGCTGAGAGAAGCGTTGCGAGAAGAACGTGCAGTACGGAATAAACTTGAAATGGATAATGCGGCTTTAGGAAAAGTAAGCTGTTCTTTTTTTATTTTAATTTTCGAAGTGCTTAAATGTAGTTGTTTTTAAATTGATATTTATATGACAACACAAAATCACTCTTTCTGAAAGCCATGATGGTTTGAGTATCAATTGTGAAGTAAAAGAGATATTTCTTAAAGCAAAAATTTAGATGCGCTTATTACAACTACATTATCTTTAGAACTTGATAGAATATTCAAGAAGAAGAAGAAGAAAAAGTCTCATCTGAAGTCAGATTTTCATAGAAGTTTTTTTCTAACATATAAATTGTTGTGATATTTTAGGAGTACAAGAAACTTCAAATGGATTTTAACCAATCAGTAGCAAATCTTAAAGCCGCTCTGGCTGAGAAAGAAAATGAGTTGATGCGTATAAAGACAGTACCTTCTTCATCAGCCTACCAATCTTCTGAACCAAGTGCCCTAAATGTGGCAGACTATGACGCCATGCGGGATACATTAGCAAATGAGAAAATAAAATGCTTGACAAATACCTTATTGACAAAACAAACAAAAATTGACTCTTTAATCGCAGATAATAATATGATGAGGATACAGATGGAAAAATTGGAAGTGAGTTTTAATACACTTTACTCTGAAATAGAAAGTATTTTTTGTTTTAAAAAATTCCTCACTTTTTTGTTTTCTTTCCAGTCAAAGTATAAAAATGAAATGACTGCATTAAAGTCATCTCAAAGTGTGGTGCAAGTTAATGATAGTGATGGTATGTATTTATATTTATAAATAAACTAGCGAGCCGCCCCGGCTTCGCATGGGTAGCGGAGCATTATAAGTCACAGTGTTTTTTCTGTCATAGTGTCCTATCAGCTTGTTGCGTCGAACATGTGGATTGGATTTAATTTGATTTAAGTTCACCCTAGTTAGAGTACTTTTAACGTATTTTATTTCCAATTCTATAAATATTTGGAAAAGTAAAGATATAGAAATAGCATACAACATTGATAACTTCTGCCTAATTTTACATCACGGAAGTCGCGTCGGCGGCGTGAGGCCCCGGTCACCCGGCTCTGCCTGGGCCCTTATCGCGCTATGGTTTTATTTCGCGATAACTCCAAAGATATTAATTTAAACTATGGTGTAAATGGCTATTATAATGTGCATGAAATGCTGAAGGTAAATAACGTATTTAATTTGATAAGGATTAATACTGTATCCCTATAAATTGATTTCCAATCACCTCATCAAATGACACCATTTTTTTAAACATAAAAATAGGTATAGTAAGCTATCCATAAAAGATAGACATATGCCATCACAGACTTTTCTTTAGTCCTATAAAAGAGAAAACATTTCCCCAATACATTATTTTGTTATATCTCAAAGAGATTAGGCAGCGTTATCGATAAAAGCGCCCAGTCGGCTAGATTTTTTCCGACGTCTTCAACATTAATCGTCATATTTCAACTAATTTGCACAAAGCATTAATAAATTATACACCTAACCCTTCCTCTTGAATCACTCCGTTCATTAGTGTCAACCATATGCCAATCCGTTTGGTAGTTTTTGAGTTTATCGCGTTCAGACAGACCGAGGCAGACAGACAGACGCGACGGGGGACTAAATATCGTTCGCGGTGCTGACTCTCAGGTGTTTATGATATGACATTTACTATGGACACAAAATAGACATGATACTCGGTTACAAGCTCTTTTTCCGTGACTCGCCGTCAAAACGCCTGTTTTGCGTATTAGTGTGGTGGTTCTATTTCTATTTACTCCCTTTCTCAGTAAAGCATGTTTGAGGATCAGCCAGGTTTTTATAAATACTACCAATAATAACATATTTTTTTGCTTGTTTAAGTTTTATGTATTTGGGGATTTTTTATTGAAAAGGGCTCATATAGCGATGGCTGTTGTCAGCATCTTAAATTAGTTATAGTTTATTTTACACTGATCTTTCCGGAACAAAACTAGTGAGGAATGGTGTCTTACCGATGTTGAGGATGAGAATGTGATTGTAGCCATGTATAGTGATTGTTCTAATATGAAACAGAATAGGTCACCAAAAAAGGAGAAATATTTCTTACTATTTTCTTTCCGACAAGTTGGTCTGAAAAGTTATAATCATATGATCAAAAAATGCCAGCGACACTGCCTATGTCTTTTTAATTAAGTTGACCCAAGTTGTAAATAATGTGGAAAATTTACTGAGCTGTGAGATTATTTGTTTATGGCTTATTTAACACTGTTGTTTTTTACTCTGCAACTTGACAGACAAGGTCAAATTATGGAATAGGTATCCAAGCCTCTTCAGATAAATTCTATAAACTACGCTGAAACCCGGTAATAATTTAAAAGACATAAACACAAACAAGGCACGGAAATACAGACTGTGATAGTTTAGGTAATAGTATTTTCATCATAACCGCAAGCACATGGTGATCTTAATTTATCTACATAAGTACATATATATGTAAATATATTTTTTAATCCTGAAAGGCAGAACAGTATTATTTTTTTCTCGTTACAGTTTTAATCAGGGCGAGAGTGAAAAGCAAAAAATACATTCCAGAGACAGTTTTAAGCAGAGTTTCACTAACAATTGGAATGTTCATGAGAAGGCATCCTTTTTTCAGAGTGTTTGTTATTACGTATATGGTAAGTGTATAGAGAATTGTTTTAAATTATATATATATTTAAATTGTTACTATTTCATATGTAATGAATTTGTGTGTGAGAGTGTGTGCGTGTGTCTAATCTTCGACATAGACATATATAATTTTTTCTAAATTATTGCAATTTCGAGTTTTAAGAATTTATCCAAAATAAAATCTTCCTTAACACGACTGCACATACAAGTAGCGGTATGAAGAACATATAAAATTTAATTTTTTTTTTCATGTATGTGTACAATTGAAAGTTTTGGAAATACCAAATAAAAAAAATTCTTAAATTACATAGGCACTTATCAGTTGGCGATGGGTTTTCTTGTTAATAATTTCTCTTGCACTTACCCTTTTTTTTTATTTCAATTAATTGACACTAAGGTAATTGATAATAATGTTTCATTTTTATCTTACAGGTTGGCTTACACTTATGGGTCTTATTGATTCTACTGACGTATTCGCCGGAAAGTCAAAATTCTAGCCCTCGAATCAATAATAAATACTAGTCCATAATTTATTGCCAGATTAATTTTTAAATTGTAGCTAAGCCTACAAAACTGTGATTAATAATATCTGTGCACAAAAATGAATATAGAAGTTTAGAAAATTCGAAGTGTTATCTTATTAGAGCAATTGACATATTTTATTTTTGGATTTTATTAATTTTTTGTAAATATGTACCTAAAATTAATGAATCTAATGCAAGTTCATAAAAGTCTTGTATTGTTAAGCTAGGTATAATCCTATGTTGAATTATAATATTAGGTCTGTTATGGTATGGGATATAATGTAAATTGTAAATGTGTTTGAGATTATTTTGTACTTTGAGGTTATATAGTGGAATGGGCACAATAAATTTTTATATTTATTTACTAAGATGTTTTATTATTTATCTTTAAAATCTCCATGTTATGAAATTTGAGGACAAAAAGAGTCAACTAGTACACGAGCTATAGCCGACCAAAGTCTGCGTAGTTCGTCCGCGCTCATTCTAGATAAATTGATGATTTTAGTTTATAATAGTTTTTTGTTGTCGGTACACCTAAAGCAATCCTGTCTTAACTATTTATGCGTTGAGGTACAAATACATCGCGGTTAAACGATACCTCTGATATACATTAAAAATAAATAATTGACGATATAACTTGTCGATTTTGTTTCTGAGATTACAAGTTTATTTAATATTAAGGATATTAGGGAACATACATAAAACGATATCCAGAGTGTCGTCATATAAATCATAAAGGTTTTGCCATACTTAACACATAATAGTGAGTCAACCAATTCATTTATCACAATTGTGCCAAAATATGCTAAAATTTATTAGTGTGCTAAAAATATTCCAAAGAGGCAAAAAATGCTAAACTAGCATCAAAAATGCTAAAAACGGTCACACTGCTTCCGACGACCGTAGACAGCGCCTTAACGGGAGGGTCAATTGCGTTTCGTTATTGGAATATTAGTACGTTTTAACAAGATTTTTTTTATAAACGAAAAATTAATAGAATATAATTTATAACAAAATTTGATAGTAACGTTACTAGATAACACAAAAAATTTTAATTCAATCGTTTTAGTACTTTATATATTTTTTAAACGCGTATTTACAACTATATTTTTAGAAGTTATGATCGTGACACGGAACGTTGAGTGACAATCAGTTGAGTTTTATCCATATTAACAGAGATGGCGCTGTCTTCACTCGAAAAACAAATACGTAAATGTGCTATTTATTTTAAATTGTA
Source organism: Luffia ferchaultella (assembly GCA_949709985.1). Classification (NCBI taxonomy): domain Eukaryota; kingdom Metazoa; phylum Arthropoda; class Insecta; order Lepidoptera; family Psychidae; genus Luffia; species Luffia ferchaultella. The sequence continues at coordinate 7,453,496 of OX453262.1, forward strand.
ATATTTGATACCTCTTGAAACATCAAATCTTATTTTTAATGCTAACAATTATTATTTAACACGTTCAATTTATTTTAGATCTTATCAGTAATTAAAATACTTTATAAGTTTGCAACTACACAGACTATAATAAGCGTCACTTCCGTCAGAAAAAAATCTGAGTTACTCCCTAGTCGCGCCTAAAGAAGGTTTACTTCAAAAATTTACTACACTTAAAAGTACACTTTGTTGTATTTATTTTATCATCTTAGTAAGTTGAATGTATAATAAACCTGTCTTTAAATTTATAAAATATGTTGTTTCTAACACCAAACAGTTTTAATTCTGATTTTCGAAAAAAACTCGCTCCCATATATGTAACTAAATCGAAAATTATGAACTCTGACAACCAAAATTAGAACCGTTTTACAAAATTTATTATATTTTTTTAAACTTTTTCTTAATTTTCTTCATTTTCGAGATAGCGGTGTCGTTATCTCGAAAGATACTTTCCCGTGGTAAAAGTTAGTGATATCCGTCAACGAAATTCAGGTATACTATCGAAATGCTAGAAAAGAAAATCCTATACGCAAAACTCGCGTAAATTGTACAAGAGTTAAGAGTCTTTGTAATATTTTATTCAATTCTACCTGCTGCCCACGGCTTCGCCCGTGTAGTCTACAGAATTTATACTTACCTACACTATTTAAGTTCTGCGGTCTTACTTTGTCCCCATGATTCATTATGATTATATTTTTTAAAATGGTGACGCTCTTTTAGTATAACTCGAGTCATGACCGGACAGACAGATTTATTTAACAGCTTAATTATCACTTTTTTATTAACATTCGATCGAGAGGTATTCAGAGGAAAATACTTATTGATTATGCATGGGAAATCCGGAATGATGTAAAACACTTTGACCGCGTGAAAGAAACATTTTGACCTCGCGGCCTACGGATGACCGAAGTACTTAGTTAAACATTTATTTAGGATCGGTTACTAAAAACTTCGAATTGCCAGAGAGCGAAGGTGTGGTTTTACGTGGGTGCAAAACTGAGATTTCATAGATAATTGTTTAACAAAACAGTATTTAATTTACTTCATGACGTTACAGAAGTTAGGTACCTACGAACGCTTTATAAGGGATTTTTTTTCAGATTTAGATTTTCTGTATTGGTTCAAAATGTGTAGTGGATGAGTGGGCAATGCGGCCACTTTGAAATTTCTTCTTCGTCTAAAAATATATATTCGGTGATATAGCACTCAATAACATGCCTGAAAACGTCCATACATAGACGTAAAGCTATGTATCTACACAAAAAGAATCATTTGTTTGTTTATGTAATTAAGAGACCTACATATACGGAGTCTCGTATGTTTGGACTGAAGCCTAAAACTGTAATAGTATATTATGTACCGATCCCAAAAAGCATGGTACCTATACTTATTTATACATACATGCAGATATGTTCATTGGATTACACTCCGCGCGCACGCAGCGGCAAGTTCAAAGCCGCTACATGCGTACAGAGTATAGTCCGATGAATATATGAAGTCATTCAAGTATTACGTAAGGCATCCAAGTGGGGGAAGGAGAGAGTGCAGTATTGAGCAAACACAAAAATGAACAGAAAAACTATTTAATTAAAATATTTGAAAATAAAACAACAGTTTTCATTAATGATACTTGCGCTTATGAATTACAAACAATCTAAGAATCATAAAAGTAAGCATTGATTAGAAGCACTTCTGCACTTCCGTCTAACCACTCTTCTTCTAGTTAGCTGGTGTATCTTTGGCAAGTTTCAGTCAGGTTTTAGTGCGCGAGGTTCCCGCGCACTTACCTTCGCCCACGCGAAATTTTATATAACTTCTTCACATAACTTTGTTGCATTACCGTTTTGGTTTGGCCTTCGACTGTTGTAACGTAGAATAGACCAACCTTGAATGGTTTATCTTTAGCAATTTCCATATATAGTATGTGTTTGATTAGGGTGTTTTTTTATCGTTTCTAGTGACCAATGTTTGGGAAAAAAATGAGTAAAATCTATTAAGAGAGAAATAATAAAGTCGTCCATATACGTGATAATTTATGTCAAATTAGTTTAATCCAGGCCGTCTCACAACAAATAGTCCTTTACAGTGTACTAGAAATATTTTTACAACAGCACAATGTACACTGCTTTTAGCAGACATACCTAAATGGGAATGTACCAATTCCTTTACAGTGCATATAATTTTATGTTAAAAACGCTGGTCTAATCTATATACATCGATGAGTTCAATATTATCGTTTCTGATCGTCATTAATGAACCCATTAATGAACGTAAACATTTATGAATCGTATCTCAATTGAATAACTTAGTTCTGAATGATAAAGAAGTTGTAAAAATGAAATCGTGAACGCAGTAAAACCCGTTGCCATAAAAATGATTATGAAAAGATAAAAATAAACGCCAGTATACTGGAGTAATAGTTCTGTTTTAAATACATGCCGGGAGCTACATGAATATGGATAAATACAAATATTTAAAATAATATACTTAAGTAATTCAGTTTGGAAAGCAGATTTAAATTTTACTGTCTCCCGCCCTATATTAAAATTGAGTACTGTTATATTATTTTGGTATAATATTTAAATGTGATAGGTATATGAAATTTTTGAATATGTACGAGTTCCGTAGTCGTGATAGCCCAGAGCGCAACGAACCTGTCTCAAATTTATAAGGCCCCATAGGGCCATGGTTCGAATCCGGGCGTGTACCAATGAGTTTTTCTGACTTAAGTACACAATATCACTGACACCGTGCTTCGGAGGGCACGTTAAGCAGTCGGTCCCGGACGCTGTCAATAGATGGCAGTCGTTACAGTTCCCAACCCGCAGTGGAGCAGCGTGGTGGACTTAAGCTCCAAGCCCCCCTCCTCAACCTGGGGGAGGCCTAAGCCCCTGCAGTGGGGTAAAAATGGGCTGATGGTGATGATGATGATGTACGAGTTCCGTCGTGGCACTAACGCAGCAGATGCAGCTCGTAACAACAATGCTGTGCTTGGATAAAACATGTTTAATGAACGTACAACCATGCGTTTTTGGTTTAGTCGCTTTCGCAGTCGTAATTTTGATTTGCAAAATGAACCAAGCGATAGTTAACCCACAAGTGGTTCAACCATGTGCACCGAATTGCCAAAACTAAAAAAAAAATAGAAAAAAGGGAAGCATATGAATTGTATGATCTGCATAACAGTGCACGCGTAAAGCTTGTCTTGGATTGATTAATCGACACAGAAATAAGGGGAATTTAAATCGAATCATAACGTGAAACGAATAACGATTCGTTTACGATAACCAAAGCGGAAAAACCCGACGGCTGAACCCACGTCAAATATTAGAACACAGTTCGGTGGTCCAGTTGTGGTGTTATCTTCTATAGCTTCTTCAGGACTCGTGTATAGGTAACAGCAGAAATCTACAGTCAAGAACTACGAACAACGATGGTAAACTAGCAGAAAAAACAGTCTATTGCTCAACCGATTTTTATTATTTTACTGCTTCTCGATAACGCAATACTACATTCTACTGCACAAGAAATAATTTCAGGAGTAACACTTATAAATAAACCATTTGTCACCCTCCATACTCTCCGGACTGAATACTATTTTTTCCGCAATTAGGATAACTTTTGTAATTAAAACAACGACAGATTTCGCGCTTCTCGCAACTATCGGAAGACATTGAAAATGAACGTCAAAAATAAAAACTCATAACGTATTTTTGTCAAACAATTTTGTTAAATTTTCCGAAAAAAGTTATGGACTAATTTTCAAAAATTTAGTACCATCCGATGGCCCACGAGCTCCTGCATCTTTTGACACTACTGTCTTTTGACTACCTTTTTATTTTACTGAAATATAGCTGAATTTAACGGAATCCCAGGTCTGGTCAGTATTTATATGATGAATATTAATACTGGTACTGGGCCTTGGTTGCTATATGTATGTGATGTCTTCGTTTGGTATAGTTCCAATCAAACTTTATGGGGGATCGGAATACAACGCTTTAAGGGTGCTCGCGCGGGTTCACTCATATATGCCCCTCGCTCCACTGCGTCCTGTTACACCTAAACTGGTTACTGCGACGAGACTTATGCCTATGTTCACATCCGCCATAAAGTTTGATTGGAACTGTATCCAAAACACAAGCTATTCTTAGTTTGGGGCCTAGACGTTGTTGTGATGTTTACGTTATTATTGTTATTTACTAGTCGTTATTAAAGCAGCATGAACAATTCAAAATACTTGTACTGAATATTACTGTGCCCTCGACATGCAAGGCCAAGTTCTACTTCACTGATATTTTATTAACGGGACATTCCTCATAAATGCATCAAAACGAAATATTACTTCATATGAAATAAAATTTAAATACAGTCACGTATCAATACCACGATATACAATTTTAAATTAATATTTTATAAACCGGTTGAGTTCCCATCCTCTCTACTTCTCAGTTCAGTTCAGTTAGGTCAAAGAGTTATGTTAGTTGCGTTACGTTATCCGCGTTGGTCGGACGAACTGTATTAAAATAAATAAAAACAAAAATAAAATAAAAAACTTAATAGAAATGATTGTGATATAGATATTATATTTAAATACAGTTAATTTTGAAGAAAACACTTTAACATAACAATAATTGAATTTGGATTTTCTTGAACCTTGATTTCTTCCATAAATAACTTTATAAGCAGTCATGTCTTCAATTATTTTTATCGTGCTTCTTGCAGGTGAGTACCTACTAGTGATTGACAATTTGGATTTTAATTGTTTTTAGTTTAACAGTTTAGTTGTTTTTAATTGTTTTGACAATGAACTAATCGGCCAGTGATAAAAATATAACTGGATAAACTATATCGAAGGTTTATCTTAGGGTCAAAGCGCTAACACAAGGAAAAAATATAGCATCATAATTCTTCTGGTGTTAGTTTTTTTTCTATTTCGTTCATTAGACAAATAACGTTTTATGAAAACCAGTAATACTAGTAGTAATCATATGAAGTTATAATATTGTGCATTAGAATTTTGGGATTTTGCGAATGAAGATAATATCTATAGGTACAATGCATTTATTTTACTGTTTGGAATTATGAATAAATTATATATTTAAAGATTAAGATTATAATTTTATATATCACGAGTACAATGCGTGATTCTTTGTATAGAGTATTATAAGGATTTCCCCGTAGGTACTTATTTTCCTTTAAACAGTTAGTAATGTAAATGTATGTATTTGTAATACTGGGAATATGGCTTAGTAGAGACGACTTATGCTAAATAAATTCTGTTACCTATTACTGTTTCTGTGATTTGAAAATAATAGTTTTAAAAACCTAACACGTATTCAAAAAAAAAAACCTATCTATTCATTTTGTAATACTTTTTTAACACTAATAAAAAAAGCTGTTCCTACCTATGATGACACATCAGGTATAGTTCGCCTCAAACTTTATGGCGGATCGGAGTACAACGCTATACGTCTTTGCGCAGGTACAGTCACATACCCCTCGCTCCGCTGCATCCCGCTACACCTAAAACTAGTTACTGCGACGCGACTTGTGCCTATGTTCACATCCGCCATAAAGTTTGACTGGAACTTTACCTACCTGCTACATAACATTCATACCTGTTAGGTATACTACGAAACATACATAATTTCTTTACTTCTTAGTGTGTAACTATGTGTAGGTACTACTTGTGACTTACTATTTTTGTTATTGTTTACTTTTTTTTGTGCTGTCAATTGATAACGTATGTGTTTCTTTTTTTACTGTATATCTATCTATAAGTGAAAACCTGTTATTGGCCTTTTGTAGCTATTATGTCTGTCAATAAGTTAATCGTGCTGTTGGTTTTCCAAACAAATAAAATAAAATAGAAAATAATAAATACTACATACCTAGGTAGCATTTGTGAACACTGCAATGCAGTCATATTAGTATTAAGGAACTGTTAATTTGGACCATATTTGTCGAATTCATCGCGACAGATATGAACCGGTACGAACTGTTCTCATTGACCTGTTGTATAAACCTATTCCGATTTATACGTCACATGTCCAAATTACGGAATAAATAATACCTAAATCTCTCACATCCTTAACACAATTACATAATTACTTCAAATACCTACATTTGTATGTGCGTAGAGTATCGGCCCGGGTTTCCCGTTGTTGATTTACTTCATTGATATTAGAAATACCTACTATAGAATAGTCACAAACGCCTGCGTAAATAATTAGCCCGTTCATAGTCAAATTTTTTCACTTTGTTGAAATTATCAATCGTCAGCAGGTGTGGGGCATTTTATTTTGTTAGATATATAATGAAGTTCCGTATTTTATGCACTTAACACAAAAAACTCGGAATTCAAGTAATTTGAATTTCGATAAATTTGAATCTATCAGCCTGTCTGTCTGAACGCAATAAACTCAAAAACTACAGAAACTGATTTTCATACGGTTGGTGTCACCAATGGACGAAGTAGTTCAAGAGTTAACGTTTTGTGTAAATTGGTTGAAATATGACGATGATTGTTGAAGATGTTGGGAAAAATCAAGTCGACTGGGAGCTTTCATCAAAAACGGTGCCTAATCCCTTTAACAACGAACAACACAATGTATGGAGGAATCCTTCCTCTTTTATAGGTTTAAAGAAAAGTCCGTGATGGCATATGTCTGTCTTTTAAGGTTAGCTTACTATATCTATTTTAATGTTTAAAAAAATGGTCACATACAATGTAATAATTAGCCAGCTATTTACACGAGTACGAAATTAATCCTTTTCAAATTAAATATGTTAGTTACCTTAAGCATTTCATGCACATTATAATGGCCCTTCACATCATACAATTTAAATTAATATTTTAGTAGTTATCGCAAAATGAAAACTATCGCGCGACATAATGAATTCAATTAAGAGGTCCCATACCGACGCGACACGCATGGTGTAATTAAGTAAAAGTTTTCAATGTTGAATACAAAGAAATATTTTAGTTTGTTTTTACGTATATAATGTTAACTTTATAATATTTGCATAATTGGGAATAAAATACATCAAAATACTCTAAGTAAGATGTTACATTTAAGTAAACCTAATTACCTAAATCTAATCCACATGCTTGACGCAATAAACTGATACGCCACTACGACAGAAAAAAAAATGATAATAATGATACCTAGGATATCCCGCACAGCACCATCTAGTCCCAAACTAAGCAAAGCTTGTATTATACCCGAACCAGACAACTGATAGGTATACATATTTGAATATTCTTTATAATATATACCTTTATAGATATTTTACACTCAGACACGGAGCAAATAGACATGTTCATGCACACAAATATTTGTCTCGGGCAGAAATCGAACTCGCCACCCTTGGCTCCGCAGTTAGTATCTCTTAACCATTCGGCTAATCGGTTAGTCGCATATGTAAGCATATATGCTCTGCTAGCTGTGCGAAGCGATTGGGTCGCTAATAGTATAGTAAAATAAATACAAGAAATGTGGAAAATTGTAACGAAATGATATTTGGAATATATCCTGATACGTATAAATGTTAGATGTTGTCAAGAAACTAATTTTATTGTAATCGATAACTTTGATTATATGCATCTTGACATGGAGGTATGGGGTTTGAAAACGTATTATAAAAATATAACCTAACTGTTCCGTTCATTTTATTTAATAATTATACATAGCGTTCTCAGTTCATGTTGTTCGGGATCGCATTTGAATCACGTCGTGCATTAGTAGTAGTGCACACACGGCTGTAGTGCGATTCACACTAAATTGTCCACTCATAACTCGCTTTGCAGATCCTCTGTTTCGAGAAATCATCATCACCAGCCCATTTTACCCCACTGCAGGGGCTTAGGCCTCCCCCAGGATGAGGAGAGGGAAATGTTCAACGAGAAATGTCACTAAATTTATGTCTTAGGCTACACGGAGTTTTCTATCGCACTCTCGTAGAAGGTCCGGTGAATTATTTTTTCCGGTATTCTTATTCGGTTTTCCGGTTTATTTCCGGTAGTTTTTCACTATAATCTTCACTGTTTCCGGAAAATGCAAATATGCCTCTTCAGATCCTCGATCGTGGTCATACGTTGCAAACCAATCATACACTTCACTAGGTGAGCCATTGATCTTTGACAATTTTCACTTTTTCCATTTCTCAGAGTTCAAATTACCGTTGAAGAACCTTCATTTTCTCATTCGGCGATGTTTCGTGGTAGAGTGTCCTTCATTCATCGTTCCTTATCGCGCTTTACGCAGTCGGGCTCCGTTCTGTACTCCCAAGAAGAGCTTTGCCGTATCATCGTATAGGGCTTTAAAATTCCATTATAGTTTGACCGAATTCGCTGTACCGCGCCTTAGGTATGTACGGCGGAGGCAGATCTGCTCTGTCAGTCCGTCGTCAACGCTTAGAAGCTGCCTTCCCTCCTCGCCGCGCACATACCTAAGGCTCGGTACAGCGATTTCAGTCAAACTATAGTCACTGTTGCCTGAAGGCAAACCTCTTCTCGTAGCGGTAGATCTCTCATGTACGTCGACGGCTGATATATCATCGGGATGTGTGTGCCACGGACCAAGTCTTCGCAGAGGGTCTCTTCGATGACCTGGGACTTCTAATTTTTAAAGTTTATACTATTGAATTCTTTACTTTCTTCAGAATTTATGATATCGTTATTCTTTAAAATAAAACGAATAAAATTCGTCATTCAATAAATATTACCTCCAACGATTCAAACCCGGGAATTGAAAGAATAGTTTACCTCTAGTATACGAGTAAATATATTACTTGTAGGTATGCCTTCAGATCTCAAATCGTTACCATACCATACCATCAGCCCATTAATGCCCAACTGCAGGGACTTAAGCCTCCCTTCGGGATGAGAAGGCTCGGAACTTAATCCACCACGCTGCTGTTTTTAATGACTGCTATCTATTGGTGGCAACGCGGGAACGACGGATTAACGTGGTTTCCGAGGGACAGAGTCAGTGACAGTTATGTACATAAGTTAGAAAAAACTCATTGGTAAATGCCCTGGGATTCGAACTACGGCCATATAAACAAGAAGCGGGTTCGCTACCACTCGGCTATCACAACACACTAAAATCGTTGCTGTCGCCCAATTTAGGGAAATCGTTAATTTTTCATGCACGCACGTATGTTTCCACTAGCCTGTGACACTAGTTTTTGTTAGGTAGGTATACTTCACTCACATGGTTTTCAAGATAATCGAATTTTCTTTTTAAATCTGCATAATTTAGTAACGAGTAAATATTTCTAAAATCTTAATATAAACTGGTTTCTCACATGCAGACTATTTTGTGAAACACTACAAAATTTTAAATAAATAAACGTTATTATTATTAAATTACTCAATTACAGAACTATGAAATTTATATAAATGTGAAATCTTATTAAAGTTGGTTCGTTATTCTTGAGTTATGAAGTTACAAAGCAATCATACAAACAAACAAACAGCTGAAAAAAAAGCTTAATCAAGGATAACATATTAAATGGCTATTTAACTCTATTCCAGCTCCATTGGCGTTATCAGGATCTATCGGAAGGACACCTATAGACCCTGCGACTATCCAAAATGTGTTCGGTTTGCCAGAGATCTACGAGACGTCTCAGAACCAAGCTGTTCCTGTTATGGCGCCCCCTAACAGCACACTTGTCGATCCCGATTATTGGGATAACATGGACGGGTTTATGCCTTCTTCCATAGACTACGACAGGTTCGACTGGACTTTGACTAAGGTGAGGATGATGCACCTTAAAATCGGGTCTGAGCTAAAGTCATATTATTTGAATTTTAACCATGAACGTTCATCCAACTACGGAACCTTTCACTGTGCCTGGTCAGACACGCATTTGACATGTTTTTTTTGTTATATGATCCAATGGATAGGTGTGCCGTAATTTTACGATACCTTAAACACCTATCGAGGTGTTGTCGATATATTAATAAATTATACAAAATTGTTTCAACGCGGTTTGAACATTTTCCAAACTCAAATGATTTCCGCAACTGTCCATTGTCCTTTCATTTAAGTGTTAACACTTTCCAATTTGCTGAAACATGGGGCTATGGGACCGTTATGGATTATTTGACATGAAAGTCTGTTTTAAATGTATAGTAGACTAAATATATGGTATTCTGAAGAAAATATTATATTTGAATAACATAACAAAGCGTGTATTGTAACCGACTTTAGTGTCAAGTTTGGCTGCCATTATCTAAAATCCTAATAGTATTGTGTTCACACAAGACAGAAATTTTAACGGGACGCGCGACTTGCGGGAGACAGAAGAAACACTCTCGTACCATAAATCTCTCCTCGTTTGAATACTCTAATACCCTCTCGTTACAAATATGACAACAAACAACAAAAACAAGCAATGACCTTACGCGAGCGCTCGAACGGCACGCGACTTTTGGAGATCATTCACACGAGATGCATGAATGTTATCCCTCTTAATGTACACACAAAAATGTGCAAAATACTGGTTGTTATGATCCATCACAAAGTGCTATAGAAAAGTTGTCGCTCGCGCACTGTCTGAACGTTGTTTTATATCTATGCTTCTAAAATGTAGATATCGAGCACCAAGGACATACGTCACTGGACATACAATCGCGCGTTGTCAATTTCTTCAGTTTTCCTTATTTAATCTGAGTGATTACGTACTCCTGGTAGGTACTTGACAATACCACACGATATCGAGTGTTTATTTTTCCTTGTTCCTACAAAACTGACAGCAGTATCCATTACAGCAGAGGCAGAATTTTGATTATTCTACCCGACCAGCACCGTCGTCCGCGGACTTGGCGCACCCGTCTTTCATCACCACTTTAGTTCACGTTCAATTCATAGTTCATACTGATATAGTGCACTCTATTATACGCTAACCTACTGTTAATTTTGTTAGGTGTAAATCTTTCTACGAAGTATACGCTTATACTATACGGCATGTTCGGCTGAACGTAGTACAAACTTATAGAGCATATAGAGCTCACCGAACCAAACAAAAAGTTTAAAAAAAAAAGTTAATTTTTTTCGGTAACAGTTAGTTTGCGCCATCTGTTCACTTGAAATTTTTGTTTAGTTAAGTAAACTCTATACTCTCTATCTTAGGCTACGTTCCACCGAACACGGTGTATACATAAATATTAGAATATAACCGGTGCAGGTTAATTAGGTCATACTATAAATATTTGCCTTATAAATAACCGTCAGAATCATACGAATTCTAGGTGTTGTCAATGCCATCGAATTCTGCAGAAAAGGCGACGCGACGTAGAGTAAATATAACAAGTACTTACCTATCGTTGAACCTGACCAAACCCGACAACTTTACTTTGTAAATGCAAGTAAATTTGCCAAACTGACATAATCTTAGTTTTTGTGGGTTTCGCTAAAAAATCGTTATCTGTTTCTGGCGAAAAATTGTCATCCTGGTAAAATAAACAATTTTTCACATAGGTTGTCCACTTTTTCTCAATTAGGTAAATATACTTGTAAAGCAATGTTGTCAGAATTGATGGTGGGGTACCATAAAAGTACGAATTGACTAGAAAAGCCCTCTTCTGCGTTTACCGTCTAACCACTCCTACTCTAGCTAGCTGGTGTACCCGTTTGGCGAGATGGCGAGTTTCAGTTCGCGAGGTCCCCGCACGCCAGACTTTACCCCCACGAAATTGCGTTTGACAGTTTCGATACCGTGAAGTGACATTTCTGACTCTATTAAAACCAAACGCTGCCGTCAAATTTATTTACTCTATGTGGTGGGCTAATCTAATACTCTATTATATCAGTGCATCCTCTATATAAAAATATGTAATACAATGATGAGTGTTTTTTTCTTTCACAGAGAGTGGCAGCGTTCTCAAATCAGAACTTTTTACTGTCACCTTTGGGGTTAAAGTTAGCGCTCGCGATCTTGAACGAAGCGGCGACGGGCCCGACACAAGCGGAATTAAGTTCGGTGCTCGGTTTCGACGCCGATAGGAACAACGTTAGAAGGAAGTTCTCCTCCATATTAAGCTCGTTACATGTAAGTTGATAATAGTAATGAATTGAGTCTATGCAACCATTTTAACTGACCGACGATGGCGTCTCCAACCACTCGATCGACTGAGTGGTTGGAGACACCGACTGTACACGTACAACCAAAGACACAGCCAAAGATCAAGAGTATGATTCCCGCCCGAGACAAATATTTGTCTGTGTTTACATTGTCTAGGTGTTGATTAATTGCTTTAAAAACGTGCATTTTGGAGAGACCTAGCCTGAAGCGTTCCTCGCTGTAGTTTTATTTGTCTATATAAAAGCGTAGATGAAAGAAAGAAAAAGTTGTCGCTTAAAATTTGTCGTATAAAATTTGAGCAAAGCACACTCAGGTGTACCTTTTTTGATATTTTAAGCGCCTCGTGTCAAAATAATTCTCCCTTTTGTCCTTACGTAGTCGCTTAACTACATAACTATCACTGACTCCGTGCCACGGAGAGCACGTTAAGCAGTCGGTCCCGGGCGCTGTCAATAGCTGGCGGTCGTTACAATCCCCAACCCGCAGTGGAGCAGCGTGGTGTATTTAAGCTCCAGGCTCCTCTCACCCTAGGGGAGGCCTAAGCCCGTGCAGTGGGGAAAAAATGGGCTGATAAAGTAAAGTGAAGTCGCTTGCAGCCAAAAAGCTAGAACGAAAATGACGTGTGATCTGTATTATGCTCCGGTTCTACGTAGATAGCTTCTAAATATGAGACACGGCATTTTTATAAGTCTGGCAATAAGCGTAAAACATAATATTTGTTTTTCAGACAAAATCGTCTCAATATATATTGAACTTGGGCAGTCGAATTTACGTGGAAACTACTGCAGAGCCAAGACAACGGTTCGCGGCGATAGCTGAAGAATTCTATAAAACTGAACTGAAAAATATCGACTTCAGCAATACACCGCAAGCCGCTAAAGAAATAAACGCGTGGGTCGCCAACATAACTGAGAACAGAATACACAATTTAGTTAGTGAAGGTGAAATTTTTTGATATAACGAAATAACTAGAATATCGCGCTTTGTAAGTTTTAAGATCACAACGAACATATATTCCTAACTGTAGAAGCACAAAGTCAACTTTTTTTTAGGGTTGTGTTATGACATTGCATTGTAACGTGTCAAATATAGTATTCTAAACCTCTTTAATGATAGATTCCAGACGTGGAAGTTGACCTTTCGCTTCTGCGGTTGATTGTCTGTATACTTACTTTGGTATAGATCTGTGTCCGTGATGACGGGTAACGTATGGAAAGGTAAGCCGGCTGCGATAATCTAGGCGATAGATACTCTTTCATTTATATTGCGATGGTTTATTCTAAAGGCGGCCTCACACATGTGGTAAACATGCCAAACATTGATCATTCACGCATGAGTGGGAGGCCATTCGTATCGGTAATGCCTTGTATGCGGCAAACATTTGCTATTCTTGATAGCGTGTCGGTTTTCTTGCGCACATCAAAGTAGCAGTACGGAAAAGAAATATTTGTCAAGTAGTGTAGGAGGTACAATTTCGAGAAACTATTGTCAATTATTAAGGCGGGACTACACGGAAAAACTTTGCCGATTTTAAGGCCAAATGTTTGTACACATGTGTGGGACCGGGTTAATGCTTGGAGTTCGTTAGTGTTTAAACGTAAGAATAGACATATGCAATATACATGACAGGGTGTCTATCGCCTACATTTTATCACACCTTGCCAATATGCAAAAATCGTGAAATTGGGGAGTGTGGAGTATTTTCGAACGCAATCTAAAGTTTTCACTACATATTATAAAATAAAGTCCCCCGCCGCGTCTGTCTGTCTGTCTGAACGCAATAAACTCAAAAACTACCGAACGGATTGGCATATTATTCACACCAATGGACAAAGTGATTCAAGAGGAAGGTTTACGTGTATAATTTATTAATGTTTTGTGGAAATTTGTTGAAATATGACGATTATTGTTGAAGACGTTGGAAAAAAATCAAGCCGGCTAGGAGCTTTCATCGAAAACGCTGCTTAATCCATTTGAGATATAACAAAATAATGTATGGAGGAATTGTGTCTTTTTTATAGGACTAAAGAAAAGTCCGCGATGGCTTATGTCTATCTTTTATGCATAGCTTACTATACCTATCTTTAAGTTTAAAAAAAATGGTGTCATATGATGAGGTAATTGGAAAGTAATTTATACGGATACAGTATTAATCCTTATTAAATTAAATACGTTATTTACCTTCAACATTTCATGCACATTATGATTGCCTTTTACACCATACAAATTAAATAAATATCTTAGGAGCTATCGCGAAAGAAACAAAGAAAGATTGTAGTTTTACGTATTTATTGTTTACTTTTTCAAGTATTTATAGAATTGAATATAAAATACATTAAAAATACTCGAAGCAGGATGAATTTACATTTGAATCTAATTAAATCCAATCCACATGTTCGAGGCAACAAGCTGATAGGACACTACGCAGAAAAAATACTACGGCTTATATGCTCTGCTACCCGTGCGAAGCCGGGACGGGTCGCTAGTCGAATATAATAATATAATATAATAACGTATACATCACAACAACATCTAGGCCCCAAACTAAGCATTATCTTGCGTTTTCGGTACCAACCAAGACCCGGTACCAGTATCAAAATTCATCATATAAATACTGACCCGACCTGGGATTTGAACTCGGGACGTCCAGCTTCGTAGGCAGCGTCGCTACCCACTAGGCTAAGCGGTCGTCATGAAACGAACTTGATATTCAGACTTGGTATTTTTGTTACAGATGACATGGTTGGCTTGGTGATACTAGTCCTTAACTCTCTATACTTCAAGGGATCATGGAGACACCAGTTCCCGCCTAACGAAACAAAAGCCGGCCCTTTCTTCGTGTCGCCTACGGAACAAAAACCTACGCCTTTCATGAACACCAAAGCCAGGTTCCATTACGCTGACTCGGTCAAATTTGACGCAAAAATTCTTAGGATGCCATATTTGGTAAACATTGTTTTGCCCCTATTGAAAACTTTAGAATGAATCATAACACAATAAGTAGGATCAGCATAGAGCGTCAAAAATTGTGTCACAAGAAGTAAGCTTGACCTAATCCGGAACTTCAGTAAGCTTTAGTAAAGTGAATTGTCCTTTTAAATCCACGACTACCGATGGTCGATCGATGCAATCGATCGGTCTTTGATTATATAATTCCTCTCTTCGGGATGAGGGGGTTGGAGCTTAATCCAGCACGCCACTCCTATGCGGGTTAGTGGATTGTAACGACTGCCATCTATTGACGGTAACTGGGACCGAGCAGTGCCGTCTTTAGAATGTATGAGGCCCTAGGCCCAAGTATCGACGGGGCCCGCCCCCAATAAATGTAGAATAAATTAAACCTTTCGAATATCAAAACCTTAAGTCATAGCGTAACACTATAGTTGTAAGTCGCTTTTATAGAAGCTTAGATCATAATCACTTAATTATGCACATAAGCAACTATTTCAAATGACACCAGACACAAATTTTATTTAAAAATAACCCTAAATTATTTGTGAAATGATTTTACATAGAGTAAGATATTTGCTATAGTGTAGATAAAAAAATTCTGCGTAATAAATCTGTAGATTTTATTTGTGTAAAAAATATCTGTTTAGAATTATTTCAAGTTCGGTTTAAAATTATCTTCGTGTAAAGTTTGTCCAGTGTCTTTCAATACTTTCAAATTTACCGCGTGCTCTGCTCTGGTAGCGCGCGCATGCGCGACTGGACTGCTATATGCGGCGCGGCGCGAAAGTTCCGCGCCGCGCAAATTTTTTTAAACATGATCATGAATTGTAGCGGCGAGAGATCATTTTCAGCCTTAAAATTTATAAAAAATGATCATCGAAATGCCATGTTAAATCCTCGATTGAATTATCTTTCGATTATGTTTATAGAATCGTACATTTTAAATAATATAAGTTTTGAAGACATAATTTCTGATTTCGCTCACAAAAAATCAAGAAAAAAATTGTAATGTTACATTTCCATATTACATAATAAATATTATATTATAAATTAAATGACTAACGTAATTAATTACTTTATTTTTATTACTATGGGGGTTTTAAAGCTTACGATTTGTTATTCAACGTTCTTTCTAAAGGATGATTGTAAATGATTTTTTGCGATTGGGGGGCCCTCAACATGCCTGGGGCCCTAGGCCCGGGCCTATTAGGACTTTGCGTAAAGACGGCACTGGGACCGAGGGCTTATCGTGCTTTCCAAGGCACAGTGTCAGTGACAGTTATGTACATAAGTAGAAAAAATTCATTGGTACATGACCTGGGATTCGAACCGAGGGTCCATCCAGATATTATATAATCAAAGCGATCGGCATCGGTCGTGTAGGTGTAGCTGCACCCTAACTAGAAACTTATTTGTTTACAATACATATGTGAGGTGACTCTGAGGTACCTATCGGGTTGTTTTTATTTACAGGGCAACAAGTTTTCCATGTATTTAGTGGTCCCGAATTCCTTGACTGGATTGCCACGTGTGTTGGCCAACATAAACGACCTTCACGGTGAAATGTACTATCTACAAGAGCGCCTTGTTGACGTCACAATACCAAAGTTTCAATTTGACTATACGTCGTTGCTTGACGGTGTGTTAAAAGAGGTAGGTTTGGCCAATTTGGTGTCTGGGTGTAAAATATCTATAGGTATATTTATCTACATATAAAAAATCTAAGTATGTCTATCAGTTGTCCAGTACCCACAATACAAGCCCTGACTCGTTTGGGATTAAACGGCTGTGTGTGAGGTGTTTCAGATGTTAATGTTTTTGTAAAAAGTTGTACAATATTTGTACAACTCATGTAGGTACACTTTTTTAATACATCTTTGTAAATGCATTTTGAAACTAAACTCATGGAAATAATTTCAAACATACATGATTTTTATAGGCGACAATTTTAACTTCCCATCCGGATAGTTAAATTGTGTTTATTGACTTAATTGGACTTATTATTTAGATTATTTCGATTATAATAGACTATTATACTTCTTGAAGATTAATATTATATAGTTCAATTAAATTTTATTTATAAAATAAGTAATGATTCCTCGATTTATTTATGTATTTACTTAATAATGGCTTAATATTTTAATTTTTATGGTTAAAGTAATTTTCTATATTCGTATACAATTAGAATCTTTTCCCAGATTCCTTAATGATATTAAACATTTATATATTAAATCTAATAAATGTTTTTTTACTTCATTTATTTAGTTGGGTATCCGTCAAGCGTTCGAAGACACGGCGTCGTTCCCTGGAATAGCGCGAGGCCAACTGTTGCAGCAAAGATTACGGGTGTCGCGCGTTTTACAGCGCTCTGGGATCGAAGTCAACGAGATCGGCAGCATAGCCTATTCTGCCACAGGTCAGTTATTATCATCATCATCGGTTGTATCGATTTATTTTGAACTGAATTTCTTAATCGATTTCTAAATGTTGATAGATAAAGTATGAGAATTTTCTATATGAGGTCGCTTGAGTAGTTATTGTATATTCAGATAAATAACATTGAAGCGTCTGTCTGATTTCGTAATAAATACTTTTTCTTATGCTTATGTATTAATTTGCACGTAATCAAAACCAAAACACGAGATTCTAAAATGTTTGTCTGTCTGTTTCTTTGTCTGGGATAATCTCCCGAACGGCTGAATCAATGTCGATTTCACTGGTAGGGAGAGAACTTTTTAGAAAATAATATAGATCTAAACGTATCGTCGGTAGATCGTATGTAAACTTGAAAAAACTAGAAATTATGAAAATCTCGCGATCGAAGTAGCGGACGTTCGCTAGTCATTTTTTTTAAATATGGGAGTCTACGAGCATAATAAAATTAGTAGTTTGCGTTTGTTTAATTTAATTAGTTTGTCCTAATAATTAATATTATAAATGCGAAATTTTGTTTATTTGTTGGCCTTTTCTTCATTGCATAACGGAGCAACGAAAAACGAAAAAAAAACGATGAAAAACTTGAAAGGCCGGAGAGTAACATAAATGTTTGACACTGGTTCATGGTTTTCAATTTAGATACAAAACTAATCAAGACTCGAAATGAAAGACGAGTCGAGCTTTCTGTTGTGAGATTAGGGATGGGAGTAGGAACCAATTAGTGAAGTAGAATTGATGCGGCTGTGGGAACGGAAACGGGATTCATCGAGACACATTATGTAAGTCCTTGCGGTCGGAATTGCAGTAAAAAAAACTAGTTTGATAGTAGTTTATGCAATATATAAAAAACAGAAGCAAAATTGAATGTTTTACAAAATTTAATTTTTTTTCCCAGAGGTGTCGTTAGTAAACAAATTCGGTGAAGACAGTGACGTCAATCAAGAGGTGATCGCCAACAAACCGTTCCTATTCTTCATCGAAGACGAAGCGACGAGGCAGTTGCTGTTCACAGGCAGGGTCTCCGACCCTTTGCAAGCAGACGGGGTATTCAGCGTCCCATAAATATTGTGTAATGACTGTTGAACAATCATTTGTAGAAAATAAAGATTAATGATATGTCATACTAGTGTTTTGTTATCGACTTTGCTTGGAGTTTGTTAAAATTTCAGTTTGAAGCCAACTTCCAGAAGATTGGAGCCCAATACGAAAATCGCAAGTACCGAAAAAGATGAATGTCCACTCTCCCAGCGCAAAATATAATTGTTTTGGCGCATTTACTGCTACGATCAGAGGGTCGAGTAAAATCCCGTACCGAAAAATGACCGTGGTCGTCATCAGCCCATTTTTACCCCACTGCAGGGGCTTAGGCCTCCCCCAGGGTGAAGAGGGGGGCTTGGAGCTTAAGTCCACCACGCTGCTCCACTGCGGGTTGGGAATTGTAACGACCGCCATTTATTGACAGCGTCCGGGACCGACTGCTTAACGTGCCCTCCGAAGGACGGTGTCAGTGATATTGTGTACTTAAGTCAAAAAAACTCATTGGTACACGCCCGGATTCGAACCATGGCCCTATGGGGCCTTATAAATTTGAGACAGGTTCGTTGCGCTCTGGGCTATCACGACACGACCGTGGTCGATCGTGGGATATTTAAAATATGACCCTTATGGGCGTCGCGTCGGCTTGATGTCGCCGATTCTAACAGCGGGCTTGTACCAGGTCCGCGCAACAAATACTATTTGCTTTAGAGAGAGACGGATGGGGTAGATTAGTGATAAAATATATAACTGAAGTTGTATACTTACCCTAAAAAGAAAATCACCCTAATTATTTTTACCAAACTAAACAAACAGACCCACGGGGGGTAGTAGGAACGACCGAGGCCATGCATTACGCACCAAGTGAAATTTGTGATTATCTTGAATATGTGATTTTTAGTAATTTGATCGGGTAATACTGACGTCGAGTCGATTAACTTTGTGGTCTAAGCTTATAATTAATACCTACACTTCTTAGAGTAACGGAATTGGCAGCAGCGTCCATTACTTAGGAATAGTATTTCGATTGTTCCGTCTGGCTCCGTCCAACAACCAACGACGTTGCCCGTTTCTAAGCAGAACTGTTGACATCAACCGTTTTTCGACTTCTCTCAGGTGAAGGGCCCGTGGTCCCACCGATTTGACCTACTGTGGTAGGACCACTGTATATCACTATACCCGTGGTCCTACTGGAAACACTAAACTAGGAAAGATTAAATAATATCCATATTTATCTGCATTTTTATTAAGTAAATAATTAAAACTATTTTTTTTCTTTATTTAAAATAAAATTTACTTTGAAGTCGATTACCACGAGGGATCACGGGCCCTTCACCATCTCTCACACCTAGACAAACATGAGTCCAGGATCCATAGTTGAAACTGAAAATGCACACTTTAACCATACGCTGCTGTTTTGTTTTTTTATGATACTCTCTAACCGGCTTCAAGTGTCGAAAAACATTTTTTTTTAATGAATTCAGAAATTCTAATTCTCAAATTTTGTTATTACACGCTCTCACTCTATATACGTATATAATATATACTGACCCCTAGACATTTTGTAAATAGAATTGATGCACACTAGCAGCGTTAGACAAGACAGTGCGCAGGTTTAGAGAACTAAATGAATTCATTCACTGTATTAATGTTCACTCATTCGGTCATTCTTACTTCGTGATTCGTGTCGGTGGTTTGTTGTGGGCTGTTGTGGGTTTGTGGATTGGTGGGTTGCATTGTGTCAATTTATTGTATGTGGTCTGCACATAGCCTAGATGTGTGTCACCCTTGTGTCGCATACGTATAGTGAGCAGTGTATTTTGGCAAGTTATTTGAATTTTAAAGTTTGTAAATTAAACTTTGTATGGGAATGAACTTTACGGACTGCAAAATAATTATTATACTGTCCTATTTGCGTAGGTGACGATAACTTCGTTCTTTGTGACCATAGTGTTGAACACATTTTATCATTAATTAGTGCATTTGGGAAAACACTAAAATTAAAATAATAATTGAGGAACAAAAATGAGTATTTATGTTATTTTGTTTTTGGGTAAGTATGAATTTATATTTAATTTGAATTTAGTACAAATGAAAATATGTGTATTTTAGAAAAAAATAAATTTAATTCATTATATTTAATTGACCTTGATCGAACGGTCACATCGTCACATCGCAAACGAGATAATAGCGTTAGGAAACCTGTTTCGGTTTTGCTAGCGAGTTTGAATAAGTAATTTAATGTACAAAATATTTATGACTAGGTTTTACCTGCCAATGAACGCGTCTTGTAATTTTTGTTTTTTATAGAAATATGTTACATTTATTAAGGAAAACTAATAAGTGTAAGAATTTTATTTATATCTATGAAAATGTCAAAAATACAATTTTTTAAAAATAAATCGTGCAATGACGTCATTCGGTTACATTACTATAGGCTAACGTGGCTCGTATGTACGTAGCGTCGAAATGACGTCACGAGCAGGTCGTAAATATACAAATTTTAATTTAAGTCTCCGGTAATAATCGGTATTTTTCCGAAATTTAAAAAGAGTTGTATTCAGTTATACTTTACCGTGTCAAATAGCGTTTTTGATAAATAATTTTGCTGAAGCAGACGCGCTCATTTACCCCCCGCACAAACTGTGCTTTGCATTATTTAATTTTTAATCTACATAAATTATTAACAATATTTTTCTTATATCTTAAAATAAATTTATTTTGGGGTTCCTTACATCCAAGGTAAAAAATATACGATTATAGGATTACTTTGGTTTTTGTCTGTCTGTCTCTTCGTCTGTCACAACGAATTTTCTCGGAAAATTAAAAAAAAAATGTGAAATTTGGTGCATATTCAGAGATGGGTTACCTAATCACAGAAGTATGGCGTAAATTGGTTGTGAGCAAATTAGAAAATTAATAAAATACAAAGTGGTTTTTTTCTCACTGCATCACGTGACATATCAAATGAAAGTACTCGTCATAAAAAATATTAATGAAATTTTTTAATAATTTTCAAATGCGTAGTTTAAAAGATATTAAAGAGAATACATGGAATTTAAGCGTGCTTTCTGTTCTTATCTCGGAAACTACTTAAAATATTTAAAAAAATAAAAATGTATAGGCTTTCAGGATTATTTTACAGGAAAACCCAAGCGGTGAAAGAATCATCATTTTTGGGTTGAATTATTTAAAAATTCATATCTATTTACTACTTATAAAAATTGACCATAAGTGGGCCACAAGCATGCCACAAGCCCAAAAATTTACTCGTCAAAACTATGACCGTTGGTTCCACCACCGAATTGGCACCAGGAGGATTTAAAAATCCTGATGGACCCACTGATGGAACCAAGCAGTGGGATCAACAGTCCGTACCGGTATTTTACGGACTAGGCTCTTTTCTTTTCACCAATCACAAACGAGCGTTTTGTTTGTAATACCTACATGCGTAAACCGCGAAAAGCAGTCCCGTTCCCGCCATTATTACATTACTACCTAATTTTAATCGCAAATGTATTGAAAAACGTCGTATGATGCTCGTACTCAGTAAGCTGGCTATTATAGTCATTGGCTGGGTATTATAGACATCAATTATAATATCTAGCTTACCGTATACTTGCATCATAATCTACTATTTTTATAATTTTAAAATCTATAGTTTAAAATAGGTATATCAAAGAAAACACACGAAATTCGACCATTGGCTTCTTAGTTCCGAAACCATTGAGTAGGCACTGAGCCTAAAATTTTTAATAAAATACGGAATATGTAGGGCTCACTCATAGTTTACTGGAAAAACGAAAATAAATCGAATGAAACGATTTATATATGATACCATTACGTATAATATCTTTTCAGCTAGAAACAGAAGATATTTGTGAACAGAAAATGTGTTGCTTAGTTTTATTGAAACCGAATAAATTCAATTTGACTAGTCTAGTGACTACTAT
The DNA here is from genome assembly GCA_949709985.1 of Luffia ferchaultella. Lineage (NCBI taxonomy): Eukaryota > Metazoa > Arthropoda > Insecta > Lepidoptera > Psychidae > Luffia > Luffia ferchaultella. Next base: position 7,476,007 of record OX453262.1, read on the forward strand.
ACGGTAGCCTAATAATACGAGAGAGTCAGGTTCAACTTCTAGCTTTTATTTTATATTTAAAAAACATAGTAGATAGTTTATAGTAGGTACTGAAAGAAGCCCTCTCCTCACGAGTCCGACTTGCACTTGACCGGTTTTTTTTACATTAGATCGATTATGCGATATCCGATATGCGATATCCGATATGCGATAAGCATTAAAACTTACTACTCGTTTTCTTAGGCTGTCCTAGCATTTGTTAGGACAGAACATGTCCTAACAAATGCAGCGCGATGTAAATAATGAATATAAATACACATTTAATCATGACATCAAACACTGAACTAGTAGTATTAGTTCAGTGTTTAATGAACTACTAGTAGAACCGACACCGCGAACCAAATGTTTGCGCCAAGCGTTGTATTGTAGCCGACCGGCAACAACTTGCCCGCTGAACTGACGACCGCTTGGCCTAGTAGGTAGTGACTCTGCCTACGAAGCTGGGGTCCCGGGCTACCCAGGTCGGGTCAGTATTTATATGATGAATATTGATACTGGTACCGGGTCTTGGTTGTTATATGTATGTGGTGCCTTCGCTTGGTACCCAAAACACAAGCTAATGCTTAGTTTGAGGCCTAGACCTTGTTATTAAAAAAAAAAAACTCATTCAGTCACTCGCCCATGGTCATCGCGACCGCGTGCCAAAAACGTATTAATCAACAATTCAAAAATCGTGGGTATTAAAAATACTTGTATAATATTTCCAATTCTGTGTATCCTTGTGGAAACGAACCAAGCATAACACGTATTAGACATGTATAATACAGTGTATTATACTTGGTAGAATAATTGATGTTGTAGAAACATAGGGTAGAAACAAGGTGATAGTGCCGCGCACACAGATTTTTTTCGTGCTGTCAGTTCTACTAGTATTTATTTCAGTGACATCAAACAATAAATGTGAAAATTTCGTCAAAATGGGTTTAATGATTCTTGATTCTTGATTAATGATGAAAAAGAGGTAGGTAGTAGGTACAAACAGACAGAGGATTTTTTGTATATATTGGTTTGAGGGAATATTGAGTTTTGGAGTTCAGAGATCACTATACCTAATTAGTCGATTACAATAAGCTATACTATATACAGACATTGGTACGTTTCATATATTTTTATATATTTTAGGTGGTTTTCTAAGTATTACGAGTCAAAATAATGCTGCCAGTATTCGGAAAGACAATCATAAGAAAACATCAGACCGCCTAAACTTTTTCGACATAGATTTGCTTCGATATGCTAGCGAAGATAGCAATGGAAACATTATGGTATCACCAGCCAGTGTCAAATCCACACTTGCAATGTTGTTGGAAGGCGCCCAAGGAGAGACTGCTGCCCAAATCCGTGCTGCTCTCAGGCTATCACCCAACGTAGATGAATTTAGAGAACAATTGGCTTATTATATATCGGTTTTGCAGGTATGTCCATCTATTTGTCACAGTCCATAACGGTTTTTCTTCTTTTACAAACATTAAAATGCATTAGAACCTGATCCTGATAGTTCCTACTGTTCCTAAATCCTAGTTATGACATACGTTTAGCTTATTTATAGAGTACATACTCTCAAGTGATGGACATAAGTTATTTTCACAGACCAGTCAACCTTTAGACCACGTTTTAATAAACGTCAGTACGAGAGGTCGGCTAGTTTTCATTGGCTCGTTCAAAATTGACAATTTAATGGCTTCCGACGTGCTTCCAACTGACCGCTCACAAGAGACGTAGTTATGTAGTGTCACTACATAGCCTTGGCGAATGCTACTCCCTGTCAAAGCGTGGTCTATAAGGTTGACTTGTCTGTGGTTATTTTTAATGTATTAAGAGACTAATGGTTGACGTTAGTTACGTTGTGCCGTTGTTTTAAAACGTAATTTCTTTATTTTAGTAGCTTTCATTATATCTGTATAATGTCCGGATAGGTTTACGACAAATAAGAAAGAAATCCCATGGTTCAATTACCATGTTTACTAAAAAATTACAAAAATTATATGTCGACATTTTAATGACATATGCACAATAAAAAGCGGCCACACAGACAAAAATCCCTCCTCCGCGATTACTTTTATAGAGATGTCACGATAATTACAAGAAATAAATACAAATGTGTGAAAACGAAAAATCATTTTACCTTAGCGTAAGTCCGCTGACCCATAATTAGTTATTAGTTGGTGTGAATTGTCCGTGATCTGTGTTGCGTTTGATTGATACGATTTCTTTTGTCGCTTGCGCAGTAAACCAAGTGGACGTGATATGTCCATTCAATAATAATATTTTTTTATTAGTTTTATAATAAAAATGATTTCAATGTTATGGTTGGGTACCACGCATTGAGTAGGTATATTAAATACATATTTTTTAAATTTATTGCAGGCTAACACAACAGGTGTAGTATTAGAGAACGCGAACGCAGTATTCGTGCCATTAAATGCAAAAGTCAGAAAAGATTTCCAACTCTTGTTAAATTACGTCTATTTTTCTGCGATTCAAAGCGTTGACTATATGAATCCAGACAATGCATCAAAAGTCATCAACGACTGGGTCAACAATAAAACTAGAGGGCTCATACCTGCTATTGTCGAAAGCGGTAAGTTTGAAAACATAGTTCGAGAGCTTATGACAGTTGTACTTTAATTCATTATACAACCTTATATTTTTTAATAAATTTAAAATGGGTATCAGGAAATGAAAAAGAAACTGTTAGCCTAAGTATTCATATCTGTGCTGTGGAAAACACCTTAAATTAATTAAGCCAATTTAAGTACCTTTTAAGATATTTCCCCATAGAGTAAATTAATTTATTAACAGCAGCGTTTGGTTTAATAGAGTTCAATTCACTCACTGTATCGAAGTGACATTACGCAATATGTAGGGTTGAAGACTAGGGCGCGGGGCCGGGGATTTCACGGGGGTGCAAACTGGCGCGCGGAGACCTTCCGCACTGAAACTCGGACTAAAACTCGTCATCTTGCACCAGCTAGCTAGAGTATGAGTGGTTAGACGGTAAACACAGAAGAGGGCTTCTAGTCAGTTTGTATTTTTATGTATTTCCCTCATATATTAATCTACTTTTAATTCATCCTAGTTTAATTTTTATACATTGTAGAAGAAGCGATTGAACAGAAACATGGGCTAAGTTTCTTGACTTGTTAAGGTCATAACCATAAGCCCTAAGGTATTTTACCATAGTTATAGATAGGCACCTACTTAAGGCAACTTTTTTCGTTTTATATCCATGTTTTTCCCAAATGGAATTTTTATTACAGATAAAATTATGCGGATGTTTTATGAGATAAATTGTGACTGTTATGAGCTCTCCGTCTATTATTTTTGAAAATTAATTTCTTATTGGTACCACATGAGTAGTTGATGCCACTGGTGTACTGGTGTACAGGGTATTCGGATCAGGCGTACCAAGGCAAACTAAGTCTTAGATATGGGGTATTAGTCGACGTTTTTAATTAAGAACCCACGTTGCCAACAATGAACAAATACACGGTAATTATATCTCAAGACGAATCGCGCGATTGGTCGGCAAGCTGCTTCTTGCAAATCGTTTTCTACGATTTGCAAGAAGCAGCTCGACGAATTTTACGAATATTCGAGAAAACCTAGATTTGATTCTTAAAGTTATGAATATAAAGATGATATTAATATTGTTACGGACGATATATGGAATGCACTAAAACAGTGATTTAACTGAACTTAATTTTATTATGAAACAAAATCACAACCTACTTTAATCACAATTCACACAGAACACAAATTACACCGTTGTCGCACTTTATACTTCGTAGTTAATCGCACTTGACTTATAAGTAAACTGACTGTTCGACATCGCGTCGTCGTGCTTTTTATACCTTCTGAAATCCTCTCACTAACAGGCATTGGGAACATTCCATTCCTCGAATATTCTATTTAAAAATTACAATCCTATTGTAGCGTGGGAAGCCGGGCGTCAGTCTTTATCAATGGTGTAAAAGTTATCTATACAGGATGAGGTTTTAATGACCAGCCAAATTTTATTATAATAATCTTTGGT